>JAMXBD010001064.1:0-498599 GCA_024138025.1 Combretum micranthum | reverse complement strand
TCAGGTGCTATGTAAAGAAATGTAGGTTTGAGAGAAGCCCAACAATATGTTATGGGAGGTGTTTCCGGAGAAAATAATTTTGGGGTTTCCACTATCTGGAGGCTGTAAAATATAATTGTAAACGGAAAATGATTTTTCCAATTTAATTAATTTTGCATTTAAAAAGATGAAAGTTCCTCTGTTTAACAGGTAAATGTTGATTAACCACTGCCATCAATCACCAGTTACTGTCAATACATCCATTTGCTACCATTTATAATACCACTATGGATCTACTAATCTCATATCTTTACCCAATCCTAGCTTACTCCAATGGCTTAAAATCATCTTAATGTTGCTTACTTTCCAACTTGTATTTTGCAAACTTAAATACGGGAACCTGGACCCCAAAATCAAACTTAAATACGTGAAGGATACTTTGTATGCTTTCCTTTTCTGATGACTTTTGCTTTATTGCCTTTACTTTGCTTGTCATGAAGAAATTCCTAATTATTGACTTAAAAGAACTGCCTAATGTGGTTCTTGATACAAATCATTTTTGCATGAGTTGGTATGCTCTAGTGTTCTGTTAATTCAAGCATGAGTTTGCTCCTGAGAAATCTGTTCTAGTCTTGTCTGACATTTGAGGAAATCACAATTTACTTGTTAAAGAAGCCTCACAAAGTGCTTAAGCTCATTGTTGTGAAGCCTATTTGTTGTTGTGACTGTTACCATATTCAAATTTATGAACTTCCATATGTCCAAACTTGCATATATTGACCATGCCATGAAATTGAGGTGTACATATTTGTGCTTGATGGGACCGTCTTACCATATTTATATTGATGATTCTATAAAGGACAAGATGAGCTCTGTGTGTGTGTGGCCGCCGCCACGCGGCCCCCCTCCCTCCCTCCCTCCTCCTTCTTCCTCTTCTCTCCCTCCCTTCTGATGATTCAAGATGACCTCTATTTGTAAACTTCTGTGGTGATTGCTCAATGTCTTTTTCATTCTTTTTCAAAGACTTCATTCCTCTGAGAGTTGTTTTCACCATTCTTCTTTTAACAGTTGTTACATGAGAGGTATCCTTTGTCACCTGAACAAAGGTACCCTGATTCATTTATAGGCTATGTTACTGGCACTGCAATGGCAGCTTGAAATAGATAGGTAAATTTCACAAAGCAATGATAAAGCCAGTCTCTTTTCTTCGAAGAAATTACTGGTCCTCCTTTCTCATGTGTCCTTGATTCTTTCAGGGATTGATTTGCAAAATTCCTTTGTATTTTAAGGCAAGTTGAGATCCTGTTGTTATTTCACATTACAATTTCATTTCTTTTTAAATTGATTAAAAGCCCAAAGTTCAAGCTCTGATGCATTTGAGGGTCAATATTTGGATAGACTCTCTGCCACAATATCAAATTTAGAGAGCCAATTTGCCAGTGTCAAGACAGCTCTAATCTCATGTAAGATCTACACTAGACATGTGACATCTTGAGGTATTTTTCAAAAGAAAGCACCCAGAACCTTCATGACTAGAATGTCAGGATCAAAAAGGACCTGTGGCTGGGGGATGTTGAGAAGAGCTATTTGGACTTTGATTCTGTAGGATAGAAAGAGTTGGAAGCAGTCTGAAAATTAGTTTTGTCCATAGACTTTGACACAGCTTGGACAAAACTAGGAGTATGTTTATTTCTGCTTCTACATATCAGATTCCTTTGCCCTAGGTAGCCAGGTAAGAGGAACTAATTTTACTCTCTATTTTTTGTTTAAGACGTTGAAATTTTCATTTCAAGATCTAAGTTTTTAAAAACAACAAAATAGGATCCTTATCATCCCATTTCAAAGCTGTCAAAATAAGGTCCTGAAATGGGGGTTGTTGTTTTGGGGGGGAGGGGAGAGGGAGAAGGGAAGGGGAAGAATTAGGTTCTAAAATAAATGTACTAAATACAATGGGGGAACCTATCTTTCTCATGCTTGTTCATCTCAAGACCTATATATATATATATATATTAATCTTTTTTTCATTTTAGAATCTTAGATTTTATGTTCTCTCATTTCAGGACCTGACTTTGAACAGTATTTGTAGAGTAATGTAGGTCCTTTTTTGGACTCATTTTTGGTAACATAAACTTTTAAATGAGAAACATGAAAACGTTGGACCTAAAATGAAAAGGAAGAAAAAACCTAGGTCCTTATGATGTAATTTTTCTATTCCATTGTAATTCAACTGGTTTTTATTACGACTCCCACCCTCATAGCACCATCATTATTAACCGCAATTCGCTCCATTATGTCTTACGTTTGCTTCATTCATTTAAATAAAAAATTATTTCAAAATGCAGTAGATGGTTGAAAACTCGTGTGCAAATATTGGGCATGTTAAATTCAGTGGCACATGGCCTTGTATAGCTTCAAAGTAGGTCAAGAGTTAGGACTGCTTGAATTGTCCCTTGATCACTAGCATTACTTGATTCAACTTCTGAACCATTTGAATATCTTACTGCAGGAATATCACGACAACATAGGGGATCTGGATGGCCCAGAGGAAAAAGAACAAGCTCAGTCCAAGATACAAAAGTTCATTTCAGCCCTTTCATAGCTGTGTGATTTCTTGGTGGCTTGCTAATTCCTGCGTGTTTCTCACACTGTAATTTTCTTGTAAAACTAGCTATTTAATGGACCAGAAAAATTGCAAGAAGCCCATAGTTTTGTCTTTCGCGATTCATTTCAGCATTGTGGTTGAAATAACGAGGCAATTGCATCACATTAAGCCATATTCCACATTAGGATGGTCAATATATTCATGAAAAATGGAATTTATCAACTGTGAAGACCTTGTTGCATAAAAAAAGAGAACAGTGAATCGGGGTAGATATGGAATGAGCATATGTTGCAAGATATCTAATTAACTGCACGAACTCTTGTGTGGAGATTGAACTGCCAAGTACTCAACTGCCAGTGTTCTAGGAGATGTCTTGAGGTTTCACTAAATGTGTGACAGCTTTCAAATGTCGTTTAGTTGTGGAATGACTTACCAAGCTCATGGCATAAGGCATAAGCCTTGGAGTGTGTTACGATTGCGTCTTTGAGAATAGAGTTGAAGCCAAGCTGGAAAGCATTTTGAATATGAGAATTCTGGAAGGTGGAAGATTTTCCTGTCTAGCTTTGTCGCTTTGTTGGGCATGGATGCTTGGGTGCTCAGGTGAAGTATACTTATCCTCTACACTTAAAATGTCAACAGTGCATTGTTGGGAAATTCTAGAAGTTTTGGATCTCTTTAAGGAGATATATCCAACATGCTCTAGCATGTTAATCCACCTGGGTAAGTTGGAATTCTTGGGACTTCAATACCTGGCTCTGGTCCGGGGGTTTTGATGGCTTGGAGGTTGATTTGGATTGTGATATTTTGGAAGCTTTGCAAAGATACTTTGCTATGGCCCTTTTCTCCATTTACAATTCAGTGCGAACAAGGCTATCAAACATGAAAACTTTAGATGCCTGGGATCCCTATTTGATAATATCACCTTAATATCGGACATGGCAGAAAAAGAAAACCTGGAAATGATGATGTTGATGAAGAGGAAGCAATACCCGTAAGAAGTTAGCACTGGTCAAATTTTCTCAGCTTTACATGTCATATAACTCGTAGATAAGCCTTCAAATGCACGATCACGAAGGGAGATAGGTTATTCATATCCCTCGTCAACTTGCTTCTTGATGCTGAAATGGTACGTAGACCGAGGCACATATGAAACAATCCTATTAGCTATCGAAACTCGAATGCTATTATCACTAGGACCATAGGTTTGAAGAGAGTCCAAAGATTTCATCGTGTGTGGATGTCCGGTATCAATAACCCAAACAGTTTTTTCAACAATGAGAGAGATGCTACTATTATCTTCCTTTCCAATTATGACAATCATATTCGTATGATCATAAGACTCCATGCTTATCGACGCTAGTTCTGTTAAAAAATTGTTGACGCATTGATATGTGTTTGTTCTACAGATTCCAACTTTAGCTCTTTGCGAGAGCCAATCTCAGCAAATTGTGCCGATCAATTTTGTGATTTATTGCTTTAGGACTGCTTGTTAATTGACTTCTATCAGGTAGTCAATCAAGTTTCGTTGATGTGGCAAGGTTTAGGATTGGACAATGGTTTGCCTTTCATTGTAGTAGATAATTGTTGTTAGTCCAAATTCAGTAGATGAGGAAATAATTGTTGCACTTGACTTGTATACTAGGCTTCCAAAACAGAACACAATTAGTAGTGTCCGGAAGTTTTCTTGTGTAGTCACCCCAATACTTAAAGCTATACTGCATCCTAAATGCATAAAAGTTAAGAAGCATATAATGATATCAGAGTTACGTCGCCTCTAAATCCCAACAGTTGTGCATGTTGGGGGATTATGAAGTAGTGGGGGGTTAGCAACGTTTATCAAATATGTGGGGTTTAGGCCACTAATCCATATCTAACTATGCCACTAAATCCCAACAGTTGTGCATATTGAGGGATTATGAAGTAGTGGGGGGTTAGCAACGTTTATCAAATATGTGGGGTTTAGGCCACTAATCCATATCTAACTATGCCTCTTGGTGGAACTAGTGATTATTGGAGAGAATTTGTCGATTGACCTTGGCTTGAGACTTGCCTAGTCATATCACTCAGTAGATCGGCCTTCTTAATTTAAGGGAGTCTGGATTCTTGTGAGGCTTAGAGGTGAGTTGGAATGGGTTGGGCTTAGGTATAATAAGCCGACCCTAATGGGTGATGAGTTAGACTAGGAAGCACATGCTTCATATTTTGACCATCAACACTGCTCAAGTAATGTTTGACTTGCTAGCCAAAATTCCTTTGTAATGATAGATATCACTTATAGTTGTCATGTGTTTGGAGTGACCGAGCATAATGTTAGCAACTATGGGTTTACTTGTGGAGCAATTTTTCTTGTGGTTGTAACATCTAAGGAATGTGGATTATGCACTAATTTTTTATCTTTTCAAGAACTTAATTCTTAATTATGCAATTTAATAATAAAAGCAATAATAATTAATAGAGAGATAGGGAAATGAAAGCTTGCATCGTGATATAATATGGAGTTTGATATGCTCTCTAGTCCATGGTCCACAATCAATGCCTTACTTAAAAAGGACTTCACACAATTGCATTCACTACAATCAAATTGCTCCATTGGAGCTATACCAAGACACGAGCAAAAGGTGGGTAAACCCTTCATTGAGGGTTTGTCAAGTGGAAAAATAGTACTGTATGTGGTATTGCATGTGGGATCACTACGGTATCATTTTCCACATGGTTGACCCTTAATGGAGGGTTTACCTAGGATAGGTAGATAAATAATCTACCTATCTTTTTGTTTTTACCCCACAACACAATCAACATAAATACTTGAATTGTGCTATTACAAAAATCTTTCTACTAACTAGGCACAACTCAAGATTCCATTTAATTACTCACATCAAACTTAGTATAGTGCCTTTACAATTTGATAAACAAATGAAACTATACTTTTCTCTCTTGTAAATCAACACAAAATACAACTTAATGATTGAGAGTGTTTGTACAAGAAGTAATTGTAATTTATGAGCTCTATCAACACTTTATAACTAACCAACAACTTGTGTTTAAAGTCCTTCTGAAAAACTAGTCGTTGCCACCCAAAAGGATCTTCACTGGGTAGATGAAAAAAGACTTCAACGGTCAGTAAATTTATAACAAGTCTAAATCTTCTGGTCATCCTTGCTAAGCATCTAAGTATCAAAAGGTCCGAACCTTTTTGAGATGATCCAGACTCCTGGGCAACTTCATGTCTTTGTTCTTCAAGTGGTTTGTGCTGTTGTGCAAAGGGCCAGACCTTTTGAGCACTTGGACATTCTGTATGTCCAAAAGGTTCAAACATTTTGCAAACAATCTAGACCTGCTGTGCAAAATTACATTTGCAGCAAGAATAAAAGCACCACAAGGTCTGCACTTCTTATACACATATATGTTTTTCAATTTCATTTGATCTTTTTAACTTGTTTTTATTTTGTAATATTTTTGTATAATGATTTTATTTGTCCAAAATACACATTTGATTACTTAAACTTGATTTTAAGAAAATTTATAGTTTTATCTTATCAAAAGTACATTTAATTCTTTTTAAGTTCAACAATCTCCTCCTTTTTTATGAGGACAAAAATATAAATCCTATTTCATTCACAAACTCCCCCTTAACTAATGCTTCCTCTCGAACCTTTTAATTTCATTCAAGTTTCAATTTGTTCTTTTAGATAGAAGACTCATGCGACCAAAAAATATATTAAACTTTATTTTTCTCCCCCTTTGGCCTCGTTAAAAAGATAAACTCAAAACATGCCATAAAAAGAGAAATGCATAAGCTACATGCAAGTTCTAAAGGGTGTTTTAAACATGTTTGAGTTGCTCAAACTCATTTAAAACCACACATAACAAATTTGTGCTTGTTTTTTTGTTAAAAATAGCATGATAGGATTTCAAAAGCGTACAAATTTGCCTAAAAACCATTTTAAAGCAAATTCTTCATTGTCACAAGTATATTAATCTTCATTAAGCATGTCAAAACATTGTGTATGCATCAAAAACATGAAAATCCATTTTCATGCATTCAAAACTCATTTTAGCACAATTTTAGTTCAAAAGCATGTACCAAAACCACATGTTATAAAAAATTTCATGACTAACACTTCAAGTAAGTTAAAAAAGTTATGTAAAGCATGTTAGAACTAAATAAACTCACATGAGTTCACGCATTACAAATTTGTACATGTTTTAGTCATTAAAAGCTTGGATTTCCTCAAAAGTGTACACAAATTTATCCAAAAACATTTTCATTCAAACTTAAACATTCACACAAGTTTGTTTAGATTCATTAAGTATGACAAAACACGATTTAAGCACCAAAGTATGAAAAACCAATTTTGTGGATTTCAAACTCAATTTTAGCTCAAAACATGCACAAAAATAACATATCATAAAAAAAATTATGTTTAAGCACATCAAACACATTATTAACGTAAACATCGAAGGCATAGCCTATTAAATTTAATCAAACATTGAATGTACCGCATTTTTGCCATTGGAGCCACTTGAGGTGCCCGCAAAAACACAATTATCTCTTTGATAACCATTTTTGCTTAGATCCTTTTTGGTTAGTTAAAATAAGTATTTCCCTTCTCAGCACCCACACGAACTTGCTTGTATGACCTAAATGCATAGTTTTTCTTATTACACAATTGTATATAATATGATCAAGCTTACCACAATAGTTGCATATTCTATAAGTAACTCTTACAAATCAAGTCTTATGAGGTTTGCAATTATTGTTCCTATCATAGCTATAAGCCCCCAAATTTTTCGAGAATGGTTTTGGAACACCAAATCGAAACCCTAAAGCCTGACCTAAGTTGAAACCGAACCTTAAGCAATTTCGATCATGGGATTTCATAAGAAAATTTTCAAAAACAAAAGTAGAAAGTTCAATAATCGATCAATTCAAAAATCCGAACATGAAAAGATCCGCCTATCTGATCCCTGAGTTAAACCCCTCAATTTCTAGGGTAACATTAGATTAAACCCTAACCCTAGTCAAACCGGAGTTTGAAAAGTCAACAAAGGTTAAGACAATCAAACAATTTCAACTCCAGCAATTCCGCGCTCTCAAACCCTAGAAAACGAAATTAAGTTAGTAACTTAAAATAGTACGTAATAATATAGGGTAACATAAAAATATCAGATTCACGAATTTCGAGTGTTCTTCGGACTTAAAAGGCATCAGTTTTCGAAAAGCGTGTCCTGGAGCTTGGAATAATAAAAATATTTCATTAACACCAGACTCGTAATTAAACAAGGATTTCAAAAATATCAGTTTTAGAATTTTTCGGTAACTAAAAATAACAGATATAGCTCGTTTACGTGTATTTTTATTACTACCGGTATTTTATATGTCTAGTCTACTATTCATAGTACTATTCCTACTATTCATTACTATTACACTATCTCTATTTTTTCTTACACCTATTTCTTACTATCTATATACCTATTTTCTTACACTTTTACATTTTCAATACATCTTATATCAAATCATATATTACATATTAATTATTTTCTTACAAAATACAAACAAAATCAACTCACTCTCCCTCTTTCTTCCCTATGGCCGGCACACATCATCCCTCTTTCCCTCTCATTTATTTTCTTTTTCAATTATTTTATTATATCTAAATTTCCACTCCAAAATTCTATAAATACCCCATTCCTCCTTCATTCTTTCACACATCCCTTTTATATAACAAAACTCTACCAAAATACTCTCTCAAAACCTCTCTCCAAGAAATCTCTCTCATAATACTCTCTACCATTCCCTACAACTTCAATAAGAAAATAACAAACACAAAACCCATTCATCTCTTTTCAAACCCTCTATTAAACATTAGGTAAAATCCTACTTAAATTTCTTCATCATGTTCATACAACTTAGCATGAACTTAGTGTATGTTTTTTAGGCTCATACGAGTTAAAGAAGTAATAATATGTTCATGTTTTGTTTTTGTTCATGTTCCTATTTTACGTTATGTTGTTATTATTATTTTTGCTATAATCTAACTTACATAATATTATGTATACTATGTATATATATTTATTTAGAGCATATAAGCTCATTTGTTATTTATTTACTTTCATGTCTTGCAATTTATTTATTTACTTGTTCTATGCAATTTATTAAGACTAGTCTTTCTAGTCTTAGACTTGTCCATGTCAAGTCAAAACAATTTTCTTTTCTTTTCTTTTCTTTTGGGACTAGTCTATTCTTAGTCCCGGGTTGCCTTGATGAAGTTAAGACCCCCAATACATGATCGGGATACCTTAATGGAGCTAAGGTTCCCAATGCTTGACTATTTTATCTTGTTTATTTACTTACAAGTATTTCTTGATATCTTATTATGTATTATCTTTACTTTTATATTGATACATAATCATATTCACGCATGATTAGAATATTGTTGTCTTAAATAAAAAAAAAAATGGTTCTTTCTTGAATAAAGAAAAGTAAACTAGATTTCTTAACAAAAGGAATTTTTAACAAAAGATCTAAGTTTTGTTTTTAATTAACTTTTTTCTAAAGGATAAGTTAATCATAAATTCTAGAAGAATTAGTAATGTACATTTTTTTAAAATAATAAAAAGAATTCTTTTCTTTTATAGACCAAACTAAATACTCCATAAAGGAAGAATTTTTAGCATTTAAGGATTTTAACTCAACCATACCTTTTATAAAACTTAAATGAATTCACTATAGACTTTGAAAATCACATAATATGAAAGTATCTTCAAAACTTGAATTTTATATTCTTTTCAAAATTAAAATGAAATTTTACTAAGTTCTAATGTTAACAAATTCTTTATTAAGAAAGCTTTTCTTATAATCTTGTCTAAGAGAATTATTCTACAATTTAACAAATATTAAGAATAAAATAAGTTTTTCAAACTAAGATAAAGTCAACTCACTATTTTGAAAACCAAATTAAAAAAAATAAAATTTGCCAAGAAAATAAAGTTTTAAAGGTATATCCATTTCCTAAAAAAGAGAAAGGATATAAAAATAAGAAGAAAACATACATTTAACACAACTTCAAATATTTGAAACTTAAAGAACATTTTGAAAAGCTTATTTTCAATCACTAGAAATAAAGTTAGTAGATAACTTAAAGAACCAAAATTTTTGAAAATGAATTTACTTTTGAAAAGTAAGAAAATGAAATAATAATAAAACATTTACTCATAACAACTCAATTATATTTTAGTTGTCCTTCTAACAATTCAAAAAAAAAAAAAAAAGAAATTTTCAAAAGTTTTATCTTTTAAAAACCCTTAAAGACAAATTGTTTATGAAATATTAATATTGAGACAACACTATAAAAATCATGCATACAATATCAGTATAAATATATGTTCAAAGGATTTTTTAACTATATATATATCCATATAATTTTCTTAAAAATTTTTGAGTAATGTAAAGTTTGGAAAAATCATATTTTGTAAACTATAAATTCGTAATTATTCCGTACCTTAGTATTTTCTAACCCAAATGGCTTTTTATGATAAAAATAATCTTAGAAATGGATAGATCTTTTCAAGTAGGTAGAAAACGGTATATTATTTGTGCAATTCCGAGTTAAAATGACCAAGTTATGGCTATTTTAAGTTAGAATTACCTTTTATACGAACTTTAACGAGCTTATGACATAGTTTTTGATAAGTACCATAGAATCAATAATAAATACTCATTATGGGTATTCTTATTGATTAGGTAATCCCGAGGAGGAGTATTCATACCTAGAGGATTATTTTGATTAGTGGATTTATCGATCGACTCATCCATAAGAAAGATAGATTCTCGTGGCCAAGTGAGTGTATTTCCTACCTTTTTCGTACTTGGTTGTGCTTGTAGCTAGAGTTACTAGAAGTAGGAAAAGATGAAAATGAATTATGATGATAATATTGGTTGAAATAATGTTAAGCATACCGAGGCATGAATAATTGTTAAATAACTTATGTTTTATTATTATTTTGTTGGAGTGTGTGCAAATTCTGTGATCACCTTTAAATTATTCTAATCATATACTACGAATTATATTAATTGATTTATGCATATCACGTAGTTAGTTGCATTGCATGAGCTACTATTCTCGATGGGACAAGAGTTTAGTAATCGGGTGTACAGTAGCCAGAAATCTGCAAGATAGGCGATTAGGAGCCTGAAAGAACTATTTGAGATGGGCGAATAGGCGCCTGAAATAAACTACATGAGTTGGATTTAAAGATGGGTTTTAAAGAGCCTGGAATACCTAACCCTGAATGGAGGGGCAAATCCATTCAAACATATGATTTCCGGTAGATCATATGTATTGCTTGATCACTTGTTTAATGCATTCATATGCTTGTTTAATAACTTGTTTGAAATTATTTATACGAATACGTTGATTCAGGAATATTCTCACTAAGCTAGTTATGCTTATACTCCGATAGACCTTTGTTGTAACAGGACTATATCTTTTATACCTGAAGACTTCATATACTCAGGAGGGATGCTGTTTTAGAAAAGCTTCTGGGAATCTTTTGAAGATCTTAGGTTAATCATCCTTCAATGTCTTATAATGTTTGTATTATTTGGTTGAGAGAAAGGTTAAGTTGTTATTATGATTGTTTGGAGAATTATAAGGGAAAAACCCTAAGATGATATAAGGATTATATTCTCTTAATGATAAATTGGATGTTTATTAGATTTTTGTATGCTGTATTTACTATCTCAAACTATACATCCTACCAGTGTCTCCTGTTATTGTGATAGATGCCTTACATATAGTATCGAAAACTTTTGCATGACTTCGGAAAGTCGTTCTTAAGTTTTAATATCGTATGTGGCGGACTGCCATGTTTAGGGTACCATTCGGGGCGTGACAATAGCCAATTCTATCCTTATTAAAATCAACTTTTTGCTTTCCAAAGAGAGTACTTATTTTCTCTCCTATGGTGAATTTGCTATGGTAGCATTTGCATCACTAAAGGTAGCTTTCAATTTCGCATTTTCAATTTTAAGCCCATTTAGCTCTTTTGCAATCTCTTCATCACTACCACTAGTACAAATGTTGATCTTATCATCATTTTTCAAAGTTTTAACTTCTAAGTCAAGTAAATTATTCTCAACTTTTAGCTTTTCATTTAATTTTCTTAACTCGTCATTCTTGCCTTTTAACTTCTTATTTTTATCATTCATCTTATTATTTTCCAATTTCAAAAGTTCAACTTCTCCATGCAACTTTTCATTTTCCATTTTAATTTCCTCATTATTAAAAGCATCCATTTCATATCCTACTTTCCTCATTAAAGACTTAAGGATGCTATTCTTCTTTTCATCTTCATTAATTCATTGCATGCCTTATCATACATATCAACAATCTCATTACAAGGAACATGTGAGGAAGTAGAGCACACCTTGTCATCAAGGACCATTAGACACATGTCTTCATCCAAATTGGAGGAGCCTTTATCGCTCAATGTGGCAACATATGCTTTCTCCTTGTCCCTTTTGCTTCCTTTCTTTGCATTCGGGTAATATTGTTGAATATGCTCTCATTAGTAGAACTTGAAGCATGTAATCGTTTTCTTCTTGGATTTTGATAAGTTGGCGTCATCTATCTTTTTCATCTTCTTGTTCATCTTCAAGAACATGTGTCCAACTCCTTATCATCTTCCTCACTTTCCTTCTCTTCACTTAAGCTTGAACAAGAGGCTTTTAGTGTAACTTCCTTTTTAGTTGACTTCTTTTATGCTTTTTAATTATTTTATGAGTCTTGAGGGTTCCAAGAAGTTCTTTTTTGATGATTTTGTTCAATTCATGAGCCTCTTCGATGGTAATTCTTTTTGCTTGCCACTCCCTTGGCAGTGACCAGGAGTTTGCAGTTAATTTCTAAGTTAGTGAGATTCCTACCAACGATTGACAATTGATTCAAAATATTTACAAAACTATCATACATATCATCAATAGATTCATTAGCCTTTATTTTAAAATTTTCAGATTCTTCACTTATAACACTAATTTTTGTATCTTTTACCCTAGTTGAACCCTCATAAGTATTTTCCATATTATTCCGAATTTCTTTTGTGGACCTATGTATGCAAATCCTACTAAAATTACTCTCATTTAATCCACAATATGGAATATTCATGGCAATTTCATCTGACTACACTTTCTCTTTTTCTGCCTTGATATAACCATTTTCATCTTTACTTTCGACAACTATAAGACCATTTTCAACTATTCTCCATAAGGACAAATTTTATTCTTTTATAAAGATAATCATCCAACACTTCTAATATGCGTAATTAGTGTCGGTTAGGATGGTGGCCTATTTATATCTTGTCTTTCTATAAAACCTAAGGTGTACTAGCAATGATCTTATACTCCAAATGTGATTAAACACGTATCTTAGAGCTTTAGCTCTGATACCGATTGTAGAAACTAAGCAACACCTAAGGAATGTAGATTATGAACTAATTTTTATCTTTTCAAGAACTTAATTCCTAATTATGCAATTTAACAATAAATGCAACAATGATTAATAGAGAGATAGGAAAAGGAAAGCTTGCATCGGGGTATAATGTGGAGTTCGGTCTGCTCCCTAGTCTCCATGGTCCATAATCAATGCCTCACTCAAAGAGAACTTCACACACTTGCATTCACTACAATCAAATTGCTCCATCGGAGCTACACCACAACACAATCAACATAAATACTCGAGTCGTGTCTTTACAATAATCTTTCTGGCAATTAGGGACAACCCAAAATTTACTAAATCACTAACAATAAACTTAGTATAGTGCATGTATAATTAGATAGCAATAACAAGACAAATGGCACCATACTTTTCTCCCTCTTGCAAATCAACATAAAATACAACTTAATCTTCGATAATGTTTGTACGAGAAGTAATTGCAATTTATGAGCTCTATCGACACTCTATTGTTACCCAACAACTTATATTTAAAGCCCTTCTAAGAAAATAGTCATTGAACAGCCCTCCCCCCCACACCACCACCACCACCGCCGCCGCTGGCACCACCACCAAAAGGATCTTCAATGGTTGGATGAAAAAAAACTCCAACGGCTAGTAAAGTTGCAATAGGTCTGGACCTTTTAACAATGATCCGGATATTTTGGTCATCCTGGAATAGGCTAAGCTTCTAAGTATCAAAAGGTCTGAACTCCTGGGCAAATTCATGTCTTTGTTCTTCAAGTGGACCGGATTATTGTGCAAAGGTTCGGACCTTTTGCAAACATTCTGGACCTGTTATGAAAAATTACACCTACAACAAGAACAAAAGCACATAGGTTTGGAACTTTTCGACATGGTCTGGAATTCTTGTACACATATATGTTTTTCAATTTCATTTGGTCTTTCTAACTTGTTTTCATTTTGTAAAATCTTTGTATGATGATTGTATTTATTCAAGATATACATTTGATTACTTAAACTTGATTTTAAGAAGATTTAGAGTTTTGTCTCATCAAAAGTACATTTAATTCTTTTTAAGTTCAACGGGGAATTGATATAAGTATCAAGTGTATCGAACATTATGATTTAAAAGTGGGAATATCTACTCATGTAAGCCTTCAAGGATAAGGCATAATATGCTATTTGCCAATGCAGTATGAATAATACAAGCCTATGTCCATGCATGAGTCAATGTTAGATCTTGTAAATAAAGTCAATCAAGAAATGACCTTGATTCTAATCCTTACAATTGCAGATGATAACTAAGATAGTCATCACTATTTCATCAAGACTGAGATCCAGTAAAGGATTAACAAAGTGCTAGTAAGGGTGTTATAGTTTTAAAAGGATTAGTGGAAGCAAAAAAATGCTATTCGTGAATTGCCTACATAACATCCTTTAAGCTCAACGAGAATCCACGTATGAAATTTATGACCCAGTGGGTGTTATGGTTGAATTCTCATATTTCAATAATACATCACCTTTGAGAAAAGTTTAGACATGGGGTTTGTTTATTTCATTTTTTTTTTTGTTATTCTGACATTTATTTGTCATTTTTATATAGATGTTTGTTAAGAAACAGATATAAATGAAAAGAAAATATTTTTACACATAAATAGATCAAACAGATCGGATACAAGTAAGATATAAATAAGATATAAATAAGAAATAGATGCAAATAAGATACAAATAAGAAGCAAATTTATATAAGATACTGATGAAAATTAGACAATCTACATAGAATCATAAGGTGTGGCATCATATCCATTAGCGAAGTTTTAAATGAGGATGATATATTCAACATGAAAGTTTATCAATAAAATTTCCCATTAACAAAGTTCTTAATTAATTTATATGTATGTATTTCTTGCATAGTACATGAATTGGTTATAATAGTTTAGTCAATAGAATTTCACATGTTAGTGTGACTAGGCATTAGGACATAATTAGATTTTTTTCATCTCATATAGTTTATTTAATTATTTTGTTACACATCCTTAATTACAATTTGATTAAGCTTTGAGCTAATTTGTTTTCTTAATTTCCAAAGGAAAATTTTTCTACAAATGAAACCTAAGCCTACAACTGAAATACGTCCATGAGCCCATAACCCTAGTTTCTTAGCATGCACCATCACATACAAAATCCTTACATTAAGATGACAAGAAAGTCAAATTTCACTTTAACAAATATTAAAGGATAACTGTCATGTTTAAACTTTGCAAAAATCAACTTCAAATCATACCCTCACTGATACCCTTTAAAGAAACAGAGCAAGACAATTTTTTTTTTTTTTGTCAACTTATCTACAAACAATTCACCAAAATCTCTTCAAGACTTCATCTACAAATCAAGGTCATCTAAGATAAAGTTTTATTTGCTTTTCTAATTATTTAATCATATGTTTCTTTCAAAAGACAACTTCTATATAAATTAGTTTTAAGTGAATTGAAGATAAAATTAGTAAACCGAGTTGATCCTTAGGTATGGTTGAATCCTTAGAACTTATAAGAATGGAATAATGAAGTTTGTTTTGGATGTTTTAAAGGATAAGTGAGTTGCATAGTTTACATGTTAACCTAGTAGTGAAAATGAAGTTGTGAATGTTATCGAATGATATAAGTGTTAAGTTATACATATGTGATACTACTAAGTATGCTTAGTGAGTGTGTGTAAGTCAGTTGAACAAAAAATATGATATTTAAGTGTTAAAAGTAACATGCCTTGTTTTTCAAAGAGGTACATGAGGGAACATGATGTGCCTAATTAGTCATGCACCTTGCTTAGACTTGAAATTTTCGAAAATTTTAACTACTCGAGAAGAAGCATGATGGGTACACGATGGCCTAATTCCACCATGCTTCTCACTTTATGTTTTGTGGAATGGAATTCAGGGACAACATGGCTGGAACATGGCTACCCCTATCCCACCATGCTTCTCTTTGATCGTTGAAGTGCTTGAATGATTGTATTTCGCCGTGTCTCTCTTTGACCTTTGAATTTTTTGGCATATCAACGAAACACAAGATGAACACGACTTATCTTATCACGTCATGTTTCTTACTGGTTTCCAACTCAAGGAAAAGCATGATTGGAACATGGCTCGCCCTATCGTGCCGTGCTTCTCTTTGAGTGCAACCTACGAACAAAAGATGACAAGAACATTATAAGTTGTATTTGGTCGTATTTCTCACATGAAGAAACAAAAGGGGGCATGGCTAATGTATTTGCTTGTGTTCTTTTAAAAAAAATTAAATTTAAAAATTAAGAATAATGGAATGTGTTATATAAATATATGTATAGATATACTAAGTTATGTTTTGACATGTGTTTTTATTTAAGCTTGACAATTGAATGAGGGCTTATCATTTAATTATGGTTTGATATCAAATCTTATACTAAATGGTTTCCTTTTAACAAAATTTTCTACTCATTTGTATATATCTATTGATCATTTTCGATATATACCAATTCATCCAGGTACGTGGTAACTTGATTGTTAGTTGTTAGGATAGGCATCTTTAAGACAACTACAAATAAAGACGACCTTAAGTGTTTGAATTGATTGTGCTTATATTATTTAATCTAGTTCGAGGAATGATAACCTTGCGCAGAGCCAAGCATGGTAGTTAGGCGCCTAGATCAACCCTTTATCATGATGCAATGACAATCTATAAGTGGTTCAGTGGATAGTTGATAGGGATAACTGTATTGGTATAAAGTTTAATTGCGTATAAAAGGAAGTAACATGATTTAGTTCACGTTTTTAGGACCAGTTGAACTAGATAATATTATGGATTAAAATAAGTAAAGATGCGGAACAACTGTAAACCCTAGATGAAACTTCTATCATTGTAGATGTTTCTATAGGTGATATAAGTATTTGAACTGCTTATATCAACTTCCTGAGTAGATACCATTACTCAGGACTCCCAATTTCCCAATGGTTTATTATAAGAGTTTGAACATTCAAATGTCGATTTGATACATCCAATTATTGGAATATAACTTAATGGTTGTTGCATTGCATTAGAATAAGAGTGTATGTAACTTTGTATTTGTTTGTGTTGTCGTGTATTAGGCTCTGACTCACATTTTTCTATTACAGGTGTTGGTGAAGATAACTTTTATGACCAAATGGGGTATGGTATGGATTTTAAAGAGTTTCTTGATGAATGGGATGACTAGAAACCATGACCTTGTGATGTCTGTTTTAAGAAAAAGATTTTGTCAAAACTTTTCAAGCTTGATGTAACTTTTGTTAAAGGCTTAATCATAACCCTATGGTTTGTAAGATAAAGTACTAAGTTTTCTTTCGTGCTTTGAGTGATAGAAATCTTGTAAACTTTTGAAGTATCAACCAGAGTGGCACTGTTGATGTAACTATACTACATAGAATGTTGATCTATTCCTAGTGAGTAGCTTTTGAATAAATGTTTTTAAGGTATGTTTAAGCAAACAATCAACATAAATGTTGTTTTAATGGATAGCCTTTCATGAAATGCTTAAGTATTGCATGTGGCAGGGCCAGATACACCTGGATTAGGTTCGGGGCGTGACACCATCTATACGGGTAGACTCGTATGTGCACTCACTAAGAACATGGATTAAAGCTGCTTCGCCATTTAGACCTGTGGACCTATTGGGTCCAAATGAGTCACAATTTAATTAGAAAAAAATTAAATATGCAAAATTTTCACATAATGGCTTTGTATATCTTGCTTAGACAATTTCAGAGTTAGAGATAAGTGCAGAATGTAGATTAAAGTCTCTGTGCATGCATAATTTTCATGTAAGTTGTGTTGATGAGCGACTCAAAAAGACATCTAATGGCCCCACATATTGATGAAGCCGAGCTAATTTGGGTAGATTGTAGAAAAGCTGGTTCAGCAACTCTAATGTTGAGACTTCGAACAACCAGATTATTAGGGATAACTACATGAATGATATAACATCAACCCGGTAAGAAGATATCAAAAAGAGAGTGTGTGAAGTAACAAACCTTCAAAAGAGAAAGAAATAAAGAGAGAGGGAAAAGGAAAGAGAGAAAACCAAATATAATAAGTGAAGGAGATAAATATTGGGAAGAGACATCATGTACGCAGGAGCAGACCTTGGAAATGCATTTTAGGAAGAAAAGAGAGAGAAAGAGATAGAAATACGTGTTTAAGAAGAGAGGGAGAGAGAGAAATAAATGTTTTGGGGAGAGAGAGAAGAGATAAACGTGGAGAAAGAGAGAAAAATGTATGACTTTTCTAATAGGAAAAAATAAATTTATGTGTGGCCGGTTCAATGGGGCATGAACCAACTGGTTCATCCCTTCTCTAACCCATAGATTGGCGGGTTCAAGGCTAGGTTGACCCCATGTCAAGGTCTACATAAAATGGTTTTGCAAACACTATATTTCAACTAGGTAAATATTGTTTTAAAAAATACATATAACTTTTAATTTTGACATTAATTATGTAAACGTTAAATTAAAATAATAATTAAAATATTAACTATTTTAATGGTGTAATCACGGTTGGGTATAGAAGTCGTTAAATAATTGATATATCTTATAAATATTAATGACTAAACTAGAAAATTTCCCTAATGTGGATTCTTTCAAAGTTATAAATTATACCTTAAAACTCCAAAGACAAAAGAAAAGTTTTCTATTTTACTAATTTATAAAATAATATTAAAAAACAAAATCTCGAGAGGACCTTTTATCTCTATCAACAGAAGTGACCCAATTTCACTCAATTCAATCATTCTTTGGCTTCATTTGCAAAGGTAATTTTGCTCTTTCTTTTCCCTTCTTTGGTTTGGCTTAATAAAATAATATTTTGTAAGTAAAAGAATTTTAGCCATCCCAGCATTGATTTGTCAGTATAGACACAAAAAGGAAAAATAAGTTATCGGTGGATTATTGCTTGGACACAGTAAGAACCATTGTCAAATAAAATAAACTATTGTACATAAAATGTCATTAAATGATGGTAACTTTCTATATCACAAGAATCTCTTCATTGAAAAGCTTCTTGACATAATATAAATATAAATATATGGGATTTTTTTTTTTTGTTTATCATACTTAATGAAAATAATTATTTAAAGAAGATTTAGTTAAATTTAATTATCAATTTTCTATTACAAAAGCACCTGTGAAAGATGGGATTTCAATGTGAAAATCATAAAAATGACATGCACGTATAACATACAAGTTATCTATTTTCAACCTTCTTCTAGACATGCTAAAGAATGATGATCAAGACTCGTCTCTATATAGAATCATCTTCTTCAACTCCACTTCTCTCTCTAAAATCGAAAACGCTTTACTCACTATCAGCCATTTGAACCAACTAAGAACATTCTCCAACCAACATCTACCTATTACCAACCTTCGAAAAGCTAAACCCACTTGGCACCACTACTTAGACGAATCCTATAATCATTGGGCCATATACACTAAAAAATATATTTGATGTGGACCAAAATCACAATTATAAATTGTGAGTTACTTAGAAAAATAAAATTAGAATCCCAAGTTGTGATATAGTAACAATAAATATTTTAAATACTATAGTTGAAGACTGCAACTTTTGTATATAAACTTGAAATCGAAGGTGGAACCTATAATATTGCATTATTTTATTTTTTTAAATAATGTATATTTTGGTTTTTTTTTTTATTTTTTGTGTAATATATGTTTTCATCTTATGTATATTCATTCCTCTATTTTTTCACTTGTTATGAAATTCTACTACCAATTATAAAGGAGAACCAAGTAATGGATAAGATTACATTGGTTTCATGATCTTAGGGGATTAAATAGAATAAAGCCTTTATTAGAGTTTGTAAAATAAGTGCATATAGATAGAACTTATAAAATATCATAAAATTTAAAAAAAAAATTTAATTTTTTTTTTTTATAAAAATCTTGTTACTGTAAATGTCACATCCTAAACATAAGCAATTGACATAAGTATGTAAAGTTTTTGAACCTCCAATATAAGGTTATTGATAGATGAATATAATATTTCAAAAAAGTTATAATTTTTTATGAGAACATAACATTATATATTAAGAGCTTATGATTTGCATTTAATTATTTTAAAGCAACAACTTTCTTACAAAGAGTATTGTGAATATATAGATACAATTTTCAAGTAATGAAAATGTATAGATTAGATAAGTAGTGTTGTTAATGGAGAGATACATATAATAAAATTTTTTAAGGACAAAAAAAATCTAAAAAATTGGAAAAAAAAATTAAGAATAGTGTTGTATATAAATGATATTACAAGTCATCATTGATGTTAAAAAAATTGGTTAGCTTTTATGAAAAGTAAGGATATAAAAAAAATAAAAATATTGAAGAGGTATAATTAAAAGGAAAAAGAAAAAAACACCTTAGTGGCTTTTGTGTGATGTAACTCATATGCCAAAGAAACATGAACCAATGGGAGAATAACATGTATTTGGTGGTCAAGTAGATTGTACAAATAGGGAATCTTAGGCTAACCCCATACGTGATTCCCATTACATTGTCGACGTCCAAAGGCCTAATGTTCTCATACACATTTTAAAATAGGGAAGAAGCAATGCTTCTACTTGATTGTCCTTGCTCTTTAATTAACTTCTATTTTGAAGTTGAAGCAATTTCAATATATGGTTCTAATATTCAATATTATAGATTTATCACTCAACATATGGTGGATGATAGTACCAATTTCTGTTCGTCCAACTCGTGTTCTTGCATGGAATAATCATGGACTTAACTCACCACAAAAGTATAGTGATGCGGTCATTGAAACATTGGTGGAGTATATGTTAGATATGTTTGTCTTTTTAGAGACTAAATTAGACAACATTTCAATTGAACTATTTTGGTGCCATTCTCAACTTGATGCTTACCACTGAGTTAAAGCCACTGGATAAAGTAGTGGCATGGTTTTGTTGTTGATGAAGGATGTCATGGATGTCTCCATAATCCGATTCTCACCTTATGACATTCATGTTATGATCCAGGTTCGCCGTTTTACCTTTCCTCTTCAATGGTTTTTATCAGGCATTTATGGACCACCTAGAGTAGCTGATAAATATACTTTTTGAGAAAATTTAGTTTAATATGTATCTTTCTTAAATAATCATCATTGGTTGTCTCATTGATGTGTGATTTTAATGATATTATAAGTAAACAAGAAAGGGGAGAGGAGGGTTAGCCTTTTAGTTAAACTATAGTATCTATATATGTTGATTGTATAACCAATTGTGGTATGTTAGATGTTGGATTTTTAGGTCCCAAACATACATGGATAAATAAACAAAAACTTTCCCATTTAGTACGAGTCAGATTGGACAAAGCATAAGCCAACATTGATTGATGCTCTTTATCTCCAGAGGCAAAAGTTTATCACTTACTAAAGTGCCCTTCTGATCATTGCCCTATTTTAATTAAAACACATCTGTATGACCAATAGGATATGATCAATTGAACATTTCACTCCTAACCTATGTGGCTTGAACACCGAGGATGTAGACCATTAGTAGAACAAATATGGAAAGATTGTTGTTATTGATACCTTGATGCAATTCAATACATTCTAAGCAAATTTTGTTGTTAGGATAAAGAAGTTTTTGGTGTTATAGGCATTGAAAAATAGAAATTACAACAACGACTAAAGGAACTTTTGCAATCAATTGATGTCTCCCCTTTTCCTCACTTGTTACTTGAAGAGCAAGGCTGTCAACAACAATTACTCTCCATTAGATAAGGAAGAATGCTTGTGGAGAATGAAACCTCAAGCTAAGTGGATTATGGATGGTGAGAGAAATATCAAATACTGGAATACTCTAAACCTTCACCTAAATTAGAAATTGGATTTAGATAGATTAAATGACGTAAAAGAAATAGATGTATGAATTATGATTAAATAAATCAATGAAATTAATTTTGTAAATAAAGTTAAGTTGAGATTTGAGATTTTAAATCTTTAAATCCCTAAACCTGTTGTTTAAATGTTTAGTAGATTCTTAAATCCCTAACCTTTATCCTAACATTCCATATCCTAAAATCTTACCAATTTTGGAATCATATGCTTTTCTAAAAATATCATATTTTAGCCTAAGCTCAAGTTAAATATCAACTTGATATAAATCAACCTCCTAGATTACACCCATCTTAATTTCTTTATTTTGTAACTTATTGACCCTTAGATTATTTCTTAAATACTTTTAGAATTAGGAAAATCGATTTGAAAGTTCTAAACCTAGTACGTTTGCTCTAAAATATCCTTAAGTCTTATATATATACATACATATTACTTTTCCTTTTGACTTATTAGCTGCCTTCTCTCTCTCTTCTTTCCTTCTTTCCTTTGTTTTGTTTTCTCTCTCTCTCTTTCTTTCATTTTTCAAAACTCAAACCTTAAATCTCAATTTTAACAAGAGTATAGAGGAAATCAAAGATAGAAAACAAGATAGATGATAGAGATCATGCTAGAAACAACTCTATGAGCTTAGGAAATAGTTATGGAAAAGATCAAGAAGTGGAATTTGCTCAAAAAGATAAGTGTAGTTATTTTCTTTGCTTTAATTCTTTTATATATATGTAAATGTTGTATTAGGACTAGAAACATGTAATACTTGTGATGATAGTGATAAATCAAATATGTATGAACATATTTATTAAAAACCTATATATGTGTATATTTGTGTAAGCCAAGTATTTGATGAAATGTTTTGATAGAATATGATATAGATATGTATATAGAAGTATCTAGGAGACAAGATGATGCATGTTTATATTTATAATAAGTTTTTGTTGTTGATTTATGTTGAATTAAGTAGTTAAAAATTTATGTAAAAGATAAAGAAAAAAACGTAGCATGATCCCTTTGTTCATCATGACTATATCATGGCTTGTGACATATGCCAAAAAAAAAAAAAAATTTAAAGGATAACAGGCATGACAAAGGGCGTGATCTCCTCTGGTCAAATGATAAAACGTAATAACGGGAGAATTTTTGTATGTAATGAACATCATGCCTTAGATCACAGCCGTTACGAAGAGTGTGATCTCGATTGACAAGAATTTTCGAAAGGAAAAAGCCTAGATCGTGGCCGTGACAAGGGACGTAATCTTTTTGTTACCGGTATGATAAGGCCGTAACGGTGATCATGGCCTTTATCACGAGCGTGATGAGGCCGATAATGGGGATAATGGCCTCCATCACGGGTGTAATCCTTGCCCTGAAGATGCTTATAAAGAAGAAAAAAAAAAGAAGAAAAGAAAAAGAAAGAAAGATAAAATGAAATAGATGAATGATAGTTGATATGTTATGTTAGTTAAATGACATAATTAGACATGAGTTAAGTGAATTTAAAGATTTAAGGAGTTATTTAATTAAATATAGGATTATTTATAAAATGAACTTAGCTAATAAACTTAAATTCAACTTGACTAAATAGACTTCAATGAGCTAAAATGAATTAGATTGATTAAGTTAATCACATTAGCTTAGTAATTGAATTAAATGATGGAGTCTAATTAATTTGGCTAAGTTAAGATAATATAGGCTTAGTAGTTTATTTTTTGCTTAGAATAATGAGTTAAGATAAACATAAATAACATAGGGAGTATATTGTTTTGAATGTGTGTTTGCTTAGGAAATGAATGTTTTTATATATAAATACTTTATTGATGCCTTTGTAATAAAAGACCATAAATAAGGTGAAAAGAAATACTTTGATAGACAAAGGAGAACTGTCCATATTTTAATGGGGTAATCTTCGCAGCTATAGCGGAGTTCCTATTTTGTGTCTGATCAAATAGGATTTATAAAATGAGTTTGATGTGTATGAATAATCTATTTAAATGCTTATATGAGTCTATTTCATGAACATATATATGAATATATGATCTATCTTCTGAGTTGGCCTTTAATTTACCTTTTAAGCTTGTTTGGATTTTAAATATAAGGTACGTAGTAACTTGTGTCATGATTGTTAAGATAAGCATCTTAAAACCAATTAAAATTTAAAGATGACTTTAATAATTGAGTGCTACTTCTGCTTGTGCTTATGCTGTTAAATTCGGTCCAGAAAGCGGTAACCTTGTCCAAGTAGACACGGTAGTTTAGGCACTTAAGCTAATTAGTCATGATGCAATAACTTTCATTAGTGGCTTGGTAGGTAATTGATAGGGGGTGTAGTATCAGTGTAACATTTTGTTGGTCCCAAAAAATAACTAAGAGGGGGGTCGAATTGGTTTCTTAAATCAAAAACTTTAATTTTTCCTTTTGATACTTTTAATCACAACTCCAGGAGATTATAATGAAGTATGGCTTTGAGTTGGCTTTGCAATCACAATAAATAATTAACTGAATGAACGAAAATTAAAGAGAAGGGTAAGAGAAGTTTGCGCAATGATTTGCAAATGTTTTGCCTTAAGCGTCAGTCCTCTCTTCTAGCTCTAAGCCAGGGACCTGGTATTCCACATCAGTATATTTTATTATATCCAATAAAAAAATGATTATAAAGTAGTATCTCAATTTACTCTCTCAGACTTCATGCTAACATTAGCTATCTCTAAACTCAGAGTCTGCTTATAATCTATCTCTTAGACAATAATAAAAAACCAAATGAGGAATGAATAATTAAAGTATCCTCTCAAATTTCGTACAGGTAAAGGAATTTTAAAAGTAACATATATGAGCAAAACCGAGCTAAAGAGATCGCAATAAATGAAGCTTTCTTTCACGCAAGTTTTTCTCTGTATGTACTTCTCTTTTTAATCTTCTAATGATATATCTATCTTGAAGTCTTCAACGAGTAGATAGAGATAAGTTGAACGTTGAGCTAATTCCCTGATATTTTGCTTCCTTGTTCTTGGCAAAGTCTTCTGATCAGATCTTCCAACGGATAAAATTAGATAAGCTTAGTTGATAATCTTTGTTCTTGATTTTGTGTGCTTGATAGGGATAAGATTAATGTTTAATTTGAAGAGATCTCCATTCCTTGAAAAATAGATCATATCTTGCTGTGAATAATCTTCAAATTTGAATTCCTTGATTATGTTGAAACACGATCTTCATATCTCATAAAATAGATGACTCCACCAGATAAGCTTCTTATGACATATCTTAATTGAATCTTGGACATGTCTTAAAAATCAAACTTGAACTTATGAACTTGTACTTCTTGTCAAAACTTAAAGCTTTAACAAAGCTATAATCCATTGTAAGCTTGAATCCCGTGGACATGTGAACCAACTTAGAGGAACATAATTGAATGTATTATCTAAATACATTCAACTTCGGAGCTAGGTCTTTAAATCCATAAAGAATCAAAGAAAATTCGATCTGTAAGTCTCTGTTCATAAATCTATAGCTTTTGTCCATATAGTAGGTCTACTCTCTAATTTACCTTATGCGTTTTATTATCTTCTTGATAGCAAGCATTTTTACCTTCTAAATGTCAATTTCTTCTTGAATAACTTTCCAGTTACTTTATGAATTTCCTTCTAAGTCTGATCTTATTCTTGAAAAATACTTTCATAATACTTTTGATCAACTTAATTTTATATTTTGAACTGCATACTTAATAATTTTATTAGTAATCACTATTCTTTTTCTTATCATCAAAACTAATATTGAGAGAGCTTAACACATTTGCTTACTCTCAAAAGGACATAATACGATTTAGTTCATGTTTTATGAGGATGATTAAATGAGGTGATATTATGGATTAAGTTAAATAAAGTTGAGTAACGATTATAAACCTTAAATGAAATTACTTTTTCTTTATGAGATTATATCGAAGAAATAAGTATTCGGGCTGCTTATATCAACTCCCTGAGTAGCTGTGGTTTCTCAAGACCCCCGGATTCCCATTGGATTGTTCCGGAGAATGAGTGCTCCCATGATGCTTGATTTACTTTAAATGAAATATAATAACGTGTTTCTTGATGCATTGCATTTAGTTAGGCTTGTGTGCCACTCCATATGCGTTTGTGTTAATGTGTACTGGGCTTTGGCTCATTGTTGTTGCGGTTATCCTTTTACTAGTATTGTATACTAGATGATGATGATGGTGTTGTTGTTAATGAGTGTTGATATTGATGATGATATTTTTGGTGATGTTGATGTTGATGACGATTGATGATGAATGACTCAGGTTATGGGCGTTTTTTAAGATCCTGGAGGTTTTGAGAGGAGAAAGAGAATGTTGTGAGCTAGGACCACAAATTCATTTGTATTTATTTTTGTTTTGTTAAAGAGTTGGAATTATCTTTAAAGTCTATGTTTTCTTTAAGAGCTTGGTTTAGAGCCCATGTTTTGTATTTAAAGTTTAAAGCTTCATTTAACATCATAGACCTGATGGTATAAATTAGTTTCTGAAAGCTGATCTACTCATGGGAGTAGAATATAAAGTATTTTTGTAAAGTTTGTTTTTAAATCATTAAATCCAGTTGTTAAAAAAAATATAATTATATGATTTTAGAATTTTAAAATCGGTTGGCAAATGTTCACGACAAGCATATCATTCTAAGAAGCCTGAGCATGTAATACATCAAGTATTATACGTTGTGGTAATGCCTTAACTAAATTTAAGGTGTTACACATACTATCATAACGTAACTTTGGCAAGAAGGTCTAAAAATTGTATATTTGCAAATCAACTAGAGATGGGAAATTGGGTTTATGAGCAGCCCAATATTCGAAATTTATTTCTTTCTTATTTCTAGGAATTATTTACCTCATCTAAGCTTGTTGGTTCATAATCCTTGTTCATAGCTTTGGTGAAGAAGATTGGATTGGCACCAACATCTTATTCTAAGTCTATCAGTTATAGATCCAGATATTTCTTAGGCCTTATCCTCAATCAGATCTTGGAAATCACCAGGTAAAGATGATCTCCATGCTTCTTTCTACAAGAAATTTTAGGACGTCATAGGTGCCTTAGTTAAACAAGTACATTACATCTTTTAAACACATCGTAGAAGTCATTAACCAAACTCAGGTTATTTTGATTCCTAAATATCAAGGGGCAAGCTAAGTCCATCAATTTTGCCCTATTAGCCTTTGTCAAACCATGTGAAAAATTGTGGTAAAAATCTTGGTTAATAGAATTTAGCCTTGTCTTGATACCCTTGTCCATATGGCATAGGTAGGTTTCATCCTAAGATGCAAAGCCACAGATAATGTGATACTTCTATATGCGATACTTCGTAGTTTTTATAAAAAGTTCTTAAAAGGGGAATGGATGATGATAAAGTTAGATCTCATGAAGGCATATGATTGTATTGAGTGGGATTTTATTCATGGGATTTAAAATCTCTACATTTCCCAAACTGGTAGATTACTTTTATCGATTATTGTCTTGTTACTACTTTTATTGAAGTACTCTTTGATGGACAAACTTCATCTATGTTTTGGCCTAGCTGAGGCATTAAACAAGGAGATCCATTATCCCCTTATTTATCCATCCTTTTTCTTGAATTCTTAAGCCGAGCAATTGAATACAAGATGCATTAGGGAGAATGGAATCCTTTCAAAGTACATGGTTGTAACTTCGCCTTGTCTCATCTATTGTTTGCAGATGATATTGTTTTAGTGGCCAAAGCAAATGACACAAATGCTCAGGTTATCTCTAATCTTTTAAGAGAATTTGGACAAATTTCAGGTCTACAAGAGAATATAGCTAAATCTTCAATCCTTTGTTCACATGTTGTATCTTCTGAGATCAAACAACACATTTAGCAGTGGCTAGACTTAAGAGAAGTGCAATATTTTGGCACTCAGAATTTCCATTAGATAAAAGGGGAAAACCAAAGCATCCACAGTTTTCTTTCCTCTTTGATAATATTAATAACAAGCTTAGTGGTTGGCGGGTAATGCATCTTAGCATGGCTGGTGGTCTTATACTGGCAAAATCAATTTTATAATCAATCCCAACTTATTATATGCAAGCAATACCTTTAGTAGTTAAAACTTGACTTGCTTAAACCATCTCATTCGAAAGTTTATTTGTAATGGAAGTGTAGATACCAAAAAAACTCATTGGATATCATGACCCCAAGTTACCATGCCTAAAAATCAAAGGGCTTAGGTCTTCAAGATCTTCAAATTTGAAAGAACGCCTGTGCTATTGAAAGATGGTATTCATGGAAGAGGAGAAAGATTGAATGGTCATCTTTGATTGATGCAAAATATAGAAATTTAAATACTAGAGCCCCATCTACTCCATCTTCTTCTTCATCTTTTCTAGGCAAAGAACTAGCTACTTCAAGTAAATGGCATCAATAATATAGTTTTACAATCTTGGGCAATGGCTAAAACACATCTTTTTGGCATGACTAGTAGGCATGGAATAGACAATTAAGAAATAGTCTCCATGGACCTTTATTATGCCAATCATAAACACTTAAGGTGGCTGATTGTTGGATTAATGCATACACTTGGAATAAGGACCTCATTGCTTTTCCCATATCACAACATATCATCACCATTTATGGACCAGTTTTCCAATGACCTAGTGTTAATGATTATAAAGGACTAAATCCTACTGCTAGATGGGAACCAACTTTATTACAAAATTCATTCACATATCCTTTTCACATAGGGCAACTTTGCAATGCAAGACACTAATGAATTTGGAAATCTATTTTTCCTTTGAAAATTCATATATTCCTTTGGCAGATATTACATAATGGTCTTCCTACAGCAACTAATCTTTGTAGCAAGAACATAAAATTGGATGCCACTTGTCCACATTATGGCACTTCTAAAGAAACATTAATCCATGCATTATGTGCTTGTCTCTGCCTTGCCTCCTTATTACCATTACAAAATGTTCCATAGGTTGAATCTCCTGCCCAATGGCCACATTTCGTTTCATGGCTCAAAGCACATAGCTACATATCTCTTAGTGATTTAAGATAAATACATCCACTATCTGGATTTCAATTTGTCATACTTTTATGGCGTATTTGGTATTCTCTCAATCAATTTATTTTTTGGTCAACCAATACTTTTGTGAACATTGAAACATCCTCACATGTATCATCTCAAGAACTGTGGACATTTATTAGAAAGAAAGCTTTTTGCAAGGTTGAGAGAGTCTTACTTTATTGGACTCTTCCATAACAAAGAGTAATCAAACTAAATGCAGATGGATCAATCCTTCCCATACTAGTACAACCTCTATAGGTCTTGTGGCTAGAAATCACCGATGTTCTTAGGTGTCTGGTTATGCAGGAAAAATTGGGAGATATTGATGTATTGTTAGCTAAGTTATGGTTAGCAGCTTATGGCTTAGATTTATGTATTCAACATGGCATTCCTAACATTGAACTTGTGATGGATTCTCAAGTAGTAGTATTACTTTTAGCTTTTGTACAAAATACCCAACTTAAGCATCTTCATGTAATTTCTTAATGCAGGGAAAAAAATTCTTAGGTGCAGCACGTCACCATATCATTCTAGTCTAGAGTGACCAATCAAGTGGCTAATGCTCTAGCTCATTTTGCACACTCCATGGAGGAAGATGAAGTTTTTTGATAGATGCCTCCTACTTTCATTCATTCTTTGCTTACTCTTGATGTAAATAGAATGGGGACCCTTAGGACTGTAGATCATCTAATGTAAGACTATGTTTGGGCCATTTTGTTTAACGAACCAGGAATGATGTTGATAAAAACCCTAGCTAATATATATGTACATACTCTTTAACTAATGCATATACTTCTAAAATTATATATTATGATACAATAGATTATAGATTATTATAATAAATCACGTATACATGTAATCATGCAATATATACTAGGTGGTCACTCGTTAATTTTTTTTATTTTATGAGTATTATGAAACTCAAGGTTAAAATAATGTAGTTTTTCATAAAATGTAATAATACCAAAATATAATGGTGAAAACATACCGATTTAAAAGTAGCTAAGGTGATGTTCTACGAAATGTAACAACATGAAATATAATATTAAAAAACTATAATACAAAAATACAACAACAAAAATGTACAAAAGGGAAAAGTTATCAATACAAAAAAGGTGATGTGATAGGAACCATTTTCCAAGACCTGTTACTAGAGCTCAAGCTAAAGGATTATAGGGGTTAGTTAAAAGGATTCTTGCAAATAATTCAATTCAGCTGTTGATGAGTTATGTTGATGGATCATGTTAAGTTAATGGCTATTTGAAACATAACAAAAATTGAGGGTTGATTGTGATAATAAATTGTAATGAGGGAGTATAACATTAGAGTGGAAAATTGAATAATTTTAAGAGTTATATGACTCCCAACATTCCCCTGTATTTTTGTTATGGTAAACACACCTAATAGCACGCTTATGTTCTTCTTATTAGGTCGTGTTCTTTTGTTCAAGTAGTGTTTTTACTATTCATATAATGCAATTTATTTAATTTTTTATCTATTTATTAGAATAAGTTAGTTTATGGTGCCTATGCCCCTATAATTGCTATAGATTATAATATAATGTCTTGTAAACATTATTTTAAATAAAATTGAATGAAATCCTTTTTTCTTCTGAAGAATTTTCTCTATAAACCCTTGTTCTGATCAATCTTCTAATTAAAGGAATTAACATTTCAATCTTATCAATCTAATAAATGTAGTGAACAAACCACTATGATCTAATATGCATCATATTGATTAGAGATTAATATAGTTTTGATCGATAACAATGTGCATTATCTGTTATTGATATCATTCATATCCTTTTATATTAAAATATTAAATGCAAAAAAAACATATAAATAAATATTAAACATATCTCTTCGATTATTGTGCGATAATTGAACAATCTATAGCCTATTATTGAATCTGCTAAGGTATATCCTAATTTTGTGTTACAACAATTTGATTCCTATTCTAAGATTCAAGGCATATGAAAAGGTATAAGATGGACAAACCTTTTGACAGTATATATTATGATAGATTTTAAACTTAAAAAACATATACCAAATATGAGTAGGGATTTATGTAATTACCGCAGGGGAAAAATATACTTTTAGTTATTAATATTTACCTATTGTTATATTTGGGTCCTTAACTTTTTTCTCCCTCTTTAAAGTTTTCAAACTCTTACAAAAAATAAGACACATAATTAGTTTTAAACTGAGTCATAGTAATTAATTTAACATAATGATATATTGAATATATACATTTACATTAAATAATATAAATAAAACTAAATGCATTTAATAATATATAATAAAGATAAAGAAAAAAAATATAAAAATATATCAAAATAAGAAAAGTGATTGGAAAAAATTGTCCTTACCTTATCCATCTTGGCTTACTAGTTCTAGATCAAGTGGAAGCTAATACACACTTAAAATAGATTGAAAATTTAATGTATTTAATGGAGATTTTTACATAAATATATATTTTTAAAAAGTTACTATTAAATGGGGCTACTCTCAAAGTTATTCGGAAAACAGGTAATGAAGGTGCATACACTTGAATGTGCCTTCACATTAAGCCTATTATTATTTATTGTCGTTAATTTTCTCAAAAGGTTGCATAAATTCTTTCTTCCATATCCATTATTTGGGCTTTAACTTTTACTAACTTTGGTCCCTAAGTGTGCATTTAGGCTTCAAGTGCATTTTCTTGTACCTTCTAGCCATTTAGTACAATAGGCTCACCATGGAATTTTTTCTCAATTTTCTTCATGTGGTCTTGTGACCCATTTGATCCATCCTTCACTTTAGTGATGCAAAATTCTGCCTTTTCTAACTTAGCATCAAGTGCTATCAACATGTCCCTTACTGAGCCCTTTACCTAGTAAGTGGGTGCTTATCACAAACAACCCCATCCATCACAACCTAGACATCATTCTCTTATCAAACTATATCTCCACTTTCACTCTTTTCACTCTTGAAAGCCTAGCTCTGATGTGAATTGTCATGAAACTAAAGTTATAGATGCTTTCGTGTGTCATTTAGACACCCTAAAACCTATTGTGAGTGCTAACTTAACTTAAGCACACACAAAAGCCACTAAGTTTATAAAGAAAAGCAAAGAGAGAAATTTTGAGGAGAATATGAATTCATTAATGAATGGATGATGCACAAATAAGAAGAGGTATCCCTATATACACAAATGATCTTATATAGATGGTAGAGAATATTCCAATCTAACAACTATGATTGAAATTTGCCCACTTCTTTAGCTACTACATCTACCCAACTCTACCTGCTAGGGGTATAAATGAGCACGATCGAGTCGAGCTTTTGTTGGCTTAGGCTTGGCTCATTTAATAACTTGACGAGCTCTTAACGAGTCTAAAATGTGCAGGTCCTAGCCTGTTATGGATTCCCAAGCTTTAACTTGACTTGTTAGGCTCATTTATGTATATAATTTTATATGTAATATTAAAATTAATATAAATAACTATATACTATAATACTATCATATTAATATATTAACAAGCCATTAACGAGTCTGTTTGCGAGCTAACTCACTGATAAGTGATAATTTCACCTTTATTTTAGAAGGATATATTAAGCTTTAATGATGATTTTTATGTATGATTATATGAAAATGTTACTTAATTAGTTTAATTGTTGATTTCAGGTTTTAGAAGATGATTTTAGCATAAAAGAAGGAATTTTGATGATTTAGATAAAGTTTTTTTCAAGATAAAGAATTTTGGAATATTGTCGTTCTATACAAAGAGTCCACAAGCTAGATTATGTGAGAAACAAAATGTAGTGCACAAAAGTCAATACAAATGATGTAGAGATTTGTGCGAGGAATAAAGGAGTATTCTATTTGCCAACACAGTTCGTGTTGAAGTTAATTTCGACTGTAAAAACGCTATTTTCCAGACTACGTGAAAGAGAACATCAGTTCATGTAGAGACTCGTGTTAGGATCAGAGACATATCTTTTCGTCTTTATCCAAATTTATGCTAAAAGATATGGTCAAGATATGAGATATACTTCATCATAGTACATGTGAGAGCAAAAATAACGAGATAGAGTCCTATATTGATGAGAAGAACACGATTTCCAAGGAGATTTATCAAGAAAACATATATATATATATATATATAAAGATTATAGAAGAAAAGAGAGATATAGCAGATTAGAGAAATTAGTGAGAGATTATTCAAGATTTCTAAGCTACATTAGGATTTACAACTTTGGGATAGAAGGCTATTATCAAAAAGGGTTTTTGTGCTACTTTACTCTTTTAGAATTTGTACTTTGACTATTTTAACTATGAAAGAGTAGAGAATTATTACTTTAGCCTTAGAAAAACCCCACTTTACTATGTAACTAAGATTTATTAGTTTTCAATGATAGATTAGTTTTCTTGGATTCATCTATGCGTTCTAATTATTATTAAATTGATATTTACTAGTGTATTGTTTAATTATTACATTTCATATAGGTTGATTGAGAAATTGCTTGTGTGAATAGATCATGCATAGATGATAAGAGTTGCATATACACCTAGAGATAGGGTACCATAATTCTTTCGTATTAGAATTAAAGTCTAGAGTTACGTTTTATTTCTAATAATTGATTCTTTGTTCTTTAATGCGATTTCTAGATTGTTGTTAATTGAAAGGGATTTCAATAGACTAATCTAGGGTTAGGGTTTAGTAGTCTAGAGAAAGATATTAAAGCACAGTAGGAATTTCACTGTTTAAGATGAGTAATCTATAATTGAGATCATCTTTTTATAATTACAGTTACTAATAAGTAGTGGTGATTCGAGATATTTTAAGAAAAGTAATCTTGAATCTTCATATTGATATTGATATTGATCTTGATATTGATCTTGATATTGATTTGTTATTAGTAATAATTGAGATCATTAATATTTTTATGTTAGATAATAGGATTAAGGTGATTACTAGTAATTGAAAGAGATCCCTGATGAATGATACTGATATTAATTGCTATACTATATTCTGATTGGTATACTATCCATTTAGAGTGATCATAGGGTAAGATAGATATTGGATTTTTATTTGGTCATAACTCTACATCACTGACAAGCCTAAAGAATAGTTTAAGCTTGACTTGTTTAGTTAAACGAGCTGAGTCAAATCAGGTATGAAATGAGTCGAGCTTGAGTAGCTCGTCTCATTTACAGCACACTACCTACCATGCCTATTATTTATATTGAATCTAGATAACTCAATTCCTATGGTTTTCCAACGAATCTCCATCTTAGGCCACTATAGGTTGGACCTTTCTCTTTGCACCATTGTTGAGTTGTAATACAAGATTCTTCTTGAAAGTTTGTGACGCATGACAACATTGACATGCAACACATTAATTAATTAGTAGTAAAAATGATGCTAACAAGATATTGACTATGTAAACTATAAAGGCGATGGTTAATAGTTATAGCAATGGTGGTAGAGCAATCAAGTTGCAATAGCAAGGATGTGGTGATGTAGTATAACGGAGTTTTTAAGGTGATTATATTAGTAGCAAAAGAGGCACTGTTGGTTATTATGATGGTACCAATCAAGATGGTGATGATGAAATAGCTATGGTGCTGGTTACGATAGAGATGAAATGTTGCAATTGAAAATAATTATTTAACCTAATAGATTTTACATTGTTATTATAACATTTCTATGACATCAACTAAGGAGGACAAAAGGGAGTTCTATTCAATGTTGATAATAGGTTTTGTCTTATCAATTATTGATGGTGGAAGTGGAAATTCAAAACAAGGGCAAATGTTAAATTGGGTACCTTAATTTTAGATGAAAATTCAATTTGTTACTTGGATTTTTAAGTCATTTGATATCAAATAAAACTTTTTGTGACTATTTTTGCTATCTACTAATTCTATTTGTTAACATGAATTGGGCAAAGTCACCGTTATATAACATGTGTGAAAAAAACATTGTATTCTTCTCCAATAGACACGAGATAGCACGAAAGTGAAGGAAAGGCTAAGAAAATAGATGATATATATATATATATATAGATTCAAATGTCAATATCTTTTAAGATTTTTATACAATTTTGATATAAATCTTTATGAAATTTATTAAAAAGAAACAATACTTTTTACAAATCACATGTGTCATACAATGATTATTTATCGAATTCACATCATCAAATGAAACAATTGGAGTTACCAATAGTAAAAAACCATCAGATAATTTTTTATCAGTTATACATTGATTAAAATTAATGTATTGAATCGAATTTTTACAAAAAAAAAAAAAAAATTCAGTTATAAAATTTTCACATTAAAGAAAAAAAACTCATCAGGTGATTTTTGTTTTGTCTTTACTAAAATTTTTACCCTTCACATGGAAAGTACAAAAGAAGTTTGTGTGATACCAACAATAGGTTTTCTAACATCAACCTTTCCTTGGTAAGAATAATTTTTATTAATAATAATAGAGTTTAAAAAACAAAAGGGTGGAGCTAGCGTGGAGACGCAGGAACTGATCTGATCTGGTTCTGGTGGACTCGTCCTGTCTCTTTCTAATTCTTCTACTTGTACATTTCAAGTCAAAACACCAGATTTTAAAAATAGAAATCTCTATTTCCTTTTCCGTCTCATACCATTAATTTTTCCATAAAAAACAACAAGAAGATTTAAAAACTAGATCTGGTTGGTTATTTTTTATAGTCTGTTTCAATCCCTTTCCCTCTTCCCCCTCCCCAGGAATAATTAAATCCAACAAAATTTAAAATAATATTAATAATAATAAAATTTGCAGTACATTACACTCTACAGGACAGGCGAGCACAGAGTCCGAGTGTTCCCGAAACGCGGTTACTCTATACTCACTCCCTATTATTATTTTGTTTAAATAACCACAATGCAGCTGCATCGTACCGATTCGGTTATTTCAATTACATCCAGAAGCTTCGTCTCCTTCTTAATCTTCTTCTAGTTGTGATGATTATTTTCAGGTATTGTGTTTACACACTATCTCTATGGATTGGATTTTTTATTTTATTTTTTGAAGCTTCGTCATGGATTTGGATACATATTGCTCTTACCTAAACTTACCGATACTGAAGTAACACTGAATCGAGAATTGCTGTAGATTAAGTTAATTGCTTCGGATTGATGCGAGTGTAATTGTGTTGCTTTTTGGAGTGATGCTGGATGTGGAGATTTTGGATTGAGTGTTGAATTAGAATCGACTAATGCTCCTGAATGTTGGGGTCAATTCGAATGTGTCTTTTAATCAGAAGAAGGTCTCCTCTGATTGGATGTTAGGTTATAATTTGGAAACAGGAAAGAATGCATGCATAATTGCATGGGAAGGTGAGTTGAAGGGAAGAAACATTTTGAAAAACAGTGAGGGCATAATTTGCATTATTTTTGCTTACATTCTTGTTTATTGTTTGTACTGGAATCTGTAGTGTTCTGTAATGACCATGGATTTTCACATCTGTTGATGGAAATATCATTATGTGTTAGATTTCCAATTCCTCAACATCAAATGTTATCTCCTTCTAGGGGGTAAGGAATGCAGCGTTGCTGAAACTTGGCATTACAATGATATTCAAGTCTAGGATAAAATGGGCTGCACTTGGAGGACTTCTCTTGTCTTTTGTGTCATTGCTCATTCACCTGCTTTTGGCCAAATATTCAAGTGCCGACCTTGTACAGTACAGTGTAATAACAGATTTTGCTGAGGATTTCAGCATGAATGCAGAGTTACAGCAGGTATTATTACAAGGTTTTAGCGATAAATCTGAAACCTATGATACATAATATAAGATGCTTCACATGTATGATCTTATGCCTTTTCATTTTCCATGGTTTAGGGTCCTGTATTTAGATGGTTGTGGGGATGTGAAATATCTTCAGTCCTTGCACCCTTATGCCAATCCTAGAAGTAAATATCCTGGTAACGTGTATTTCCCTCTGCTTGAGTCCTTCATTCACAGCATTCTTGAAACTCAATTAGTCATTAAGTATATGGTGGCTTGATGGAAGCGTAACTATATACATTATGGAAAACCCTAAGGGCGCTTTTCTTTCAAGGAAAACATTTGTCGAACTTAATATTAATGACATTGGCAAGATATTACAGATGCTCATCGAAAGCAGTCCTAAATTAGTAGCTTTTAGTATTAGAAAGTTGTATAGGGCAATGGTAGCAACCTCATTTGTGCCATGGTTTTGAGAAGAATGAACTCTTGTATTTTCTATTTCAGCATTTGTTATTGAAAGTGATCAAGTAAGCAGACTGATTCCACTTCTTAGAACAGAAAAGCACTTTTCTTTATATCTAGTTGAATGTTTTCATTCAAATAATTTTTTTTTTTGGCTGAGAAACGTATTTTCTATTCTCAAAGTCCAGAAATCATTTTTCTTGGGGTATGTATTATTTTATGACGAAGGTTTTTTACAGTTTTGTGGTGGTAATTGTAAGCATAAAATGTGGTATCAAAAGCATGTAGGTTGTAATACATAGTTATTGTGGTGCCTTAAAAGCATGAAGGTTACATAATAACTTTTCCTGGTTATAGGTGGTGTAACATGATGCTAACATCTAGTTGCCAATATTGGTGGTTAATGCTTGTATCAAAAAATGATTTCAGTACTTAATCACCGTTACCACCTCTTGCTTGCTACCTCCCACCATCAGCTTCCATCTTGTTAAAAAATTAGCAGCCAGCTGATCTAGAAATTTTAGTTGATAAATGCTGGTATTGTTTTACAGTATTTTTCATCACTAAGGGTTGGCACTTGATTGAAGCCCATTAGCCCATTGAATGGATTAAATTAAACTTTCAAAGGAAGTGGCATATATTTGCAAGGATCCACACTAAACATCATGCTTTTTATTTTATGTTTAGATGAGCAACCAACCGATATTCTTTACCCCCAAAAGAAAAAAGAAAGTAAAAACCAACTGATATAAAAAGCTTAAGCTGTTTTTACATTAATTGGCCATGGATTCAACTTCCCACATCAATGTACTAGTTCCTAATTACTTTTGATCACCATTCTGATGTCTCAAATTATAAAAGTAGATCATAATAAAACACTTGAAAAAATATCTTCTAAACCATTTTCTGAAACAAATGCACCCTACGTTGCAGTAGTTTTCCTCAATGCATGTTTACCTTATGCAAGATATGTTTGAAAGGCAGCAGCTAATGTTTCTTTTGTACTGACTGCATGTATGAGTTAACAATTCTCTTTATGCCTGTGCATCAGGTCCTAATAAGAAGACCAACAGGTTCATATATGCAAAAGTATATGGTGGATTTGAAAAAATAAGAAATTCGGTGAGCTAGCAATTTGTGTCAAATTTTATTTGATATGGAAAATATTTTGAGGGATTATATAACTTGGTTTCCCTTTTCTTTTTCCTAGATATGTGATCTGGTTGTAGTCTCCAGGCTTTTGAATGCCACACTTGTTATACCAGAAATTCAAGAAAGTACTCGTGCAAAAGGAGTCAGGTGATACTACTTTTTATTGGTTTTTCAATTGATTCTATGCATGAAAGCAATCTAATGGATGGTCAATGCATTGCAGCATCAAGTTCAAGAGCTTTTCTTACTTATACAATGAAGACCAGTTTATAGCCGCTCTTAGTAAAGATATAATGATTGTGAAGAGTCTGCCTGGAAATTTGAAGGAGATTAGGAAAAAAAGGCAGTTCCCAACTTTCAAGCCCAAACGTTCTGCTACACCAAGTTTCTACATTGATGAGGTCTTGCCTACATTAAGAAAAATGAAGGTTATTGGCCTCGTGCTGACCGATGGAGGTTGTCTGCAGGTATGTTAGCTTTGTCTTCTCCATTCACTATTCGCTAGATGCTTGTTACGGGATTGGTGTTTGGTGTTAATGTACCCTTCCTCTGTAGAACAGTTAGAATCTTCATTTTTTGACTATCAAGAAAAATGGTAAGCGGTTCTGTGCTTCTAGTCGTTGCTTTATTGGGTGGAAAATGATAAGTAGTTCTATACTTCTAACGATGGTCCCATAGGAAAGTTTTGGTGATCTTAATATATGATCCTTCTCAAGAAATATAAGGCATTTGATAATGGTTGCTATGACAAAATTTACATGGGCTGCAGTTCTCAGAAAATGTTAACCCTTACTGATTTTTTTCAGTACACTCTGTACGGTTTATTCATCTCTTAGTGCACAATAAATAGCAAAGTTGCTGGTCTCCATATTTTGGAGTTGTTGAACCTTGATTACACTTCTTAACTTTTGTCTAGCTTCTCAGGCTTCCATATGAAAAGATGCCAAGCAGCACACTTCCTTGACATGCATACACCTAACTGTTATTGCTGTTATGGCAAAAGTATTACTTTCTATCAGTGTTTGTTTGAGTCGTGTATAAATTTTGGTATTTTCGAATTGAATTTTTGTTCTGACGTCTGTTCTATGTCTGCACCATGTGTTAAACTTACACATCATTCTGCATTACCTGTTTGGAACAGTAAAAAAATATTTTAAACATGGCTAAAAAGGGTGCTGTTTGATTTTCCTTCACATTAGAAAGGTACTGCAATCTTGGGTCTTCTGCATGCGGAAAGTTTCTTGTTCAGATATTGTGTTAGCTTTAATTGAATTCTCCAGTCATTTCCTCTCCAGCAAGATGACTTTTCAGGAAAAGCAAGTGATCAGTACTGTTCTTAAATAAAAAATATGTCAGTACAAAGTAGCTGATTAAATAAAAGGCTTAGAAATACGTGATACAACTTTTTATGACAAATATAAAAAAACACCTGACTATTAGCTCAAATTATAGATATATTGGGTGTAGATCTAAATTTAACATGATGACTGAGTTTATCTGGGCCATCATTCTTCTTCATATAAAATTGTTCTATCTAATGGGCTTTAGTCGATGTCCTCTACTAGTGAGAATAAGTATGAAATAATACCAATAGCTTAAAGTTTTACATCAATGGTAATGCATCTTACATTTAATAATGCATGCTGCCTAAGATTGTATCCATCAGTTGATGAATCATTGAATCAATCCTCTTCATCATTTTCATAGAACTCTTAGCATAGTTTTTTTCGTGATCTATGATCCTCTCAATTTGGAAGGATTTTTATTGTCAGCTCGATCCTATTAGTATAGTGCAGTGCATTCTCATAGCAATCCCATTTTAGGGCTGTGTAAGAGATTTTGCCATTGAATATTTTCAAGCAACATTTTTTTGGTGGAATCAATCCTTTTATTCAAGTTGGCAACTGCCATTACGGTCATCATGTTGTTCTATTCAATGTTCTGCTAATCTTTCAGCTCACACTTACCGGCATCACTTTTTCTTGCTGCTACTCATATGATGATGCTAGCCTGTTCTACTGTACACGTGGTTATTTTTTCTTCTATCATGTAATTATTGTTTTTTCGCTGATGTAGTCTAATAACACAAATATTAGATAGAAGCTAGTTGCATTGGTGAGCACAACAAATAAAATGTTGGAATTCAGCATTCTTGCCACGTTTTATGTATGGAGAGAACAGTTGAAATTCTATGTCAACTGATGATTTTTTGGTCACCAACTTAGAGTGGTGGGGACCATAAAGTTCCCCACCCTCCCCCCTCTCTGGGCCAGCAACTAGGGGAGGATGTGCTTCCAACACTGGTTTGTATCTGGAATGCTCATCAATTGGAGCTGAGTTATCGCTCATTTTTTCTAGTTAAGCTGTTGTAATTGAGTGCACTCGGGGTGTTGAGATATGTAAGTGTTCTGGGTGTTCAGTGCTTGTTGGTCATACTAATTACCTCTAGCCTCCATTAGGCCCATTCTTTTGAATATCACATTCAGATTTGTTTGTTAACAAATGAAGCTTCTAAAAGAGAGAGGAAACGGAGACCATCTTCACTTATTAGTTCACAAATGAGGGTGGAGTCCCACATGGATTCCTGATTGGAGTAAACTAAAACAATGGTTAACAATAACTGAAAAGACAGCTGGATACGCCTGAGACATGGAAGCCTTTTAAGAGAAATTTTTTTTCTCTGGTTGAAGAGAGGAAAAGAGGGTGAGGGAGGGGACAATAGTAAATAGTAGAGGAGTCTTTTATCATATGAAGCTATTTGAGAACTGCCCCACCCTTGTATTGGCTTAATTTCTTGAAATTGCCACTGCCGAGCAAGCTCCTGTATAATGTTAAACTACATATATTGTTTGTCATCCAGAAACTCTGTTCGGCTTGCCTTTGCCAGTGAAATTTTAGACAGCCGTTGAGTTTATGTTTTCTCGACAAGCTTGGAAGGGGTCAGAGATCTTTGACCTAGCTAAGCTAGGTGGAGGACCACCCAAGCCTGCCTATTGTCACCTTGGATACCTCTAGGGGTTAGCGAAAATAGTATGGCTGTTATTCCTCTTATCAGTTTCGGATTTTATGGAAGGCTGGGAAAGAGTATGTTCAGGAGAGTTCTATTATTTTTCTTTGGGAACTCAGGAACAAATTGTGTCCTTAAAAGAGAAGCCTTTCTTCAAAATTTAGATTATGTAGTTCTTGCAATAAAACATTAGATCGTTGATTTTTCATCTTGTGCGGTGCTTGATTTTTGTCTATGTGATTACATTTATTATTTTATTGCCTTTTTTTTTCCTTTTTAACTGATCAACCAAATCAAATCTTTGAAAAAGAAAAAAATGGACAAAAAAATCTTCATTTGCATATATGCTCGTTGGCAAACTCAATCATGAGAATGCCTTCGATATATCTTGATGTTTTTTTTTTTTTTTTCCTTAACAGTCTGTCCTCTCTCCTAGTCTGGATGAATATCAGAGGCTAAGATGCAGGGTAGCTTTTCATGCACTGCAATTCCGCCCAGAAATTCTTGCACTTGGACATCGCATGATAGAAAGGTTGAAGCTATTACCTTTTATTCTGTTGTTTATAAAAAAGGAAAGGATAAGATACGTCTCAAAATTTTTGTTCTTATTACATATTGGCAAATTTTTTTTTTTTTTTTGGTAGTATAAGGTTTGAAAATTGTTGCATCATCCTTTACTGTCAAATGAATGGCATGTAATAATTTAAAGGTTGTTTAGATGCTTTGCACTGGAGTCTTTTTGAAATCTCTTTTGCCAACATTATCTTCAAATACTATAAGTTAGCGTACATTCTACTTCCACAGGTTACGGGCAACTGGAAAGCCTTATCTTGCTTTTCACCCTGGTCTCACCAGAGATGCATTAGCGTATCATGGTTGTGCTGAGTTATTTCAGGTTGGTTGTAGAAACTTCTTTATTTGTTGGTTATGGAGACTTATTGTTACTCACCTTTGCTTGGTTATGGAATTCTCAAAAAATGGGTCCTTATATTGTGGGAAGTGTGGTTAAATATTCTCAATCTTAATGGTATTAAATGGTTGTGAATATGGCCAGTTTTTCACTGCTATTTCTCCACATTTTGAATGAATTTTCTGCTATGATCTAAATGTTGATACTGCATTTAAGTAATGCTGCTATCTTCATTCATCAGTGGTTTTTCTTAGACCAGCTTTTTGGAGGAATTTTTTTTTTTTTTTTTTTTTTTTTATCATACTTATTGGAAAAGCATATTGTGATATAAAACCAAACTGGCCACTTTACTTTTTTTCAATAATTAGGAAGAACTTACTCTGCCTTGAAATCTGTTGTATGGAAAAAGCTAAAAGATTCCATTTACTGATCTCCTTAACTCATTTGAGACTTGCTTTTATGCATGCATTTTTTTTTTTAATAACTTCAATGTATGATGAGGTGTAAAGGATGCAATTGTGCTGCATGTCATTGTACTGATTGTTTGACTGATTGACCTTCTTTTCAAGGCTTAGCTAACTAGGATATCTAAAGACTTCCCAAAGCTTAATTAATTTTCTTTTTTTACTTGCTATTCTCATGACTTAAATTGGCTTGAAAAAATAGTAATTTGGTTGTCTTACTGTAGGATGTCCATACTGAGCTCATTCAGTATCGTAGGTCGCAGATGATTAAGGAAGGCTTCATTAATCAAGAGCTAAGCGTTGACTTGCATGTGCGTAGAGCAAATGGCTCATGCCCATTGATACCAGAAGAGGTGCTAGAGATGCTCCACTGTTAATATATCATGTTTGTCCATTCAACTTTCTGATGAATTTCCTGAATATATATATATATATATTTTTTTTTAATGCCTTTGTAATGCATGCATGATGTCTCTTAACTGTTACCTTATTTTTAATAAAATATAGAAACTAATATTCAAGGTAGCAAGTGATTCAGTTCAACTTCACTGCTATTGTGCTAATAACTTTGCTTGGCTGCTCATCATCAACATTACCATTGAAAGTAGATGATAAGAAGAGTTGACTGAAGTTGCACATATAGAATACTTTCTTGTATGTTTATGAGAAGCATGGTTTGCTATCGTTTGCATGATAAATTAGGTTGTTATTTGTGGATTATCAAAGACCAAAAATATCCTTCTGCCTTGTTATTTCTAAGTTGAGGTGTTGTAACGGATTAGTTTATTAATGATACCATCTGGGGCCTAATTTGTTTACTTATATCTACATCACACATGGGCATATAATCTAATTGTGCTGCCTCTAAAGAGTAATTGCCTTCATTTGGATGCATGTGTCGCACACGGGCAGCCAAACTGTAATTTACACAACATTTACCAGTATCCTCATTTCTTCGTTGCATTATGCTTCTGCATTATGTAGGTGGGACTACTCCTGAGAGCTATGGGTTATCATCCTAGAACGAGGATATACTTGGCAGGTTCAGAAATCTTTGGTGGACAAAGGTCCTTGATTCCTTTACGTGCTATGTACACCAATCTAGTGGACAGAACTTCTTTGTGCAGCAAGCAAGAGTTATCTGAAATAGTTGGTCCAGAGACACAACTTCCTTCAGACACTATAGAGTATCCTCCACCCAAAACTGCTGAGAAGCTAATGGAAGAGTGGAGTAAGGCTGGTCCTCGTCCTCGGCCTCATCCTCCACCTCCTGATAGACCTCTTTATCGGCATGAAAAGGAAGGCTGGTATGGTTGGATTTCTGAAAAGGATTCAGAGCCAGAGCCTTCAGCCAATGATCTGAGGAGGCAAGCACACAGATTGCTATGGGCCGCACTTGATTACATTGTTTCTGTTGAGGCAGATGCATTTTTTCCAGGCTTTGACAATGATGGAAGTGGATGGCCGGATTTCTCAGGCTTGGTCATGGGGCACAGGCTATATGAGAAGGCTTCTTCCAGAACATATCGGCCTGACAGGTATAAAATGATATAATATGTTTTCTTCTTGCTGTCCTAAGGTGAATATGTCCACTCCATGCCTCCTAATAAATAAAATAGGACCAGATCTCCCGTCTCTTTTTGACACATCACCTTCTAATGTTTGTTCTGTATGTGATTGTCAATTTATTATTTTCCTTTTGGTTGGTTTTATATGTGCTTCAGTCTTCAAGACATTTCCAAGATTTGTTTTGTGGCCTGTTCCCAATCTTATTGGAGTTTCCATCACACTTACTTAGATGAGACCCATCATTGTGGATATATCTAACATCTCCGTGATTGGCCTGCTGAGCTATCCATTGTTTTGGCTACTGGTTTTGAGAAATTCAGAACATGACATATCACTGGGTTAATTGTTGTGTCAATACTTCCTCATCCTCAAGGATATTTCACTTGTAGCTTTTACATGGTTACATGGAGGTCTTTGCTCATGGCTGTACTTCTAACGGTCTTACCGGTTTATGTTAATTTGGGCAGGAAATACCTGGCCGAACTCTTTAGTGGCACAGCTGATCATCTTTATTATCCAAAACGTAATTGGACAATCTTAGTGAGGAAGCATCTCAGAGAAAGCCTTGGAGAGGAGGGTGTATTAAGGGAAAACAAATTGGCGAAGCCTCTATCATTTCTTTCACATCCTATTCCTGAATGTTCCTGCAGAAGTGGTAAATCAGCTGAGTTTATGCTTGCCGGGAAGGGAGGCAACACTAAAATTTGGCATGGTGGTGAGATTGGATGCCCAAAATGGATAGAGAGCAGTATCCCTTCTATTGATGCAGAAGACAGTAGGGATGAGTCTCAAGAATATAATTTAAACTTACAAGGGCCTATGGATTCTGATGACCGTGTCAGTGCAACAGATCCCACCCCATCTACGGAGCAGGATGAAGAAATGGATCCAGATGATTAGAGCGTATGTACAGCAGCGGTTCTTTCTTTCTTTCTTCTTTTTTTTTATTTATTTATTTTCTAACTTTTCTTTTGTTTTTTTGTTTTTTGGGTTATCTTTTCTTGATACATTTAAAATTAAAATATTTCACTACATTACCACGTTCTTATATAAGAACATTAGAGGATAGCCATTCACGGAAGAGAAAACTACAATTTTGTATCTCCTAGACCAGCCATTCTTTTACATACTAGGACGAAGTTATTCTTGAGATTATTTTAGCATTAAATTGTTGTAATAGGACTTTGAATTCCATTTATAAGGGAGATATATATATATATATATATATTTTTTTTTTTTTTTGGGCCTGAGATATATATATAGTTCAATGGGGCGTTTATGGTCTTTAAGGGTCAGCTCATTACGGAGTCATATTGGTATAATTGTTTGGATGGTCTGTTTTTCATCTGTATTTGTATCTTTTTTAAAATAATTTGTCCGATTTGTATCTATATTTTATTTATATTTGATCTTTTGATGAGAACTGTCAATTTTTTTTTATTTATATCTATTTCTTAATTAATAATTTATTAGAAAAAAGTTTGAAAAGAGTGTTTGTATCTGCCGAAGAAAGCCAACCAAACAGATATTTATTATAATGCTCGCTGTATTGTGGTATACTATTTATGACGGTTTGATACAAACGCTGAGCGGTGGAAATCTGCTGGTGATGACGCCCGCAGCCATGGCCGTGATTGTTGCATTCCACTGTCTTTTTACCACTAGATCCTCAACCAACGTTCTGAGGTGGAAAATAAAAATGTTAAATCATCCAAACAACCATTGATATACAAGTATCATTGATGGGATTTTTGCCAACTAAAAATAAAGAGTACCGTGAATCCATCCGGACTAAACCGTGGGGAATATTCTAGGAAATTATATCACAAACTTAGGGTTCTTCTTTTTCTTCTTAAGTTTCGCGGTTCCAATCTCATCACCAAATAGATTCAACAATTTTTGGGCATGGTTAACTATATTAGAGACTTTGCTCCTACTTTATAAAGTATATAGTAGTTAGTACTAAATTTTATAGTCTATATTGATATACTTAATATCCATTCTATGTCTTGGATCTATAAAATTCATATGGTACAGGGTATCGTATAAAACTTGTAAAATCTTTTATAGAACTTGTAAATTTTTTTCTTATATTTCGAATTTATAACCATATAAACGGTTTCGTATTTTATGTAAAACTATTTTATTTTCATATGCATACAAAAAGTAATTTTTCTTAATATCACAAGTTCTATAATATATGAAATTTGTTTATATGTGAAAGTTTAAATATGTAATAAACAACTGTGTAACCTATTTATATGATATCATGCAAAATTATATATGAGCTTGTCTGGATTGTGGGTTTTTATCTGTATTGGTAACTTATTGTTATTTGATTGATATTAGTTCAGTATTGGTTTGGATTGGTCAGCTTATAAGTAAAACTGTCAGTTTTTCATCGGTGTCATATTTGTATCAGTTTAGTATCGGACCGATTTGAAAAAAGAAACCAAACTGACGATCCAAGCAGTTCCATTAGTGAACTCCAAAATTAAAAACCTTAGAGGCATATTTGTATTAATTAGACTCAGAAAATAAATAATGCATCTATATAACTTAGAACAACAAGCACATATAATCAAAGGTCTTCCAAAATAAAAATGAAAATTTCTTTTAAAATAAAATAGTACAATTCCTAAATAATTTTTTTATAAGTATTGATGATCAAATATGGATCATGGGCTTCACATGCCTATTTTAACCCAATGCTTACCAAGCTCGGCCTATTAGGCCTAGGTTCGACTCATCTCAACTAACCTCTAAGCCTCATAGGATTCCCAACTTCTATAGATTAGGGGGCTAGCCTACCAAGTAATATGACCAAGTAAGCTCGAGCTAAGGGAGTTGACACATTCCTCTTAATCATCATTGGTTCCACCAAGGGGTACGGTTAGACATGGATCAATAGCCTAGCCCCTATGTCTCTGGAAACCATGGCTAACCTTTCAGTACTTCACGATCCCACAAGGTGCACAATCACCGGGAGTCCATCGCCTATAAATAGTTTTATCTTGCACCATAAGAGAAGTAGCGTTGTTTTAATATACCATATATTCTTCAACTTCTATACAATTGGGATGCAATCCAACTTAAGTATTAGATGACCACTCTAGATAATATCAGATGCGCCACTAACCATGTTCTAACAAAGGGCAAGTAGAGTTGAAACTTTTTTTTTCCTGCCATTTTGTTTGAAAAGAGTTGTAAATTAAAGATAATTAAATCTTCAACTTATTAAGTTAATGATTAATAAATAAATTAAATTAAATAAATCTTGTAAACTTTGCAACTAGATTTAAGATTGGGGTGGGGTTGGGTTGGGTTGGGGGGGTGGGGTGGGGGGGTTTGTGGGGTTGTGTTGGTAGGAGGAGGGTGGGGTGTGTCGTTTAAAGAGAGTAGAAACAAAATTAGAATGTGGTAAGAAGAATTTAACATCGTAATAGTTGATGGGCTCATAAATTATAGCTGTATTTTTTATATTTTAGTCTATTTGAATCATATAAATGGAATCAGTAAACTTGGTTAAAAATATAATATTCTACTAAGTTTACACGTAGACTCGATAAACATTGTAATATTTTATAAGAAAATGATTTTATACATAAGAAAAGCCTCATAAAATCGTAAATTTATAGAATCTTACAGATAAAATCGTCATTTTAACAACTGTGGGTATATTTGTTTGATAGAAACTTACATTATTAATTACTCAAAAAGGAAAAAAAAGTTAGACTTTATGAAAGAAAAAAAAAACCATAAGATTCACATTAGATATCTATATTATGGGAACTTCTACGGTCTCATCACGAGACTATATTGTCACTAATACTATAATTAAATTAGTTATAAAAGAATTAGCGTAAAATAATTTATAGGCTTCGATCATGATTGAAATAGATCTAAATCATTGAATGGTATGACAACACTGGTCTTGTTATAATCATCATCGGATGGCAAATTTTTCCTTATATTATTAAAGCAACAAAGTCTCATTTGGTGTCTTTAGTGATTATAATTTTTTAATTTTAACTTTACAAAACTAACCCTTGGTGAATCGTTTCTTATAGAAGAATTATATCACCTTCTCCAATTTGCATTGTACAATTACCATTTTCTATATTCCAATACCGTGGTAACTTATCCTATCCATCCTCTATCTCTTTCTTAAATATGAGTATTCCTAGTGTGTCACTACATTTTAAATTTTAATACTTTCTCTACTTTATTTAATAATGCATTTTATCTTTCAATTATATAACTTGTTTTTTAAATTCATAACAGATGCTCTGTAAATATATTTTAGTACTATATCAACATGTATTCGCATGGTTTTATTTTAAAATAGGTTTTTATAAATTTTGGATTGTCATATTTGTATGATGGGGCATTTAATTAACTTAGACTTTTGACAAAAGATTGGGAGTATGATATTAGCAAAGTGCCGCGTATACAATTTATAGAAAAAAAAAAAAAATCCTATTCCTTCTTTCATATTAAAAGCATACGGTTTACAACTGTGTGTTTCGATCCTTAAACGTCCAAGGAAATTAGAGGAATTCTATCAGTATGCTGGGGGTGGAAAAAAGATCTTTGAGTATTTCAATAGAGGGTAGATATGCGATAACTTCGTTTTTTTCTTTAAAATTGAAGAGAAATAAATAGAAAATATTAAGAAAATAAAAAAAAATTATAATAGTCTCGTATTGGATAATAGAGAACAAACTAAATAAACTATAAAGAATAATTGCCTTAGGCATTATAAACATTAAATTATAATTAATTAATTAATTGATACACCTATGAACTTAATCATTAGTGTATTTATGAAAAAGCTTCAACACCAGATGAAAGTCTATTATTAATGTGATATCCATTCAGTACTATACCATCATACTAATCAATCATCAGATTTTTTGCTTTTTAAGATGGTATAACATAATTCATCAGCTATTGACTACTATCAAAAGTTAATTCAGTGGTCTGTATTTCATAATCTTCTCCATGATAGTACCATGCACACACAATGTAAACCTCTAGATTTTATTGTAGTTTTATAAGTAGAACCATGGAGTTAAGAACGAAACCGAAATCCTAAAATCAAATCAAGTCAACTTTAAATCCTAGACTCGATCAGACAGTTTTTAAAACCCTAAAATACTAAATAAATTAGAAAAATAGTATAAACTCGAATTATGAACTGAATATATGATATATGCCTTGAAATGATCAAATTCGCTAAAACTTGAATCGTTTCAAGCCTTTTCGGAATCAATTTCCATATTCGGACGCTAACACGCAAAACAAAGTAAAATATCCCGACAAACAATTTGCATTGTTATACTATTAAGATATTCATAAAATATCAGATAAAAATTTATCCGCTCATAAAAACGTCAGTGTGGCTTTTATATGGGTTTTTATTTTTTTCGATAATTAATTTGTCTTATCTACTATTCATTACTATTCATTCATTATTCACTATTACTCACTTTACTCTACTTTTTTTTTCAACTCTTATGAGTATTCTTATATCCTTACATACCTCTCTCATTTTCTTTTTTATTTATTGTTCATACTTAAATTCATCTAATTTTTTTTCCCTTATAAATACTCCCACATCCTCATTCATTTTCACCGTACTTTCACTCACTAAATTCATTCTCTTTGCTTGTTAGGAAAAAGCCCCTTTTGGTAACTAAACTTTGATGAAGTGGATAATTAAGCATATGAACTTTTAAAAAATCCAATTTCATACATAATTAAATTTCTCATATCCCTTTTAGGTATCTAATTTAAAAAAAAAAAAATCAAATTTCATACCCAATTAATCTTTTCGTGCTCCTTTTCACTACCTTTACTTTTTCATTATTTCTTAATGTAGTTGATACGTATCAAACAACGATTGAATAGATAGTGTTTAGGGACACAAAAAGTTCAATTATGTATAAAAAAATTGGACTTTTTAAAAGTTTAGATACATAGTTTTCATTTTGTCAAAGTTTATGTACCAAAGAGTCTTTTCCCTTTCTTTTTCTCTCAAGCTGTCTCCTTCTCTTCTTTTCACTCTAGGGCTACCACCGCCTACACACCCCCAAGTGCCTCCTTCATAATTTTTTTTCATTAGTCCATTTTTAGTTTAAACAGTAAACACACTCCACATACTATGTTATGTGATATGTAATGTGTATGTCTTTAAATGTTTGCATAAAAATCCTCATGACACATGATGCTAGGGAATGAAAATATGAGAAAACATAATCAATTCATGCCACACAATGTTATGTTATTGTTTATGTTTATGTTACTTTTGTTTGTTGTGTTAGTCTAACTTTCTATATGTAAATATGTATATATAAGTATTTATACTCTTATGAGCATATTGCTCACTAACATAACCTTATTTGTTTCACGCACTACATTTATTCATGCATTTTATTTCTTCATTTGCTCATAGGACTAGTCAATTTCTAGTCTTAAACTGGTTTATAAATCAAGTACGAATAAGACTGGAATAATTCAAGTCTCGGAGAGCCTTAACACAAATTTAAGACTTCCATGCCTTTTCATTTCATTTATCTTAATTTTATTTATGAGACTGGAATATGTTAAGTCTCTTTGATCCTTGAAATAAATCTAAAATTCTCATTTTATTTTGCTTTGATTTATTTATTATACATAGTGATCAGATTATTTCAAACCCCAGGAAGCCTTGATCATAATCTGAGAGTTTCGTGTTTTTATTTTGATTTTTCTTGTACTTTCATTTATGATCTTGCCTATTTCTTATTTTGAGTTGGTTTTTCTAAATTAAAAAAAATTCATAAGTGTAGTTTATGTTCATGTATATAGATGCCCATAGTGATGTTGCCATAATAATGAAGAAAACCCTTAAAATTTTAATGTTGATAATTCTTTGTTATGCAACTAATTTTCTAAATGTTACTTTCAAAGCCTTGGGAATCGTTTAAACAAAAGAAAAAATTTAGAAAACAAAATCAATCTATTAATTTTCTCACTAAATCATATTCCTATGTTGTGATTTAATAATTTTACAACATTAAGTTCTTTCGTAGAAATCTATGAAAAAGCCATGTTTTGACCAACTAGTTTTTAGTAAAAATTTAGGAAAATAATAAAAATGAAGCATGGAATTTATTTGAGATCAAATTATTTATTTAACTAAGAAATGGGTTCATAATTAGTTTTCTAAAGTTAAACCATAAAAACTAGTCGGCAAAAATTTTCTTTCAAGCAATTATATGTATTATGAGTTGCTTTAAAGCTTCTAATGTGTTTATGTCTAGGAATAAATTATAAACTTATCCTAGAAGATATAAGATAAAAATTGAAAGAAGTGTAAAAAAGAAACTTGGAACCAAGTTTAGAACATGTCTGGGTGTAATCTGTATTGCATGATTCCAAAACCAAAATGACCTTAAATGCTTAAAATAACCTTATAAATCGATAGAGCATCCGAAGTAGGTAGAAATCAACTACTCATATGCAAAACTCAAAGTTAAAATGAGAAAGTTATGATCGCTTTAAATTAGAAATTAATAACCGGTAAATCTACCGTGAATAGAATAAATAGAGTTACAAAATTTAGTAAAATAATATGAAATACTCATTCCAGATATTTCTTTTGTATTGGTGTCGAGGACTTTAAAGGCTTTTTCTTGAAGATTATTTCAATTGAGTGGATCGCAATATGATTGAGTGAGTTAATTCTCCCTTTTTTTTTCTTTTGTATTGTTGTTTGTACTTATGAAATAGAGCTCTAGAATAGGACAAAGATAAAAATGGAAATGCTTATGAAATCATGCTTAAGTGTTACTATGTTGGTGAACGAATGTTAAGTATATCAAAACTTGAATTGTTGATTAACATGTTTGTTTCCTTATTATGTTGATTATGTGTGAGATTTTTGAATGGTTACCTTTAAATGAATATTAAATGATTGGAAGCAAATTAATAAATTGGTCATGTATAGCATAATGTTGAGTCACATATCTTTTCATTACCCCTCCTACGCGTTGGATTGTAAAGATAAGGTACCTAGCTCTAGCATGAGGAAGTAAGTCGTTCATGGAATGCAGCCTCATGGAGGAGCCATACTGAATCAATCACTTTAGGCATGAAACTTGGGGACTAAGTAGTGGCAGTTGTTCATAACCCAATAGAGTTAGATGATCAGAAGGATCCCTTATATTCAAAGCACTCTTTAACCCTAGATATGAAGGGCGTAAATCCATTCTACATATGATTTCCGATTAATCATATTTATTTATGTGATACCATATGTAAAGACCCGACATGTCCAATTCTCAAATTAAGCACACCAAGTCCCCAACCACGTATAACTCTTACGAATTATATGTAAAGTTGTCTTAAAAGAAGGTGTTTATGTTGAACATTGCTATTCAATTTTAGGTTATGAAATCATTTAGTTAGATTTTCAGATAATTGGATTTAGCAGTGGAAAAATAAACTTTAATAAAAACATTTCTACATAAAAGTATTTTAAACTTCCACTATTACAAGTGGAAAAACTTTCACTTAAATAAATCTTTACAAAAGCTTATTTACAAAAGATGGGCACTAACAATTCCTTAAATGAAGATACAAATTTATAAATGAATCCAGTCTTTATAAAACAAAACAAAAAAAAAAAAAAACAAAATACAAATATATCTCGGTTGTATTACATTTCACTCATCTCCCAAATCTTCAAATTCGCCCAATGCCCGAGACAATCATCATCACATCAACAACAATAACAATAAGAAAAACAACAACATCAACAGCCTCCACATCATCAGCAAATCATCATCTCATTACTCATCTTCATCATCAACAATAACAACTTTATCAACAACCTGTAAAAAGATAAACATAAACAAGAATGAGCCGGAGCTCAGTACACAACAACACAATCACAGGTGATGTGGCACACGAGCTTAACTAAATGCAAATGCGACAACAACAATTTATTATCTTTCTTTAAAGTAAACAAATCAACACGGGAGTATTCAAACTTCGAACAACAGGGATATCGTGGGAACCTAAGTAACGATCTTGACGCTCAGGGGGTTGATATAAGTAGCTCGGATACTCATATCATCCTAGATAAATTTACCATAATGATTAAGTAATCTCATCTAGGATTTCTAGTTGTTACATAACTCTACTTAGACTCAGTCCATAACATGAATCTAGTTCACCATTCCCATAAACGTTGAACTAAGCCATGGTACTTCCCCCAAACCACCACCCCCCCCCCCCCGCCCCGCACAAAAAAAAAAAAAAATTTAAGCAAATGTTACACCGATACCAAATTCCCCATCGATTACCTGCTGAACCACTTATGAAAGTCATATCAAAATGACAAGGGTGGTCTAAGTGCCTAAACTACCATGCCCCCGATCTCAGCAAGGTGCTGCTCTTCGAGTCGGATACCGATCTACCATACCGGGCCAGATACGGATTTAAATAGCGAAATAGACAACCAATTCAAACAATTATTAGGCCGAGTTTAAGTTCTTAGTCCATTTAAGATGCCTATCCTAACAATCACCATGTAAGTTACTGCATAGCTTGAATATGAAATCCAAACATAGCCTCGAAAGGAATTTTAGAAGATAATCCAGAAAATAGATAAGATATCTACTTCTGTTAAGAAAAGAACTCATATAAGAAACTAAACTAATCATCCACTTCATCAAAATCATATAAGAACCTAAGCTATTTATCTATTCATCTCAAACTCATTTTATTAAACCCCATTTGATCAGACACTAAATAGGAACCCCACTATGGCTACGAAGATCGCCCCGCCAAAATATAGACAGTTCTCCTTTGTCTGTCAAAGTATTTATTTTCTCTTTGATTATATTATTTTATTACAAAAAATCAACAAAGAATTCATATACCAAAAACATTCATTTTCCAAGTAAACACACATTTGAAACAACATATTCCCCATATTATTCAAAGATCATCCTAATTCATTCATCTAAACTAATTATTAGCTATTAACCCATTTTAGCTTAACCTTAGCCAACTTGATTAAAATTAGTTATTTGATTCATTTACTAAGTCAAGTTGATTAAAGTTAGACAATCTAATTCATTTTAGCTTAGTAAAGTTCATTAAGCCAAGTTGGACTTAGATTAATTACTAATTCATTACATATCTAAGATTTATGTCAATTTGAGCTTACATTAACTCAAACTTAGCCAAAATTCATCAAAGTTAAACAATCTAATCCATTTTAGTTCATTCAAGTTCATTTAGTCAAGTTGAACCGAGGTTTGTTAACTAAGTTCATTTTATAACTAATTTCTAGATTTAATCTAATTATTTGTTAAATCTATAAATCTACTTAACCCATGTTTAATTACATCAATTAACTCACATAACACATCAAATATCACTTATCTATCTTATTTTAACTTAAAAAGATTCATTTACACTTAACAACAAATATTTAGAAAGCAAATACAAGTTTTGAATTTCTTTGGAAAATATATCAGCTGAAAAGAAGTAAAATTTAAGCATTGATAATTTTTGAATTTGTAAAAACCCAGAACATGAAAATTGAATATCTCTTTTTAAGCTTTCCAACGCAACTTAAATCATCTCAATCGGATGTCGAATAAAAAGTTATGAGAAAAATTCAAAACAATGTTGCAATAGGGAAAACCAAAGAGGGGTGTATGACAAGCTGTATAAACTGTACACCTTTCCATACATGCTGTATGACAAGGTGTGTGAACTCAGGGAAAAAACACATGAAAGGTCATAAAATGAAACATGATGCCATGCAGGGTGTATAGCATGCCGCGCCCCCCCCCCCCCCCCCTCCCCCCATATAGGGCCGTTTCAACTCAGGAAAAATGCATTTTTAAGATCAGAGGGTGAAACACCCTTCCATACATGTTGTATCAAAAGCATATGACCCATACACCTTCCCAAACATAGTGTTTGACAGGATGTTTGAAAAAATTTCGACTTTTCCTTGTTCCAAACTTGAATTTTACACACTTTTCACTTCTCCTACCTTACTCTAGGCTCTATGCAAACTTTATACAACATACTACATACATTTAACAATTCAAAACATGTATGAACTCCACTTTTTAACATCAAACAACTTCTTATCCATTCAACACATCAAACATCATCAACTCCTCCACCAAACCCCACAACTACTATTCATCATCTTCTCCACACACCCACCCGATCTCAAACATTAAACCAACATATTCATCAACTTCATCACAATTTATACTCAAATCTAACATCAATTCATCATATATGAATAAAAACAAGAATCAAAACAACAATAAAATAAATATACTTAGCTTTTAAAATAAAAACATGCAATTTGGTCTTCTTCTTCTTCTTCTTCTTCTAACTTGATTTCTCTTCTCCTATCTTCATCTTCTACTTGATTTCTCTTTTGTTCCTTTTGAAATTAAGATTTGGGAAGATAATTTTGGGAGACAGAAGAAAGAAAAGAAGAGGAAGAGAAGAGAATGAAAAGAGAGAAAAAAAGAAATGGGAATGAAAAGCAAAGCAAGAGAGAGAGAGAGAGAGAGAGAGTAGGTGAAGGAAAAAAATAAAATCAAAAGGGAAGGTTGAAGCTTAAAATTAGGATATTTTAAAATAAGGGTATTTGATTTATAACTTTCAAATTAATATCTTTAGTTCTAGAAGCATTTAAAAGATAATTTTAGAACCGATAGGTCAGAATATAAATAAGAACTTTAGATGAGAACTTAATTTGAAATTTATTTTAGATAAAATGATATTTAATTTGAGTTCCGGTTTAAGAATTGATTCTTTGATACTAACAAATGAACTCAAATTTTACAGAGATTTAGGAATTTGTTGGTCCCAAAGTATAATCAAGAGGGGGGGGGGGGGGGTGAATTGGTTATACTATGTAACTGGCAATGTTTGAAATTCTTTTCAAAATTCACAAACTTGATTAAATGATTAAATGACTTTTTACTTTCACTTGAAAGAAGACAAGACAAATAAACAATTTCGTTAGTTGAAATCTGAAAGAGAACAAAAATATCTAAACTCGTGAAGTTTATATCAAAGAAAATTCCCAGATGTTAGTTCTAATTTAGTTTCTGAGCTATGATCAACACTCTCTGAAATAGTTTCTGCATTCAGGTTATATCATATAAAAAAACAATTATGCACGAAAATTAAAGAGATAGAGTTTAGAAGAGTGCAAAGTAATTTATAGAGGTTCCGCCTTGAGCGTCAATCCTCTCTTCCAGCACCAAGCCGGGGATCCGGTTGTCTTTACCGGTATGTTCCACTATCCAAAAACAAACAAGTTACAAGTTGTCTTTTGCCAAAGCACTTGGCTACAATATGCACTCAGCTTGATCCTCCTAGCTTCCACAAGCTTCAATCAAACTACTGAGCCTACTTGTAACTCTCACTCTCACAAGATGTAATAATAAATTAATTTGAGGAATTAAATAAGATGTATCCTCTAATTTAAGTACAAAGAAGAATATATGAAACAGTATTTGCTCAGAATTGCTTTGTATTCAATATCAGATTGCTTGTTCGATCTCTATTCTTCCTTCTGATCTTCTGATATTTATTCTTTGCCTTCAACGTCTTGAAAGGAATTAGTTACAGATATTTTCCAATAAAATCGGATAGACTACTGTTCATTCTTCCTCTTCCTTCAGCTTGGGATAGATATGAATCCCATATTTCTTGCTGGTTCCGATCTTTTGAATTTCGGATGTAAATCTTCTTCTAACTTTCTAATTTGAATCAGCCTTTGTAGATAAACTTGAAAACAATATTTCTGGTTGCATCTTTATCTTCCACGGAAATAGCAAATAAAGTTTTTTACATTTAAAATTTAAATTCAATTGATTTGTGGATAAACTTGTCCTTAACGTTTTCATATCATATCCTTCTGATAATATCCAAAATGAATCTTAATATGGAATATCTCACACTATTTATTCGTTTGGTGCTTCTTCAATCCATTTGATAATAATTTGAAAAAAATTTAACTTTAATTCAAATGATTTGAATCCCCTTTGGATAATTGAACCAACTTTGTGGGACATAATTGAATGTATTTCCCAAATACATTCATTTGGTGCTGGGTCTTCAAATATAATTTGAAATAGATCCGTTCCTTAATTTTGATCGTGAATCTTGTATGTCTCTAGAATTAGTTTCTGAAATTCCTTCTGATAAATATAAAAACCTTTATAACATGTGATTTTCTTTCTGAATGAGTTTCTGAAAACTCTAAATTCCTTGAAAAATCATTCTGAACGCTTTCTGAATCAGTTTCCAAAAACGTTAAATCCCTTGAAAATCTTTCTGAATACTTTCTGAATTACTTTCTGTTTTGTATTCTTTTGTTCAAACAATTTCACAATACTTACTTCCTACACATTCAATAAACTTGTTAGAAAACACTCAACGCTTTTTGTTATCATCAAAATCCTTATTGAGAGAAATCAACAGAATTGATATTTTTGCCATAGATTGAAGGTTTAGGAATCTTCTAAACATTTTAATGACATGCTTAGAGAGTTTAGAAATTTAAAATCTCAAATTCAACTTAATTATTTACTAATCTAATTTTTTCAAGTTGTCTAATTATATCTTATGATTCATTTAACTTATTCAGATCTATCTAAACTTAATTTCTAATATATATAGAGATTTGGGTCATTTCAATATGAATGATGCATCTTATATGTTTGCTAAAATATTTGTTTGTTATTTATTTTGAGTAGGTAATGCGATAATTTATCTCACTAAGCTATTTATGCTTATATCATTAAAGATTTTTGTTGCGGCATGAGTACTTGTGGCTTTATCTGAGAGGGATCTTTACTCAGATAATGACCAAGGAGATTAAGGAGCTTTGGAAGAAGTTTACAAGATAGTTTTGGCTTAGAATTCTAGATAAATCTTCTTATATAGAAGTTAGCTTTGAACTTTGTTTTTGTGAAGACTCTTTGGGTTGTATAATCTTATGATTTGACAAGGTATGTCCCCATGAGATGTAAGACTTGATCTTTGAGTTAAAAAGTTATATTTTATTATTCTTGAATGTTATTTTTTGTTATCTTCTTAAACAGCTTAATCTCAATTGTAAGTCTCCTATTGTCATGTAAGTATGCATTGCACCTAATATTGAAGCTTTTGCGTCACTAAAGTAGTCATTCCTAAGCTTTAATATTAAGTGCCGAATGGAAACATTTAGGATATCCTTTGAGGTATGAGATTTAGAACACTCTTTTAGTACACATATCCATCTATAAAGTCTTAACAATCCATAAAATGTTCGTATGATCTCACAGGGACAATAGAATTACAATAATCCTCAATTCTTGGTAATCCCAAAAATACATCAAAATATAATAGATGGACTGTAGGAAGATCAGCACAAAAATAACTGTAATGCTCCATAGCTCCAAGTGTAACTAAACTCCAAATCAGGTACATAAATATCAACAGGGAACTTTAATTATATGTCACGTTGTACGGTTCTTGTAACATTGATATCCTCTACATCAACATCCTCTGTACCTTTATGGTTAATGTCACAATCTATACTACTAGTAATTTCCACTTGCACCACATGATCATCTTCTGAGCTCTCTTTAAGAATATCACTACTATTTTCCCCAACCAAGCAATCTAACTCAATACAATCCTCTTGTGAGTCAGTTATCATTGAGGTTTGTAGCAGTTTCATCTTCTCCATTATTTTAGAAATTGAAATTGATACTTCCTTCAATGAAGCAATCCAAATAGCTTCCTCTAATATGTGAAAACTCTGACAACTAATATCCTTAACGATATTATAGTTCAAGCCATTCACAAATCTATTTATGGTATAAATATATGTGTTTCATGCAATTCACATCTTGTAACAAGAGCCTTAAAATTTCAAGGGCCAAAAAAAAAAAAAAAAAGAAGAGTTGTCATGCCTCAACGGGTGCCCTAAACTGACAGCCTGCCGTATGCAATATTAAAACTTAAGAATGACTACTTCAGTCACTCGAAAGCTTTCATATCGGTACAGGGTACATTTACATCAAAGGGAGACCGATGGAGTAACGCATTCTAAGATATTGGCAGCGGAACATTCAAAATAACACTTAATATATTTCATCGAAATATAAAGTCTTACAACATTTACGGGGCATTCCCCTGATAATTTCCATAACAACATAGTCTTAAAATGAAGATTAACTAAAGCTAGAAGATTTTAAAGGAAATCTAGTCTATGACTTCAAAACAAAATTCCTCTAAAAGCTTCCCAAAATAAAAATTATACCCGGATGATCAAGATGGTCTTGGGTACGAAACAAAGGCCCTGCAATATCAAAAGTCTATTGGAGTATAAGCATAACTAGCTTAGTGAGATATTCCTTACGCAAAGTATTCATAACAGACATTCAACTAAGTTCATTAAATAAGCATATGAAATGCAACAACCATATGATCAAACAGTACATAAGACTATCCGGTTTCGTATGTATGATGGATTTATTCTTCCATCGGTGGTTAGGGAATGATTTGAACTGGGCCCAAAAGAATTCCTTGAAGGTTGTGCGCGTCTTGGGTTCCAACAAACTATACTACTAGTCCTCGGCTTTTTTTACCCAAAGAGATCGATCCGACTCGGCTATAACTTGATGTCGTATTCCCTGAACGTCCTAAATCCTCAATATGTAGCTAGGCAGCTTACCTTTCGGATCTCACGTTGAAGAGTAGTAGTAAAAATACGAAATGATATTCTAAGTGATATGTATGAGTAATTTAGTATATGCGGATTCCAATCTAACATTAATTCATTTAAAGCGATCAAGCAATAATTGCACACATAGCAATACATACATAGAAACAATTATAGCAATCACAGATTGGGTTCCGATATACTTATCGTTCATTGATCGCACATAATAATTCACATACATAATTCCCATGGTATCCCACGTGCATATCAATTTTATCTTTTCCTAATATCTAGTGCTCTATTCTACAAGCACATGCACGAATACATAAACGTAAAGGAAACTCATTTATCCATAGCGATCTTCTATGAGTTGAAGTAATCCTCGAGGAAGAGAAGATCTTGGTCCTCGACACTTAAACAAAAGAAATACCAGAAATGAGTATTTCATCCAAGATATACTCAAATTCTCTAATTCTATCTTATTGAATTCGTCAAAATTCGCATGAATGGAAATTCCAACTTAAAATTGCCATAACTTACTCATTTTAACTTGAAATTTCACATATTATGTACCAATTCCTACCTACTCGAAAATATCTATCTATTTCTAAGGTTATTTTTATCAAAAGAATTCACTTGGGTCTCGAAGTAGTGACGTACAAATTCATCACAAAAATTCAAGATTTCAAAACTCAAGTTTTCAAACTTTCCTTCATCCAAAAGTCTTTGTACAAAAATATAGATATTAATATAGTTGAAAAATCCTTTGATATATATATATATATATATATATAACTCATATCATAAGCATGAATTTAGTGAAGTTGTCCTAATAATGATTTTTGTAAAACAAGTGTTCTAAAAGTTGGAAAAGTAATGTTTTGGAAATTTTTATTTTAGCTTTGTTGGAAAAGTTCTTGGAGTTATTATAAGTAAATATTTTCCTCTTCTTAACTTTATCTATCTTTTGAAAACATTTCATATTTTATATAATAATTTTATTTCTATAACTTTATTTTTTTAGAAGTTAAAAGTATAGTTTCTAAATGTTATCTTGATAGTGATAAAACTTTCTTAAAGTTCACTTGTTCTTAGTTTTTCCTAAAGTTAGTTCATTTTAAAATAATAGTGTTCTTCTAATTTTATTTCCTAAGTAAGATTCATCTTTAAAAAAGATTTATTCTTTGATGATTTTGTAAAACTTATCTAACCTTAGTATGTTGATGAAAACTTTACAAATGAGTTTAAGAAAACTTTTGTTAGACGAAGAATTAGTGACATTAGTTTAAAGAAACTTTCTTATTTCATTGGTTTGAAAAGAGAGTATGTGAAAATTTTACTTTATGTATTCTTTGATGAAACTCTAATGCATCATTATTGCTAAGGCTTGTTATGAGTTTACTTAAATTTTTGGAAAGGTTTGTGAAAGTAATACTCTTAGCTTTTAATGAAAACCCTTTCTTTAAGTAACCGAAATTTATTTGAAAAGAGTTCATAAAAATATTATCTTTATATTTTTGTTGAGACAATATCAATATTCATATGCATAAACATGAATATGTAGTTATGTGAAATATAACATAATAAGATAAAATAAATGTAACAAGAGCATAATAGTAAAGTGAAGTATTAGGAACCTTAGCTTCATCAAGGTATCTGGGACTAAGAATAGACTAGTCCCAAAAAGAAAAGAAAGAAAATTATTTTGACTTGATAAGGATAAGTCTAAGACTAAAAAGACTAGTATTAATAATAGCATGAAATAAATAAATAAATTTCAAAGTATAGAAATAAATAAATAACAAGTGAGCTTATATGTTCTAAAGAAATATATATACATAATATACATAATACTATATAAAAGTTAGATTAGAGCAAATAATAATAATAACAATAATACAACAACATAATAACAATAATAACATAATGGAAAATATGAACTCTCATGAGTCTAAGAAACATACACTAAGCTCATGCTAAGTTATATGAACATGAAGAATATGTGTAAGAAACTTTACCTAAGGTTATGTGTTTGTTGAAGAGGAAAAAAATGGGTTATAGTATTATGTAGGAAATGGTTTTATGGAGAGAAGAGAGAATTTGAGAGAGAGTGTTTGTGGAATAATTTTGGTAAAGTTTTAGTAGGAAATGAGTTGTGTGAAAGAATGAAGGAGGAAGGGGGTATTTATAGAGTTTTGGAGTGGAAATTAGATATAATTAAATAAAATGAAAAAGAAAATAAAATGAGAGTGAAAATAGAGAGATAGTGGATGACAAAGCTTGGGAAGAGAGAGGAAATTTGGTTAATTTTATTGTTTTGTAATAAAAAGAAATAATGTGTACAGAGTGATGTGATTAAATTTATACGGGGAAGGTAAATTGTAAGGTATAGGTATGATAGTGTGTAAGAGTAGAGTGTAAGAAAAGTAGAGATAGTGAAATAGTAATGAATAATAGAAAAAGTACTATGAATAATAGATTAGACAATTAAAATATCAGTAGTAAAAAAAATATGCGTAAACAGCATATATCCGATATTTTTAGTTATTGAAAAATTATAAACTGATTTTTTTGAAAACCTTATATTTTTATGAGTCTATTGGTGTTGTTGAGATATTTTCACTATCCGGTGTACCAGGGCACGGTTTTCGAAAATTGATCCCGTTCGGATCCAAAAGACATTAGAAAATTACGAATCTGATATTTTTAAGCGTTCTTATATTATTACGAACCATTTTCCACAATTATCTCAATTTCGTTGTTTAGGGTTTATGAACATGGGATTGCCGCATCTAGATTTGCTAGACTAGTCATAGAATTATTAACTTTAGAGTTCCGATTAGACTTTTGATTCTTAGGGTTTACTATATTATCGAAAAATCTATGGGCTTACAAGAGTCTTAAACACTTATGCGTATTCTCTAATGTCCATACATCCTTATTTTAATGTCAACAACTTTTGCTATTGCTCACCTGATAGTAAGGTGGAATAAATCTCTCTCATTGCAGTCCTTTCATATGATTCCACAATAAATTCTCTCCATACCCTTCCAAGTTCCTTTGGATCATGAGAACTCATCACCATACGTCAGCAACCTTTATAAATTTCCTTGCAATTACGTGCCCTAAATTACAATTCGGATGTGAGAATCCTCCAATAACCCACGTTACTTGAAACTCCTAATCTAAATATTCTCCAAAGGATCTATAACCATCAAATTCAAATATATTCGTCTTTATTATTTTAATACCTTAGTTCTAGGGTAAATCTCACAACGATACTACTATTCATGGCCTAGATTCAAATCGAACCACACTGCACACAAATATCTAATTGATCTCCTGCAAATCACCAATTTTGCATTAATAAATAAAAAATCCTAGTTTTCAATCATACAACAAACCTTAATCATATGATAAAACCCTAACTTTTGATCACCACACAAATCTTAGATTTTCAAGCATCACTAAACGCACAAAAATCTCACTTCAACAATAGCCAATATTAATAATCCACAATCACAAACCCTAGGATTGATATTAAGCCTTAATATTCAATCACAACCATATAATCCTAGTTGCAACCTTTGCACAATGCACAATAGCACAGAAGATTAGATCTTGCACTTATCAAACATCCGTTGTCACAGTTCTACTCTATCAATGTAAACCTTCAAGCCCAAATACATAAGAAACATGGAACCTTTACCTCATATATACCAAATTATGATGCACCTAATACATACTGATGCCAGAATAAGATAAACCTAGGGAGACAATCACTAAGTAATCTATTGATAAACCCTGTATCAATAATATAGTACTTAATTTATAAAGAAATCTCAAGACTTAACACAAGTACTAGGGTTTTTTGAATAACAAGAATAGAAAAACAAAAGATATGGATATGGATGGCATTACTTTAGGATATGAAACATCAAGAATAACTCAAACTATACTCTCGCTAATTTGATATGACTCACAAATTAACTCAAGTGGTTTGTTCACCACAATCATGAAGATTGATAAGAATACAGGAATCTCGCCACAATCAATAAAGATTGATAAGAGAAAAAGGATTCAAGAGAATGCTCTCAAGAAGGAAAAAATTTCTATTAACTAATAATCCATTGTAATGTTTACAAAGAAAGCCCTTTACATACTTGTAGCCTAATCAAGGGAAAAATAGTAATTATTCAACAAAATCTAATAAAAGAAACCTAATAAAATAAAGAAAAGATTTAAAACGAATCAAATCTTCGGCATCAAAATAGACCCTATAATGGCGGGGATGTAGCGTGATATACTATAATCATCATTCTTTAAGTTAATCATGGGCATGAGATGGACCATGATGTGTATTATCACTGGCCTTGTCACAACCATCTTCTAGGACGTGATCTCTATAATCTTCATATTAGTATAGACATAGTCATGGGCGCAATAGGCTTACGGTCCTCATCACAGGCATGATGTGTAGCTCGTCTGCTCATTGTTCTCCATTGATTGTCACTGTCTTTATCATAGGCATGACGAGCTTTATTTTTTTGTTGTTGAGTTTCCTTTTTCTTGATCAATTTTAAATTGATCCTCATCATTAATACAACCCTATTCCTAATCATTTACTGTTATTGTGTAAATCTAACATCCCTACGCTTCCAACAAGGCAACATGAGGCAAGTTGGATTAACGAAAGCATTTGAAAATGGAATAATATTACCACATCAAATAGTAAACGACAATGGAATAATATTCCCACATCAAATAGTAAACGACAAGAAGTCCTACTTGCTTCGTAAAGAATGGAAGTTTTATAGTTAAAAAATTGTGCTTGAAGATAGAGGGAAATAAAAGTAATAAAAATTCGTGCATTGATTATTTTTCTTCTTATTTTTATCATATTTACAAAATATAAAAAATAGAAAAAATTTCACTCATTTTCTTTCATCTTTAGTAAAAAATGAAAATTATATTTCCTTCGATTTCTTTCCTTGTTTTTTTTTTTTCCATTTTTACTTTTTTCAAAAGTTGTCAACCACAATAGAGTAAGCATGTTAATATTTATCCTTTCGGAAAAATCAAATTTGATACTTAAACTTTCATTTGATACCTAAATTTTAAAATAGGTAAATTACACCAAAATGTCACATTATTTGGGGGTAAGTTCATTTTGAAATATTGTAACATAAAAAATAAACTTATCTCCAAATATTATGATTTTCCAGTGTAATTTTCCCATTTTAAAATCATCTAATTAATAGTCAAGTAAAATTTCTGTGATTATCTTTACTTGCTCTATTATATTGTAAAGCCCCGGCATGCTCAATTCTCAAATTAAGCAAACCAAGTCCCCAACCATGTATAACTCTTACGAATTATACGTAAGGTTGTCTTAAAAGAAGGTGTTTATGTTGAACATTGCTAAACCAATTTTAGAATTTATGAAATCGTTTAGTTAGATTTCTAAATAGCTGGATTCGGCAGCAGAAAATCAAATTTATAAAACAACTTATAAACTTCTACTCCCTACAGAGCAAACCAGTTTTCTAAGAAACTAACTTTATAAAAACACTTTATGATCTACTCTTAGGGGTAGATAATCATTTACAATCAATTGGGCATTAACAAGTCTTTAAAAGAAAATACAATTTATAAATATCCAGTCCTCTTACAAAAAAAAAAAAAAAAAAAAAAAAACCAAAAGAAGAAACAAATACAAATATATCTCGGTCCTATTACATTTCACTCATCTCCCAAATCTTCAAATTCGCCAATGCCCGAGACAAACATCATCACATCAACAACAAAAACAATAACTCATCATCATCAACTTCAACAACAATAATAAGAACAACAACATCAACAACCTCCATATCATCATCAAGTCATCATCTCATCAAAAACAATAACAATACCTGTAAAAAGAAGAAGAATAACAATAATGAGCCAGCCCAGTACACATAACACAATCATACACGGAGTGACACACGAGCTTAACTAAATATAATGCATCAATCCAAAAGTTATTATCTTTTCATTAAAATAAACAAATCAACAATGGAGCACTCACACTCCGGAACAAGCCAGTGGGAATCTGGGATCCTGAGTAACGATCACGACGCTCAGGGGTTGATATAAGCAGCTCGAATACTTATATCTCCTAAATAACGTTACACTGAAAAAGAAACAGTAATCTCATCCGGGGCTTATAGCCGTTACCCAACTCTACTTAGACTCAGTCCATAACATGAATCTAGTTCACACGCTCCCATAAACGTTGAACTAAATTATGATACTTCTTTCCAAGTTTAAGTAAATGTTACACTGTTACTATATTCCCTTCGATTACCCGTTGAGCCATGTCATTGCATCATGACAAGTGGCCTAAGCGTTTATTCTAACATTGTCATTAAATCATGACAAGTTGTCGCTCCTCGGACGACGGATTCAACGACGTAATAGACAACCAGCACTCATCAATTATTAAGCCGAGTTTAAGTCTTAATCAGTTTAGAATGCCTAACCTAACATACAACACGCAAGTTACTGCGTACCTTATATACGAAATCCAAACAGAGTCTCAGATATATTTCCAGAAGATGAACCAGAAGAAAAATTAGATATCCACTTCTATTAAGGAAAGAACTCGTATAAGAAACTAAACTAAACTAATCATCTACTTCATCAAAATCATATAAGAACTTAAGCTATTTATCCATTCATCTCAAACTCATTTTATTAAATCCTATTTGATCAGACACTAAATAGGAACCCCACTATGGCTGCGAAGATCGCCCCGCCAAAATATGGACAGTTCACCTTTGTCTGTCAAAGAATTTCTTTTCACTTTAGTTATAGTTTCTTATCACAAAACATAGCATATATAAAGCATTCATACATAAAAGCATTCATATTCAAAGCAAATAAACATTTAAAACAACATATTCCTCATATTATTCAAAGATCATCCTAATTCGTTCATCTAAGCTAATTATTAGCTATTAACCCATTTTAGCTTAACCTTAACCAAATTGATTAGAATTAGTCATTTAATTCATTTACTAAGCCAAAGTGATTAAACTATATCAATCTAATTCATTTTAACTCATTCAAGTTCATTTAGCCAAGTTGAACCTAGAATTATCAACTAAGTTCATTTTTATAGCTAACTTCCATATTTAATCCAAATTATTAATTAAATCTACAAATCTACTAAACTCATTTTTAATTACATCAATTAACTCACATAACACATCAAATATCACTTATCTATCTCATTTTAGCTTAAAAAGATCAATTTCCTAAGCAAAAACACATTTCACAAACAAAAACAAGTTTTGAACTTTGTTTATAAAAATATAACAGCTGGAAAGAAGTCAAATTTGAGCATCGATAATTTTGGAATTTGTAAAAAATTAAAACATAAAAGTTGTAGATCTCTTTGTAATATTTCCAACGAAACTTGAATCACCTCAATCGGAAGTCGTATGAAAAAGTTATGATTAAAATACGAAATAGTATTGCGTCAAGGAAAATACGAGTCACGGCCGTGATTTTTTGGAAAGCTGTCATAAAAAGGTTTTTGGGTTAAGAATCGCGATCGTGATTTTTGAGTTTCAAAGTTTTTGACCAACCCAGGCTACCAAGGGATGGATCACGACCTTGATTCATGAAAACTTCTCAAAACAGAGCTTTTTCTCTCAAAATGATGCCCGTGATTCATGAAATTTATCCAACCCGAGCCTACCAAGACTTGAATCATGCCCGAGACTCATGGTTTCCCCTAAGTTACAAATTTCTTGTTTTTCAAACTTCATTTTATCAAACTTTTACACATTCTACTTCAATCAAAACTTCATAAAAGCGATATACTACCCATATCAAGTCTAAACAACACTTTTATACTCATTTAACTACATCAAACAACTCCAACTACTTCAACAAAACTCAACTTCACTATTCATCATCTTCTTCATCACGACTCAACTCCCAACAACATTAATTCAACATATACATATATAAACAACAATCCCAACTCATTTCATCATCAATTCATCAATTAGATAAGCAAACAACAAGTAAAACAAATATAACTTGAAATAGAAAACTTAGCTTTTTGGCTAAATCATGCAACTTCTTGTACTTCTAGCTTTGATTTTCTTCTTCTATTCTCATATTCTACTTGATTCCTCCTTTTCTCTTCTTGAAATTGAGATTTATGTGTTGATTTTGAGAAAGAAGAAGAAGAAGAAGAAGAAGAAGAGGAAGAAAAAGAAAGAAAAAGGAAACGTAAATAAGAGAAAAGGAAAAGGGATGGCAGCAAAGGGAAATAAAAGAAAAGGAAAGGATAAAACTATTATATATATATATATAATATTTTAGAAATAGGATATAGGTTTAGAACTATCAGATCAATATCTATAGTTCCAGGAGTATTTAAAAGATGATTTATGAACCAATAGATTATAAATTAAGATCTTAAAATAAGAACTTAATTTAGATACAAGGATATTTAATTTGAGTTCGGGTTTAAGAACTGATATTTTTATTCAAGCAAATGAACTCAAATTTTACTGAGATTTAGGAATTAGTGTTTAGGCTAAGAATCAAAAGTTTATGAATCCTCTAAAGATTTTTAGAACATATTTAGGGATTTTAGGAATTTCAAATCTCAAAACCAACTTAATTATTGGGTAATTAAATTAAGCCAACTTGTGTAATTAAATCCTATAATTCATTTGATTTATTTAATCTATCTAAAATCAATTTCTAATCTTGGTGAAGATTTGGGGTATTTCATATACCATTTGTTCTATTTGCTAAAGTGAAAGAGACAACTTATTAGTGCTAGACAAGATTGAAAATACAATAAAAATTCATTGATAGGGTGTTATTTTACATCAACAAACAAATAAGCGATGTTAAAGAGGTAATAAAAATTGTTATAAAAAGTTTAATTGTATATTAAGTCGATCATTTCAAAGTTTGGGTACAAAATCGAATTTTCGTAAAAAGTTTAGGTTTCAAATTTATTATCTACTCTATCTTTTAAGATTTGTTCACATTGTTTATATTTGTTAAAAGCTTTTAAAAAAAAATTGTAGTATATTTGATAATAATTTACCACTTGTTCACTTTCTTGTAATAGCAATTTTGTTAAAACCTTACTTACCATGAAAAATGATTATGCCATTTAGCTCACCATAACATTATATTGGACTTGTTTGAATTTTTATTAAAAAATATTAAATAGTCATTTATTACTTAAATTTATAAATAATAATCTAATGCTAAAATTGATTTGTTTAAATACTCTCATTTAAATAAAAAATTAACAAATAGAAAACTACTATGATTCTATTTTATTTCTTAATAATAATTTATTACAGTTTTATTCATTCACTAAAATAACGTGAACTAGATATTTTACAGAAAATTTACATAAAATAATAAAAAGTTTTCATAAAGGCATTGGTAATTTTCTTGTGGAAAACACATATACGTAAAAAAGCAAATAATTTTTTTCCCCTTTGAACGACCAACAAATATCCGAACATTCATATTTTCCTATTAAAATCGCTATAAGGACGACAATGTGAACAAAAGAGCAAATTTCAAGCTCCAAAGCATCGGAGTGGGTGTCTTCATCATCCAGAGTTTTTCTAATCCGCCTTGGAGAGAAAGCCAAGCCAGATGAGGCTTAGACCAGAGAGAGGAGAACCCACTAGAAAAACTAAAGTCAACCTCGTTTTCTTGTTTTATTTTGTTTTTATTTTTTTAAGGTCCTTGTAGGTGTATTTATTATTTAGTTAAAAACAGGATAAATATCAAATTTAATACTTATTTATGTAAAAATTTAATTTAATTTAATATCTAAACTTTTAAATTTTTAATTTAATAATCAACCAAATTTTATATTTACTATATTTTTAATACCATTTATTTTTTACTTCAAAAAATAACTTATTAGTAATTTTTTCATATATTTTCTAGCTTTGTTTAATACGGATAAACTGTTTCTTATAGCCAAGCAAATAATATTAGAGAGATTGTAAAGATAGCTAAAAAACATTTACTTTTTTTGGCCTGACTAATAAAAAATTGATTAAAAATAAAATTATCTACTTCAAAAATTCAAATACCAAGTTAAATTTTCAAGATTGGTTCAAATACCAAATAGGCAAATTTCACACTTTCCCATTAAAAAGTATGTATTGTTCGCAAGAAATTATATGTATATAAATAATATTAGGGTGAAAAATCTATTAACACTATTTAAACATTTTAATATTTTAGGAAAAACAAGGATTTTAATATCTTAATTAAATTGAGCAAAACATTCATTTTATTAAAATCTCAAATTTATAAATGAAATATCTAGAATGATTGCCTTAAGCTTGTAAACATAAAACTATTATTTAATTAATACAACCCAATTCCACCGGCCGAGTAAATCTAACATCCCTGCACTTCCAACGAGGCAACAACTAGGTAAGGCGAGTTGGATTAAGGGGAGCATTTGAAAATGGAATAATATTCCCACATCAAATAGTAAAGGATAAGTAGTCCTAATCGCTTTATAAAGAGTGGAAGTTTTCATAGTTAAAAAATTGCGCCTGAAGATAGAGGGAAATAAAAGTAATAACAAGAAAGGATAAATTCCTCCATTCATTTTTTTCTTCTTCTTATTTTCATCATATTTACTTAGTATAAAAAAAAAAATTTCACTGATTTCCTTTCATCTTTACTAAAAAAAATAAGAATTATATTTCCTTCAATTTCTTTCCTTTTTGCCTTTTCACACATTTTTTTTCCATTTTTACTTTTTTCAAAAGTTGCCAACCACACTATAACAAGCATGCCGAACATTTATCTTTTACGCAAAATATCAAATATGGTACTTAAAATTTTCTGAAAATTCAATTTGATACCTAAATTTTAAAATAATCAAATTAATATCTTGAGTAAACTTTTTGTAAAAATCGACCTACTCATCCTATGATTAAGTAAGTCAAGTCTCCAATCACGTATAATATTTTCATATCATACGTAAGGTTGTCCTAAATCTAACAATTTTTGTGAATTGTTTGTTTAAAAATCATTACAACTTGATACAAGACTTTTTACAAAATGATTACTCACCTGAGTAATCTATTCATATAGAACATTTAAGGAAATAATTTACAAATTGGTGTCAAGCCCATGACACAACAAAACTTACATAAATTTTTACAAAATAGAAAAAATAGACTTTAGATCTTATATATAATCAAGGCTTAACTAACAAACCTCTATTCAGAATACAAAATACATATTTAAACCAAACAACTTATTCAAAAAACTTTCTTCCTTGCTATCTTGTACTAGGTTCCTAATCGCCCCACTCATCCATAAATTTTTCCTAATCCGACCCATAGCCCATATCATCATAACAGTCATCATCACCTGAAAAATAGCAACAGTGAGCCAAAGGCCCAGTACACAGTAACAACACCCAAAAGCGTAGTGACAATCATACCTAGACTAATGCAATGCAACAATAATGTTTCATTTATCTTTCTTTAGTATTCATTGATCAAATCATCATTGGAGTATTCAAACTCCAGGACAAGCCATGGGATTCGGGGGATCCTGAGTAACGCTCACGACGCTCAGGGGATTGATATAGATAGTTCAAATACCTATATCTCCTAGATAACATTACACTAAAAAGAATAATCTCATGTAGGTTATATAGCCGTTACTCAACTTCACTTAACTCAATCCATAATATAAATTAATTCACATGCTCCCATAAACATTGAATTAAATTATACTACTTATTTTCAAGAATAAGTAAATGTTACATAGTTACTATATTTCCTATCGATTATCCGCCGAGGCTAGTCATTGCATCATGACTATTGGCTTAAGCGACTACACTAACATATCATTGCATCATGATAAGTTACCGCTCCTCGAACCAGATTCAACGGTGAAAACACAAGCAATTCAAACAATACTTAAGTCATTTATAACTTATATCAAATTTAAATATGCCTATCCTAACAAGCATACAAGCAAGTTACTACGTACCTCTACTGGCTCGAGAATCAATGGAAATAACCGAAAGGGGACTAATCATTGTAAAAAAAAAGTAATTATAAACTCACACTTAGTTTAAGCACTAAATATCTAGTTGCAAATATAATTAATCAAAGAAATTCAAATAAAATAATACAATGTCATAATAGACTATTTAAACATCCTATTATATCATAGAACACTTAACAATTATTTAATTGATCATATACCAAGCTTTGAAAAATTTTGAAAATGAAAAGTGCAGGGGATACGCCGGCCTTCAAAGCCGGTGGCTTTGAATCGGTGTGCAATACATTATAATTCAACACTGCCAACACTGGCAGCGTTCAAGGATACGCCGGCTGCCTTCATTCTACGCCGGTGGCTTTGAGCCGGTGTAGACTACAACTCCGAATTTCTAAAAATTTTCGAGAGATACACGGGGTTGGTCCACGCCCGTGAATACCCCCAACACTGGCAGCGTATCCATGTACGCTGGCAGCCTTGGATCCTAAGCCAGCGGCCTTAAGCCCGGCGTTAAAAAAATTGAAATTTTGTTCTCATTCTACACCGTCCCTAAGCCAGCGGCGTTGAAACCCTAATAGCTGGCATACGATTTGAAAATTAAACACTGACAGACTTTTCCAGTGAAAGGCGACGGCGTTTAAGCGGCTTTAAGAAAATTGATTCTGTTCACTTCCAACACCGCCTCTAAGCCGACGGTATTGAAGTGCCAAATGCCAGCGTACGCTCAAATTTAAGCCTATACGAAAATGTTTTTGTTTCCCCTGTTTTATTACAAAATTTATTCACTTCAAAAATTCCATTAAACTCATTCCAAGTTTCCCAAAATTTGTTATATGATCAATATAACATTCAAACAACATTAACTTTAACTTTAAATATCAAACACTCCACCATCCATATCATTCACTAATCATACTTCAAACCCCAAATCCACAACACTCATCATCTAATCATTCAACTACATGTGTTTCCAACACTTCTAAACTCATAACTACACATATACTAACTTCACTATCCCCATAACACTTCTCATACAACCAACAAAACATATGAATCATCAAACACAAGCTTAAGTTCAACCCTATAATCAAGGACTTCTCATATGCATAAATTCAAAACAAGAAATCATACTTACCAAGTAAGCTTTAGGCATTGGTTTAATGATTCATGAGGGTAGGAATGGTGCAAAATGAAGTGCTTCACTATATACTACCATGAGAGAGCTTTTGGGAGGAATAAGAGTGTTTTGAGCTTTGAAAGAGGGTTTCTTTTTTTTTTTTTTTTTCTGGAAATTTTTGGCTGAAAATTGCATTAATTGGGGTTGATAATATCCCTTGCTTTGACTTTTGAGGCATGTAAGATTAAGGAGTTAATGACTTAACTTTTGGCTAATTAATGAAGTTGTCTTAAGGCATTAGTGGTAGTTTAAAAGCTTGAACCAAATGCATGCATTTATCTACTTATTTTAACACATTTCAAACATAATTCATGCATGTTAATGCAATTTAAATTTTATGAACTAAATATTTAATAAATTCTAGAGTATTTCAACATTTTAACACAACAATAAAACACATAACTCATCATAAAAATAAATCATATTCATCACATATCAAAAGCATGTATAAATTCAATAACACACATATAAAATATAAATTGAGAATTTCATGGTTATTTCACTTTTTATGATTATTTTTACTTGCTCTCTTATACCGTTTGCTCTATTTACTAGATTTGAAAAGACAATCTATTAGTGCTAGATAATTTTAAATATGTAGTAAAAATTCATCGATAAGTTGCTATTTTACATCAACAAACGAGAAGCAATGTTAAAAAGGTAATAAAAATAACCATAAAAAGTTGAATTGTATATTAAATCTATCATTTCAAAATTTGGGTATCAAATTGAACTTTCATAAAAGGTTTGAGTTCCAAATTTGATATCCACCCTATCTTTTACGATTTGTTCACACTATTTATATTTGTTAAAAGCTTTAAAAAAATTGTAATATCTTTGATAATAATTTTCTACTTGTTCACTTTTTTGTAATAGCAATTCCATTAAAACCTTACTTATTATGGAAAACGATTACGTAATTTAGTTCACCATTACATAATATTGGAGTCGTTTAAATTTTTATTGAAAAATATTAGATAATCATTTATTACTTAAATTTATAAATAATAATATAATGCTAAAATTGATTTTTTTAAATATTCTCATTTGAATAAAAAAAATAAAAAAACTATTATAATTCTATTTTATTCCTTAACAATAATTCATTATAATTTTATTTATGCATTAAAATATCTTACACTAGATATTTTACCGAAAATTTATATAAAATAATGAAAGGTTTTCATCATTGCATTAATATTTTTCTTGTGGAAAACACGTATACGTACAAAAGCAAATAATTTTTTTTTCCTTTGAACGCCCAACAAATATTTGAACATTCATATTTTCCTATTAAAATCGCAATAGCGACGACAATATAGACAAAAGAACAAGTTTCAAGCTCCAAGGCATCGGAGTGGGTGTCTTCATTATCCATATTTTTTCTAATCTGCCTTGGAGAGAAAGCCAAAGGCAAATGAGGCTTCGACAAGAGAGAGGAGAACCCACTAGAAAAACAAGGTCAACCTCGTTTTTTGTTTTCTTTATTTTTATTTTTTTAACTCCTGGTAATTGTATTTATTATTTAATTAAAAATAGAATAACTATTAAATTTAATACTTGTTTATATAATTTTTAATTTAATATTTAGATTTTAAAATAGTTAATTTAATAACCAATTAAATTTCATAATTATATTTATTATATTTCTAATACCGATTATTTTGCTTATCACGAGGGAACAAAAAAATTATCATCGAATTTTCATACATTTTCTTAGAGCTGTTTCATACAAATAAATTGTTTCTTATGCAACAATAAGTAAAGCAAATAATATTAGAAAGATCATAAAAATAGATAAAAAAATTAATTAAATAAATATAAAATTATCCACTTCAAAAATTCAAATACCAAGTTGAATTTTCAAGAATGGTTCAAGCACTAAATAGGCAAATATCACACTTTCCTATTAAAAAGTATTTATTGTTCGCAAGTAATTTTATGTATATATAATAATATTAGGGTGAAAAATCTATCAACACCATTTAAACGTTTTAATATTTAAGGGAAAACAAGCATTTTAATATCTTAATTAAATTGAGCACAACATTCATTTTATTAAAATCTCAAATTTATAAATATAGTATTATAATATTGTTGTATTGATGAAATTATTATAAAAATAGAAAAATTCTATAGTAGGGTCAGATATGTATATCACTTAACAAAATTTGTCTAATGCCAGGCACATTATATACAATTTCTATCATATCATATGACATTTTGGTTTTTAAACTTTGTTCTTATATTACAACTAATAAATTTTTAGAGATCATTAAATTAATATATTTAGATAATTAATTAAGAAAATAAATAAAATTAGGATATAAAATTAATGTCTTTAAATTTAGTAATTAATTATAAAAATAAAATAAAGTAGGATTCAAATAATATATAATATTTTATTATCCAAAATTATTATAATCTGGTGCGATCAACATCACTGCTCCTTGGAAACTTATCCTTATAATTTTTTTAACCCTTGGGGAACAGGGAACTTATCTAGTTGGGTCCCATTAAAAAGCACAGCCAGATATAAAAGAAAAAAAATTATTATTTTATATATTTTTCCCATATATTGTAGAAAAGGCCTCGTAAAAGTCGTAGACACTGGACAGAGAGGCCATTAAATCCCGTTTAGTCATTTGACCACTGAAGTTAAGAACCGTAGTTTAGATTTATTTCAGATCAAATCAGAAAAAGAAGAAGGAGGAGGAGGAGAAGGAGGTAGGTATGGGAGGAGTTGAGTTTCTACCGAAAGAGTACGGATACGTTGCACTGGTTCTGGTTCTCTACTGTTTCCTTAACTTCTGGATGTCCTTCCAAGTCGGCAAGGCCCGCAAGAAGTATGTACTACACACCACCCATTAAACCCTAATTATTATTGTTTCATATTTGTGTGTTATGTTTCTTCATGAACAACGTTGTTCCAGCCTTAGCAATAATGTTAAGAGCTTATAATTACCATTTTTTTAGCCGGTAAATTGCAGCCATTTTTTCGGTGGTGGTGGTGGTGGTGTTGTTGTTGGTGGTGATTCGTCATTAAAAATTTCAGCGAAAGAAAGAGGAAAAAAAAGGAAAAAGAAACTGATTTCTGTTTTCAGAAAGAAAGAAATCAATTTTTTTTTTTTCTGGCTCTAAATTTTTCTGTCTGGTTTGTGTTTCACCAATCATATACATATTGATTTGTTGAAATAAACTTCCACAATCATGCATGAAGAGAATTTTTGCTTTTTCCTAAAAGAACTTTAAAGTTGAATTGGATTTGGGACAGGTACGAGGTGTTTTACCCAACCCTGTATGCATCAGAATCTGAAAATAAAAATGCAAAACTCTTCAACTGCATTCAGGTTTGTTTGGTTCCTTTTAATTGCTAATTATATAATTTTACTTTTTTTTTTTTAATGTAGTTGAACTGAGTTTGATGTTAATTTTATTATTATTATTATTTTTATTTTTTGGGTTGGATGCAGAGAGGACATCAGAACTCTCTAGAAATGATGCCGATGTTCTTCATGCTAATGATCATGGGAGGAATCAGACATCCTTGTATAGTTCTGTCTTGGATGTCTTTACATTGTTTCTCGCTTTTTCTACTTCAAAGGCTATGCCACTGGAAATCCCCAGAACCGTCTCAAGATTGGGTCCGTCTTCTTCTTCTTCTTCTCCTTCTTTTCCATTTAGCTAATTATCTTTGAGGAACTTACATCCTCCTAACTATCTCTTGATCAATTCCTAATACAATCCACTTGCATCATTGAAAAATGTCGATACTTTTACTACATCATTCCTGAAGTTACTCTTCACTGCCGATTTATCATCCGATTCGATCCGTATCAACGTTTAACTATTGAGTACTTTAAGAGAAACTTGAATCGACTAATAAATTAATTACAAGTATAGACTAATATAAATAGTTAAAAAATGTTGTTACCCGACATTTATTCGTTTTTGCAATCAACTTTAAAACTCTCAATTTTCTATGCAGATTAACACTGTTTAAATTTAATGACGAAAAGGGATAAAGTTTAAGCGAAAGTGACACCTTAAAATTATAAATAGTTAATAGGTAAAGTTTAGTACCGGATATAATAGTACTATGTTTACCCCTTTTTAATTTTGCTTCACTCATTGCATAATATAAGTGATACTTTGATTTATGTTTCTGTCTTTAATTTCAATTTCAGGAAATTTGGGTTCTTGGCGCTTATGGGTCTTATGATCTGCACCATTTCCTTTGGAATCAGTCTTCTTCGTGCTTGATTTCTGTGGAGGAGCCTGGAGCCCCCGTATAGATCAGAGAACTATGCGTTCTCTTTGATGGTTTGTTTCCTAGTTTGCCTGCTACCCTTTTTAATGTTTTAAACCTTTGTCGCTTTGAATAACTCTGTTTTGTTCCGAGTTGTAATAAAATAACAAACAGAAAAATAGTGAGAGTGCCAGGAAAAAAAAAAAAAATGATGTCGTTTGTAGCATTTTAACCTAAGTTTTTAAAAACAGCACACATGGTTTGACTTTTGACAGTTTCTGTTGCATTACTTGAAGGAGCAGGCCAAGAAATTCAAGCTGGTTTTGGCTATTTTGATTAAATTTGTCTGATTGATAGAAGTAATCAAGTAAAATAGATAAAAGCATCTTTCATTAGGTGGAGTTCAATAATTTAATAACAAATGAAGCTAAGGTTGAAATGTTCGTTAAGAATATGGAATGAAATGGCTTTAGCTATAGCTACTGAAACAGCCTGGCATAAAAATTCGCTGAATATTATGTTTGGTTGATGGCATCATAGAATATTTTCATTTTTTCATTTTTTTTTCACCTATATACTATTAGAAATCTTTGAACTTTTATTTGCTTTGTCATGCAAATCTTCAATCTCTTTGAATTGAATATGTATTTAACCGGCAACAATATTTATAATTTTTTAGTACCAGGTACAAAATATAAGGAGGTTATGAATTCTTACTTTTAAAATGCATATGTGGCCATTCTTTTATTAGCATAATGGATTAAAGTTGTAGTAGATTAGTCCAGTCGAGATAATTTAGTATTGAATATTGAGTTTGACTCAAAATTTTAGGCTTGAATCCAATTCAATGTGATAGTGTCCAAACGGAATGATGACAATACAAGTGTTTCTAACTTCGGTTTTTGTAATTTAGGGTCTAAAATTTTACTTTTCTTAACCAAGTGTTTCTATTTTAAAATGATGTTATGTTTTGTCTCCCCAAGACACTAAATCGAGTAAGAGCACTAGTTGCAACGGTGGAGGCATGAACCTGAACATTATTTTAAAATAGAAGTATTAAATTGTAGAGTTAATTATAAAATATGATCTTTGTTTTGATCAATTTGCAAATACATAATTTATGCTATTTTTTTATATTTAGATGACTTGAGTTTCATTTAAAAGTGTCAATATTATTTCATAATTTTAGAATGATAAATGTCAATATATTATTGGTCATAAAAATTAATTTTACATTTTTTTAATTTTTTAATTTTCAAAGAATAATTTTTAATACTTTATTTATTATTTTTTTATTATATTAATTTTTAAACTAATAAAACTTTAACACATTCCCTCTAATAATAATTAATAACATTGATACTTTTTTATAAAACTCGGGTTACCTAATTGTCAAAAAAGATAATATAGATATACATAGGCTTCGGTTTAGCCCCGCCTGAAACCTGCCTTGAACCGTCGGTTCAAGGGTCGATCCACAACCCTTTGAACCAAGAAATATTTTTAAAAAAATTGAAAAAAACAACAATTTAAAAAAAAAGAATAAGAAAAAATATATTAATTTACTAAAACTTTATAATTCACATAAAATCATCATTTCAACTTCATAATTGAAAATTGGATGTCCTCACAAGAGTGATAATTATAGAACGACATTACACAAACTTGAAACTTCAAATAAAACAAATCATTACATCCCTATACAATATATATATGGAGAATATGAAATATCAAACTTGTCCATAATTTAGAAATGAAGCAAACTTGATAGCATCCATTAAAAAAAAAAAACCATCGTCCACACTTGCTACTCGCTTTGGGCACGATCGGGCATGGAGCCACTCGCCAAATCACAAGAGGTGTTGAAAACACTGAAATTAAAAATAAATAAATCATAAATTTGAAAAAAGTGGGAAATAATAATTTAATTAAATTTTACCAATTTTTAAAATTATGATAAAGTTTTTATTGAAACTCCACATTGAATAATGCATGCCTTAACTATGTTAATAAATATGTAGTTGAATTTTACAAACTTTAAAGTACAAATAAAACAAAACATTTTAGCATCGTACAACATATAGATGGAGGATGCAAAATATCAAACCTGTTCATATCTGACAAACAGAGCAAACTTTATTGCATGCTAAAAAAGATACTCATTCTCCTCACGTACTACTTGTCTTGATTGGCACGTTCCGGCATAGAGCTACCCGTGGAACCACTGGAGGTGTTGAAATCATTAAAATACTCATCCTCCTCACTCATGCTGCAATCATTTCTTGGAGGCGTTTCTCAGCTCTATTCTAGTCATCGTTGCAGGCAAGAGACTCAACTATTAATCCGACATTCTTGATTTTCGATCATCCAATATTAAGCCAACAATACTAAATGCCTACTCAACACCGACATTTGATGCAGGAGCAGCCAAAACTTGTCTCGCCATGCGAGATAGATAAAAAATGTTCTGCTACGGCTTTGCCACCATTCAATGACCTGAAAATGACGAGCATCAATATTATCGCCCAACTCAAATGTGTGCTTAGGTGATTAGTGATTTCCTCTTCAGCTCCCTAACTACTTGAACCTCCGGACCTCTTAAACCACTGTTGGTATGCAACTAGGCCAGGTGGTCCTCCCTCAGTTTGAGATATTTTCCTAAGCGAGACTGAGGTTGGACTTACGAGAATTTGCCCCCCTCCCAATATGCAAAAGAAAACTAGTTATGCAAATCATTTAAAACTTTCTCCGCTTCACTTACCACCTGCACTGCATTGACAGTATACCTATCCTGTGTGTTTGATAACTCATCAGCAATCTTATAGTACAAATCAATGTAATGTCTAAGCCCTTCAACCTATAACCGTGGATCCAAGATCATTCCGATGTGGAAAATCATTGGAATTTCCCTATATTAGTCAGCCACTTTGAGCTCCTATCGTTTATATCACCCTGCAAGAGAATATCAGTCCTTACTTGACTCAATGTAGCAATAATGTTACAAGCTTCCATGATGAATAGACGTACACTAGCCGTATAAACTCTCAAAAATTTTTTCGTGCAATCGTAGAAAGCTTTTAGAACTTGCAGCAAACTACCACATAAGTCCTAATCGGTTGGATGCAATGACATGTTGGGAAGGTAAGCACGGGCCAAATCACTTAAAGGCTCCTTATATGGTATCGTACTTTGCAAGAGTTCGTACATAGAGTTCCATCTGTGTTGTACATCATTCTTAAACTTGCATGGTCTAACACCATTTTCAACACAGAATCTGCGCCATGCTTTGTTCACTATTGGGTGATCAGCCAAATATCCCATGACTTCCTTAATTGGGTGGTATTTAATTTGCAATGTTTCTAATCCACTCTTCACGCACAAATTAAGTATATGACATGCGCTAATATGAAAAAATGTCCCACCCAATGTAGGCTGACATAGCCATTTCAGTTTGGGAATATTTTAGTGTTAGCTGCAGCATTGTCAAACACTATTAAAAATATTTTTTTTTTTTGTCAAACGATATTCTAGTAGGATGGTAGCTATGGTTGAATATATGTTCTGTGCAGTATGCCTAACATCAATGTATCTAAGTGCAAGAAGTCGCTTATGCATCACCCACTTATCATCTATCCAATGGCATGTTACACCCATGTACGAATTCTCATTCCATCTATCAGTCCAAATATCGGAGCATATAGAAACATGCGTATCAAGACACTCAAAATGACATGCAAGCTTTCGCTTACCTTTATGGCAAATGTCGTCAGTGTATCGCTTCATGGTCCTTACACTATAAAGGCAAGCTTAAGGGTTTAATGTTTCCTTATGGTAATATCTCAGATCGGGATGTTGCCTGCACCATATGACAAATGCAAACTACTTATCATTCTTGCTAGACTATGCCTATAATTTTCGTCGTGATACTAAAAAATTTTAGCTTGTTTGGTTGACTCGGAACTACCAATTTGTCGTTGGGATGGCTGCAAACCGAATTCTAATGGTGTTTCAACATTATGTGCCTGGTAAAAGTGTCATATCCATCTCTCAATCTCCATGAGTGGTTGGATAAACAATAATTGCAGTATCCATGTGTTTTTCCATCATTGTTTGTAACTTTACGAAAATGTTTCGTAAAAATTTCAGATTTAAGAGGACAAGGAGGCTTACCTTGGTTTCCAGCCTAACCTATAGCATTAGATATGCTAGGCTCATATTGTTCCTCCTGTACCTTAGGTGATGGCACTTCTTGCACTTCTGGATCCTCCGTCTCTGAACCACTATGTGTTTCATGTACTGGCACCCACTGCTCAAACCTAGGCAGAGCGGGGGGCAGGGGGGAGGGGGAGGGGGAGGGAGGGAATGCTTGAGGATTCATATGTCATGAATGGAATTGATTATAATCAACGTACCCAAGTTGGTCATCTGCATCAACAGAGTGGTAGATTTGTATGTACTTGCCTTTCCTGCTACTACTATCAGCGCGGGACTGCTTTGAGCCACTTGAACGTCCTCCTAAAAATGACCTCATTTTTTTTTAATACAGGAAGAGGTATGGTTTTTCAAACAAGCAAAAAAAAAAAAAAAAATTATGGATATGGAGCAAAAGTATTTACACACAGGTGAAGGATTTTTCAAAAGAAAAAGGATGAGTTTTGGAGCTAGCATGTAACGTATGTTTACTGGAAATGGATGGCATAAAGTAGAACATCAAACATCATTACATCTGCATGGATTCTATAATGCATTTTGATGGTGGGCAATATTCAAAAGCATGCAGAGTTTACGATTCAAAGGCTGCAAAGCTATATTGCAGGTAAGCAAAAGCATGTGGAGTCTACAATTCAAAGGTTGCACAGCTATACTTCAGGTAAGCAGCTTTCAAAAGTAGGAAGAGCAATTTGTCCAAAGTAGGAGGACAAAATTTTGGACGGCATACAATTTTTCAACACACTTACTATTCCACACAGTAATGTCAGATCCATTTGCAACTTCATATGTGATAAACAAAAGGGTTAATTACAAAAATGTTAACCCGAGTTTTGGTCAATTTATAAATACATGACCCGTGTCACTTTTTTTATCAATAGATGACCTAAGTTTCATACAAAAGTCTCAATATATTTAATTAGTATTACAGTAATACGTGTTAAATTTTTATTGGTCTAAAAGAATTAATTTTGTTAAAAAATACCAATAAATATGTTGGTCTCGAAAAGACAACCAAGAGGAGGGGGAGGGGGGGGTGAATTGGTTATAAAATGTACTTTTCAAAATTTGAAACAAATTTCACACCACTTTGTTATTCAACTAAAATGGCTTTAAAACTTTCTTAAAACAATAATCTTAACAAATAAAAGCTTTAAGCAAAAATTCGGATCAAAAGTGATTCAAGACTTTCACACTTGGAAGCCTTCTGTTTAACTCTTTGAGTAAGAAAAATATGAATGATTTACTCTCTGATTAACCTTCTGAGCTTATATCATACATATAAAACATCAATAATAAACCACGAAATTAAAAAGAGATAAGGAGAAGAAGTGCAAATCGATATATAGAGGTTCCGCCTCGAGCGTTAATCCTCTCTTCCAGCTCCAAGCCAGGGTCCCGGTATTCCTCACCGGTTGTGTTTACTATCCAATCAAATCAATAAAAGCTACAAGAAGTTCTTGCCAATTCTTTGGCTACAATTCACTTAGTTTGATTCTCACAATCAATCAATCAACTAAGCTTACTTGTAACTCTCAACTCACACTAAAAATATAAGATCAAATCAAGAGGAATGAAAAATAAGTTTCCTCAAACTATTTGCTCGATGAACAGTAACAATGAATTATGACAGTTTTTCGGATGAAGGTTAAAATCTGATATTCACGCTGTTGAACATTATCTTTCTGTCTTGTTCTTCTTCTTTTTATTCCAATTGCTCCAACGGCTAGAAGAACGAACGGATTAACTAGTCCAGATTTTTGTGCGTGTATTCTGCTCGTTCTTTCCGAAATATCCGCTTGCATTTATCCTATAATTGACTCACTTTGAATTTTGAATTCTTGAGATAATCTCCAAGATTCTGCTTTAGAAGATAGATCAAATGACCAACAACATGTGTGCTTATCTTTAAACTGAAAAATCGGACTTGGATTTATCCTTCGTTGCACAGCTTCAACGTTTGGTACTGTTTATGCTTTATCAAGCTTCAATGTTCTTCGCAGGATTTAAAATTCTTTGGACACATTCCATAAAAATCTGAATTGTATTTTGTAAATACTTCATATTATGCACACTAACTTTCTCCTCAAAAGTAATTCGTTTTTATAATTTAAAAATCAGTTTGAGCTTGTCCTTTTCAACAGTGCATTCGTGTTCTTCAATTTAGCTTGCGTTCTAATTTTAATCCCTGTAGATTTAATCCGATTTTGTGGAACACATTGAGCATAATACCTTAATTATACTCAACATTGGAGCTAGGTCTTCAAAAATTAAATCGGAATTGAAAAACGCATGATTCTCATAGAGTTTATAAACCTTCTATTGTTCCTTCTGATGACCAAAAAATGCCCTGCCATTCTTATTGGAACCTTCTGAGTAACCTTCTAATGAGTTAATATCTCACTGTCAAACCTTCTGGTAAACTTTTTGATATAGTTTTACTATATTTAATATTTAATGCTGCACACTTAAACAAAATATGTAAGAAATTATTTAACTCTTTTTGTTATCATCAAAATCATCCTTTGAGAGAAATCAACAAAATAAAATATTAAAAATTACTTTTTTTAAATGAGAAAATTTTAAAAATGTGAAATTATTTTTTTATGACCACTAAAATATTGACATGGGTCATCTAAGCTCCATCAATTATTGTTGCGCTAATAATAGCATAGCAAATTCTTTTTCTTAGAAGACTACATTGTTAAAAGCAGGAGGACAAAATTTTCAAAAGCAAAGTTTAAGCAATTTTGGATGGCATACGATATTTTAACACACTTACTATTCCACACAGTAATGTCAGATCCATTTGTAACTTCATACGAGACAAACAAAGGCATAACCCATGTTATATGATATTATATATATATATATATAGGGTTAATTACAAAAGCATAACCCGTGTTTTGGTCCATTTATAAATACATGACTCGTGTCACTTTTTTTTTACCAATAGGTGACTTAAGTTTTATATAAAAATCTCAATATATTTAATTAGTATTAGAGGAATACGTGTTTAATTTTTATTAGTCTAAAAAATTAATTTTATTAAAAAAATATTAATAAATAAAATATTAAAACTTATTTTTTTTAAATGAGAAAATTTAAAAAATGTGAAATTATTTTGTTACGACTACTAAAATATTTACGTAAGCCATCCAAGCTCCATCAATTATTGTTGCACAAATAATAGCATAGCAAATTCTTCTTTTATTTTGCAAAAGTCATCAAAATAATTACATATATGTACACACATGCCTACTTACGTTTATACAAATGATATCTCATGATGTACTTACGAATCATGACTATTTTAACATAGTATTTTATGGATTTCAAATGTTTTTTTTCCCTAATCAATGGAGACAAAAATAATGCTTTGTAGAATACCTCTACCTTTTTATAATCATTGAAAATATGCATGGAAAGTTAATAAGATAATAGTGGAATTTTTTTTTTAGGAGGTAGGCTTTTTTTTTTTTTTTTTTTAATGTTTTGAACCAACAGGTTGGCCGGATCATGAACCCTGAACCACCACTAATCCGCCGAACTGCCAGCTCCTTAGGCAAGCCATGAATTGTACTACCGATCCAGGTATATATATTAAGACTATATATACCCAGAACCGTCTCAAGATTGGGTCCGTCTTCTTCTTCTCCTCCTTTTTTTCCATTTAGCTAATTATCTTTGAGGAACTTACATCCTCCTATTTACTACATCATTGAAAAATGTCAATACTTTTACTACATCATTGAAAAATGTCAATACTTTTACTACATCATTCCTGAAGTTACTCTTCACTGCCGATTTATCATCCGATTCGATCTGTATCAACGTTTAACTATTGAGTACTTTAAGAAAAACTTGAATCGACTAATAAATTAATTACAAGTATAGACTAATGTAAATGGTTAAAAAATGTTGTTACCCGACATTTAATTGTTTTTGCAATCAACTTTAAAACTCTCAATTTTCTGTGCAGATTAACACTGTTTAAATTTAATGACAAAAAGGGATAAAGTTTAAGTGAAAATGACACCTTAAAATTTTAAATAGTTAATAGGTAAAGTTTAGTACCGGATATAATAGTACTATGTTTACCCCTTTTTAATTTTGATTCACTCATTGCATAATATAAGTGATACTTTGATTTATGTTTCTGTCTTTAATTTCAATTTCAGGAAATTTGGGTTCTTGGCGTTTATGGGTCTTATGATCTGCACCATTTCCTTTGGAATCAGTCTTCTTCGTGCTTGATTTCTGTGGAGGAGCCTGGAGCCCACGTATAGATCAGAGAACTATGCGTTCTCTTTGATAGTTCGTTTTCTAGTTTGCCTGCTGCCCTTTTTAATGTTTTAAACCTTTGTCGCTTTGAATAACTCTGTTTTGTTCCGAGTTGTAATAAAATAACAAACAGAAAAATAGTGAAGTGCCAGGAAAAAAAAAAAAAATGATGTCGTTTGTAGCATTTTAACCTAAGTTTTATAAAACAGCACACATGGTTTGACTTTTGACAGTTTCTGTTGCATTACTTGTAGGAGCAGGCCAAGAAATTCAAGCTGGTTTTGGCTATTTTGATTAAATTTGTCTGATTGATAGAAGTAATCAAGTAAAATAACAAGTAATAACAAACTCACATACAATTATATGTTATTCATGCAACAAGCAATCATTGAATTAAGTGTATGATTTAATCTAGCAACCATCTGATGGAATGAGGGATAGCTTAATACCCTAGCACACACAGCAGTATACACATACATACATATTGGATATTGAGTATTCTCTAATAACCACGATACTAAAAACACCTAAATCTATTTTTATTATTTTTAGGTGCACCTCTACTAGGAGCAATGCCACACCAAGATTATCTAATTACAACAATAATAGTATAGGTACCTCATACCTAGTACCAACAACCTTGCATAAACAATAAACCATTTTATAGTTGGATAATCAATTAACCTATTTATGTTTCTACCCTAAGTAAACACATGCAACAAACAAGATATACACATATATGGAATATCATCTAAAAGTGTAATTGCATCTATAAAATTCCTAGTGACTAATATGAAAAGTAATTAAAAGGTATTTAGGGTCATCTTGCTTCTTTTAACTTCACTTATTTCATATTGGTAAGGATGCAACCAAGGAGATTCTTATAGGATAGTCAACCTGCCCAACCCAGTAAATACTCTATAGGTTTGGGATGGGTTTTGGGACAAGATATGAAACCCTATAGGGTTTTGCATCAGGTTGTGGGATAATATAAAACCTATTGGGAACCCGAACCCATTAAGAAAATAATATTAAATTTATTTTATTTAATAAAATTAAAAATCAAATTAATTTTAAGTTTATGTATTTTTGTTATTAGGTATTTGTTTAATTTAATGAATAATATATGCATCATTAAATTTGTAGTTCAATTTTTTTTTACCCTAATTTGTAGTTCAATTTAATAAATGAGTATGTGCATTTTTACAATTATAAGGCCTTCATTTTTTATAATACTTTATTTTAATTAATCATGGTGGCTCGTTAAAATGCTAAGCTAATGGAAATAAATTTAAAAGGATTTAATTTATACTCAAATATTAATGAAATTTATTTTTCCATGAGTAGACAAGAAAAAAATTATGGGTATTGAGAAAAATATTTTTTTAGATAACTTTAAACATAAAATACTAAATTTGAAATATTTATAGGCCCATCGGGTTCTAGTTTGGGTTCAAGTACTCTTATTGGGCGGGTTTTGGGTTTATGGATAAAAACTCTATAGTGTTTAGGATGGATTTTGGAAAGCCTAAAGGGTATCGAGTTCGGATGTTGTAAAACTCATCTCAAATCTGTCATGGTTACATCCCTATATATTGGTCTTATATACTTCTACTTAACTAACTTTTATGGATATTGTTTGGTTATTTAATGTGAAATTGGTATTTTATTTGTTTTTAACTTGATTTCAAGGTTTAAAAGTGTAATTTAAGCTTAGAAAAAGGATTTGGATGGGTTTCATGAATATTAAAGGAGAATTTACAAGTTTATGAATAACTTGTACTAAACAAAACCTACGTAGTAGCTCATGCAAGGGTCGTGTTTTGCATACAACCCATACACTAACTTGTGCAAAGGGTGGGTCATAGAAGCTAAACACCATCTCTATACGAGGTCATGCGATTCACAAAAGGATTGCGCAACCTATACATAGAGCTAGGCATATGGGCCATAGCCCATGGATTGTCCCATCAACCCACTTTATAAAGAGGGTTGTGGTCAATTTTTTTTTTTAAGACGAGAATAATATAATAATATATTAATATTATTTATGTATATTATGGAAGAAGATAGATTAATACATATACCATAAATATTGTAACGTTTTTTTAAAAATATATATTATTGATCTAAACATAATATGACATCCAATAAATCATTTTAAAAACTTGTTTTTAAATATAAGTTATCAAAATAGCAATAAAGTTACTTATTAGTTTATATAAAATCCTAAAATATATAAGTATTTTAATTTTCACACAACCTAACATAAAAAATTTAAAATCAGAATAAAAAAATAATAATTTTAGCCAATGGGCCTAGTCCAAGCTTAGGAATTCTGACCTGTTTAAAAGCAAGCCAAAATGGTCTGGCTTGTTTAACTCACGGGCTGAAGCAGGCCGGCCTATTTACTTGGTTTATTCACCTCTACCTATATACGAGCTTGTGCATGGGTTGATCCATTGATCATACTCACCCAAAACACCAAATTCTTGAATTTTTACTAATCACAACCTATGCACGAGCTAGTGTATTAGTCATGATTAGAGTTGAGCATAAGGGTCGCGGCCCGTGAGCGGACCCATTTATCCGCTCAAAAAATGGGCAATGGCCAATTTTTTGGCACGTTTAAATGCGGGCCAAATTGGCCTGGCCCATTTATCCAGCGGGCCAAAGCGGGTTGGCCCATGAAGGGTCGGGCCGACCTATCGGCCAAGAGTAAAAAAAGAAAAAAAAGAAAAAAAGAGAGGAAAATGTAAGAATAAAAATAGTACAATAACATATTTATAATTATTTATGATATATTATGGAAGAAAATAGATTAATACATGCATCATAAACATTATAATATTTTTTAAAGTATATATTAATTGATTTAAACATAATATAATATCTAATAAATTATTTAAAAAACTTGTTTTCATTTATAAGTAATGAAAATGGTTACAAAATTAATTTTTAATATATATAATCTTAAAATATATAAATATTCTAATCTTTATATAAACTAACATAAGAAAAATAAAAAAAATTATTTGGCCCACGGGCCGGTCCTTTTAGCTAGTAGCCGAACTGAGAAATTTTTGCCGGTTTAAAAGCAGGCCAAAATGACCTGGCCCTTTAACTTGCGGCCGATGTGGGCCGACTAGGCCCGTTTGCCCAACTCTAGTCATGATGACCTTGAAAAGTCATATTTTCTTGACCTATAGTTGTCTCTATCCTCTCCATATTAACATCTAACACTCTAACATTAATCTAAACACAAGTTTACGTATTATAGAGATATAGCATTTAAGTGTCAAATTAACACTCAAGACCACATTACCACCTTGTAACTTTTCTTCAACCTTTCTCTTTAGTTGTTTACTTCCACAAGAACTCACTATTGATTTTACTCTAACACAAAATTTCGCATGTTAAGACATATATTACTTTTCTTGTGAACAAACAATTTATAAAATCCTCCTTCTTACTAGATTTTAATAACACTCTTTTTAAAATCTGTTACTTCTAGATAATTCTTTACAATTTAGGGCTCGTTCTATCACCCTCGGTCTTTGTATTAAAGATTGTGGCACATTTTCTTGAAATGTAACTATCCTTTTAACAAGAAGAAAAGACAGGAGGAAAAAGAAGATGTTGCCTATGATATTTAAAAATTGAAATAAAAAACAAATCTACCATTTATTTATTAATATTTTAAGGAAATGCCATTCTTTATAATTAATTTAATTAGGATATTTTAGAAAAAAATAATTATCTCGGAATAAATTACATGGGAATGTCACAATATTTGAGAATAAGTTCATTTAAAGTATCAATATTTTCAAGTAATTAAAAAGAGGTATTGATATTTAAAGATTTGGGTCCGTCACGCCTCAATGGTACCTTAGTAGTAGTACACATACTACACATATGTACTATTGCCAGTTTACCATCAGAGAATGATATATTTTCAAACAAACAGGATCTTTTAGTTGCATCGATAAGAAATGATAAACATATGTAAGCCATAAATTTGTAAAACATCCATCATAAAAGTCTTGATAAACATAATATTATAGACCATGTTCCTACCTCATATGTCTCCAAATACATAAATCGATATTTCAAATGCTAACTAATTTACAACTACAAAATAAAAGTAAATAGCTTATTCCGAATATCCCATAATCTCCTAGCTTCTAATTCTGACCAGAATCATGCTCTTAGAAGTAACAAGTTAAGGTTGTAGTGTCAACCTGAAAGGTCTTTAGGAGTGTGAGCGAAACCACAGGCTCCGTGAATAATCGGATACATTCCACATCAAGCAAGTTTATTAACAAATCATATGTAAGGATCCGGATTTACTACTTAATTAAAACATGCAAATCTAGTTCCCTTAGCCACATATAATCTTCAGGATTACATGTAAGGCTGTCTATAAAGAGAATATTTATAGAATGCTTGCCCAAGCCTATTATGAGAACCATTTGCTAACATCTCGTAAAAAGAAATCCATATATAATATTACAAACCTTCTTTCCACTTGCATAAACAAAACAAAAGGAATACTACTTACATGTATACAAACATAAGAGCTTCTAAACTTAAACTCTAGGTCATACTTAAAATAAAATACATATAAGTTATCAAAACATCTAACAACTATTACATCAGTCCAAAAACATATTCCTCCTAATCTATTACAAAAGATTTTCTTTCATAGAGATCGGGGTTCTTAATCATCCCAGTCATCCAAAAAGTCTTCAAAATCGATTTCATAACTCATATGAGTATAAAACTTGTCATCTTCAGTGCCTGAAATAGAAGATTATGAGCTAAAGGCCCAGTACACAAGTAACAAAAGCGAATACGAAGTGTTAAGCACACTTAAGCTATATGCAATGCATCAACCATCCAATTATTAATATTTGATTAAATTAGTCAAGCAACATAGGAGTATTCAAACTTTGAAGCAAGCCATTGGAAATCTGGGGATCCTAAGTAATGACATAGCGTATGGGTTGATACAGGCAGTCCGAATACTTATATCTCCTAAATGATATAACTGATAAAGAGAAAAGTAATTTCATCTAGGGTTAATAGTCGTTACTCAATTTTACTTAACTTAATCCATGATATCACTTAGTTCAACTGGTCCTGTCACGTCCCGAAGGGTATCCTAAACGTGGCAGTCCGCCATATATAATATCAAGACTTAAGAATGACTATCCTAGTCACACGAAAGCCTTAGTATTACATGTAAGGTGTATAGCATGGTAATAGGAGATGCTTTTGGAAAACATGGTTTAAGCAAGTAAAAATGAACATACACGAATTTAGAAATAAAATATATTATAGCATTAATAACCAAAGGTCTATTACATGATTTCTTAGGGGCATACCCCTGCTAATCCCAAAGATCGTAATAGTCTTTACAACATTCAAATACTACATTAAAGATTTCAAAGGAATTCTAATCTAAATCTTCAAGTAGATTTCCTCCAAAAGCTTCAATAGAAAACTTACGCGGATATGAGGAGACCTCGGGTACAAAAATAGGTGTTCCTGAGAATACAAATACCTATAGGGGCGTAAGCTTATGGGCTTAGTGAGTAAATCCCAAAAATTCATACTTAAAGTAAATTATCAACCAAATTTATTAGTCAAGCAAATGGAATGCAACAACCACGTGAGCATACAAGACATATGACTTTCCAAGAATCATATGTTGAATGAATTGCGCCCTTCATTCAGGGTTGGGTATTTAGGCCAATTATAGCCACAACTTTTAAAACACTTTTATAGATCTTACTGGCTCCTATACGCCATCAAAAACTTGTAGTTATTACAGACTCCTACTAGCCACCAATTTATGTAGTTTTTACCGGCTCTTACTCGCTACTTACATGATATATCGGTTCTGCCTACCACCCCTATTATGCACTTGTCCCACCAATTGTATAGTAGTGAATGAAATGTGACTCAACATATGAAGTGCATGAATAATTTCTTAATTGAAGTATAGTAGTTATATTTAACTTCTTTCAAGTGAGCAACCAATTTCAAACACCTCAAGATGTTAATGTACATGTAACTTTATTACAAACAAATCATGTTTTGATATACTTAATATTCTTTCAACATATTATCATACAACTTCTAATTGATTTTTGCCTAAATTCTAATGCAACTAAATTTACAAGTACAATCATAAGTATGAAAAATAATGGGGAATAAACTCACTCAGCCATGATGACACCTTTCTTGAAATGGATGAGTCGTTCAGGATTTCCTTTAGTCGTAGTAATCTTCGGGTCATGAACAATCCTCCTCAATATTACCTAATCAAGATGAATACCCAAAATGAGTATTTCTTTTTGATTCTATGGTACTAATAAGGAACTATGTTATAAGATCGTTAAAATTAGTATAGAAAGAAATTCTAGCTTAAAATGGTCATAACTTGGTCATTTTAACTCGGAATTGCGCATATAATAAACCGTTTTCTACCTATTCGAAAAGATCTATCCAATTCTAAAATTATTTTCATCAAACTAAGTCATTTAAGTTCCAAAATAGTGGTGACCAGATTTACCACGAATTTTCATAAAACTTGAATTCCTTCTTTTAACAATATTTATAGAAAAGAGATAGGTATTATAATAGTTTGTAAAACCTTTAAAATGTATTTACATATATTTATTGACTCATATCAAATGTATAAAACTAATGAAGTTGTCTCAAATCATAAATTTTTGGTAATAGTAAAGTCTTGGAAAAGTGAAACGTCTGAAAATTCCTCTTATTTTTGCTAAAGAATATCTCAAGTTATTTTAAATGAGTACTTTTCTTTTTCTTAATTTCATTTCCTTAATCTTTTTATATTTCCAAAGAATGATTTCATTTTCTAAGCTTAGTTTCTAATGCTTTTTGAAAATAATAACAATTCTATATTTGTAAAAAAATAATTTCTTTATTTATTAAGATCATTCCACTTTCATGAAAAGAAATCTTGGTGTTTGTCACCTCGTATTTTGATGAAAAAAATGAAGTTTAGTAAAACTTTTGTTTACTCAAGAAGTTCTTTCCATGTTATGTATGTTTTGTAAAAAAAATTCCTATGAACTTCTCTAGATTTCTTGGAGAAGTTTATTAAGGTAAAATCCTTAGTTTTTATGAAAATTACTTCCTACTTTTAGTTTTAGAGGAAAATTTCTATTTTAAAAAAACTTTTCCTTATTTATTTTATTGAGACAAAAATCATTATGTTCATACATGAATATGAATCATAAAGTTATGAAAACATAAGGAAACATAATAACTTTAAGAAATAAGCTAGTAAGGAAATAAATCAAGTATTGGAACCTTAGGTTCATCAGGGTATCTCGGGATTGAGAAAAGACTAGTCCCAAAAAAAAAAAAGAAAATGTTTTGACTTGATGAGGACAAGTCTAAGACTAGAAAGACTAGTCTTAAAAATAATATAAAAGTAAATAAATTGCAAGGTAATAAATAAATTGCAAGGAAGGTAAATAAATTGTAAAACAAATGAGCTTATATGCTCTAAAAGATATATATAGCTACATAGATATATTTAGTTAAATATATATGAAAGCAACATAAAAGAAATTAGATTCATGAACAAAAACAAAGTATGAACTTATTGTTGCTTTCTTTAACCTTCATGGTTTAGAAAACACACATTAAGCTCATACTAAGTAAATGAACACTTTAGAAAGCTAAAGCTATTACCTATAGAAGAAGTAGAAACTAGAGAGAACTTGAGAGAGTTTATGGAGAGATTTTTACAGATTAAGTTTAATGTATGGAAGGTGTGATAGAAGTGGAAGGAAGAGGGGGTATTATAAGAAAATGTGGAAGGAAATTTGTGTTTATTAAATAAATGAAAATTGAAACAAATTGAAGAGGGGAGAGGGATGGCCGATGCAATTCATGAAGGAAGGAGAGAGAGAAATTTATTTTTTTGTATTTTTGTTAATGAAAAGTAAGATATGAAAGATGTGAAGTTGTATTGGAAATGAAAATTGTAAGAGAATAGAGGTATGGTTTGTAAGAGTAGGTTGTAAGAAAAAGTAAAGATAGATGAGTAGTGTAGAATAATAGCAAATAATATAATGTAAAGTAGACATGACAATTTAAGTACTGGTAGTAAGAAAATACATGTATAATTGCGATATATGATATTTTTAATTACCAAAAAATTACGAAGCTGATATTTTTGAAATCCTTATATTAAATCGATCTTATCAGAATATTTTTATTATTTCGAGCTCTAGGACACGATTTTCGAGAACTGATCTCGTTTGAGTCCAAAGGACACTCGAATTTCGCAAATTTGATATTTTTATATAACCTAAAGCTACTATGAATTCTTATCACTAATTATTCTAACTTCATTTTCTAGGGCTAAAGAAAATGGGAATGCCAGATCTAAAATCTAGGGTTTGTACTAAACTTTTGACCTTTAAGGTTTCGTTTGACTTTTAATTCTAAGATCAACTTAAAATTAACCAAAAATTTTAGGGGTTTACAGGTCCTATAAAGATAAAGTAAATCATATTATTTGTTCTTAATAATAAGCAAATATTACACTGATACTATTCTCCCTATCAATTACCCGTCGAGCCACTTACAAAAGTCATGGCACCATGACAAAGGTGGCCTAAGCACCTAACTATCGTGTTTGCTCGTATAAGATTACCGCTCCTCAGACCAAATTAAACGGCGAAAAACATAACCAATTCAAACAACTTATAATTTCTTTTTTATTAGAATTGATTTAAATTATGCTTATCCTAAGCAAACAACAATCAAATTTACTGTGTACCTAGAATATTTGATAAAAGACCTATAAACTCTTTGAACTGGGATGGATTATCTGAAATAAAAGAATTCAATTCATATAAAATAGAACATTAACTTTAGATAAGTTTCTAAGTTCTTGATTCAAAACAAAACTTGATTAAAACTGAATTCAAATCCTTCATTCAATAGTTATATAAACATATATAACATATTCCTTCATTTTAAATTTTGAAAAAATATATATAGAAACAAGGCAAGGTACATGGCCTCCTGCACATCATGCTCGGGCATGCTGGGCACAAAAAAAGTGTTTAGAATCCAAGTTCACCTACAACCTACTTAGCATGGGCTTGTACACGGCCGTGCATAAGATCGTGTTGAGGTTGAAAAAACCATCCAGAGGCTAAATTTTGGTCTACAGCACATGCACGCTCGTGCTAAAGCTTGTGTAGACTGGGAAAAGTAGGGCAGTGACTTTTACGAAAAGTCACTGTTTTCTTTACATATTTTTCTCAACTTTTACATGTTCTAAATCAATTCAAACTCAACAAAAGCCATATACAAACCATTATAATACCCGACAACACCAAAAACATAATTGGTTCTCATCATTCACATCAAACAACTTCAATTGTCACTCATCAAGGATCAAACCATTTATTCCCAACTTTCACCTTCAAAACAACTTTTTGCACTCAAACAACACACTTTAAGAACTCATCAAGTCCTATAAACCAAATTATATCACTAATACATATACCAGACATATGGGAATCATCAAAACCACACTTAACCATACAAATCCCATTAGAATAAAGATCAATCTTACATAAAAGAGAAAAGAAAACAAAGAAACAACTAACCTTAAAAGCATATAATGCTTACATCAACTTGTAGATGGTGAGTAGAAGAGATTTCTTGGTGATTTGAGCAATGAAATTTGATCAAGAATTTAGAGAAATGGTGCTTGGAATTTTCGACAAATTTAAGGTTTATTTGGGTTTGTTTTTGGCTTGTGTTTTATGACAAAAAGAAGCTTGTGTTTATCATCCTAAGTGTTGACTTTTGGGGTAAATTTTTAGAGAAATAAAGAGTAGGGCTTAGGCCAAAGTTTGATTCTGATTTGGATTTGTTTTTGGACTTAAAATTGCAAATACTTGGGCTCCAAAATCTGCTATAATAAGATTTGATAATAACTTAAACAAAACAAACACTACAAACTCAAATATTAATTTACACTAACACCAACACAACATATAACGCTACATCAATTCAAGTTTATTTTACACAATTAATCATACAATACATCACATTTGATAAATCATACTAACACATCACATTTTATTATCTAATTATCCACTATAGATTCTTTATTTCAAGCACTCACAATATATATATATATATATATATATATTAATTTCATACTAACACATTAAATTCTCAACAACTAAACACTTACTAAAATTCATAATTTAATTAAATCAACATATATACTAAATTAATTATGCATTAAAATTTTTGGATATTTCATCATATGTAATGCAACAATAAAACTTATGTATAGATACAAGCTTGGATGATCTAGAATCCAAACAGGTAAAAGATTTACGTCATCTTTTTAGGATTGAAGGACAATTACTTAATGTCCTACCTATCTAGGAGAGACTAAGTACACAGGAAAATCAACGATTTCTTGTTTTAGGATTATCACTTTAATTTAAAGATATTTTAACTGATCATTTCCTACATCAATCCTTAGAAACTCCCTAAGTGTTAATAATTTCAAAGCGATACTGCGAGCGGGGTCCTTCGTTGCCGCTTAGTTTTCGTGAGACTGACAGAACAAAGAAAACCTTGAAAGAACTAACATTTTAGAAAAACCAAGTATTAACAAAGAACCGAAATACTAATACGTAGTAGGCTGTCACCCTTTTAGAGTATGCAATGATGCAGTTCGTGTAATACATGACTGTTTTAATTATAAAGTCAACAATCTTTAGTCAGGCTTATTGGTCCCAAAAGAATAACCAAGAGGGGGCATGAATCGGTTTTCCAAAATGAAAATTTAATCTTTTAAAAAACTTAACCAAATTCACAAACTTAGTTATTCAACTTAAATGGCTTCTTAACCTTACTTGAAAACAACAACTTTAATAAACAATATCTATATGAAATTCGGATAAGAACAGATACAAAAAGCTTAGCTTAAAACAAAGATAAACTTCCAAAATTTAGTCTATAAAAATCTTTGATTTGTAAAAATGCTTCCAGATAGTCTCTGATTTAGTCTTTGAATTTAGAACGCAACTTAAATAAATAATTAGAAATATACAAAAATTCAAAAGATAGGGTAGAGAAGATTGCAAAGCTATTTATAGAGGTTCCGCCTCGAGTGTCAGTTCTCTCTTCCAGCACTAAGCCGGGGATCCGGTTGTCTTTACCGGTATGTTCTACTATCCAAAAACAAATGAAGTTACAAGTTGTCTTTTGCCAAAGCACTTTCCTATAATATGCACTTAGCTTGATCCTCTTAGCTTCCACAAGCTACAATCAATTCTACTGAGCCTACTTGTAACTCTCAATTTAACACAAATTGTATAAACAAATTCATAGGAAAAGAATAAAATTCCTAACAAATTTCGATAAAATAGAAATAATTGAAAGAGATTGCATTTAACACAATGAAATTGGAATAAGTATTTGTTCTTCTGTTTTGAATACTCTTTCTTTCATGAAAATGATGTTCTCGTATATATTTGATTTGACTTGAATGAATATCTTTTATTCTTGTTGTCTCTAATGGCTATAAGAGATGGATAAACTTATTCCTGATTTTTTGCTTTGACTTCGGATAAGCCTTGCTGGTAGTTTTTCATGTATAGCTTGGATAGACTTCACTTCCATAAATGCCACTGGTCATCTTCATCTGGTAATGCGACTCTATTCAAATGTTCAGATTTGAATTATCTTTATTGTAGATATCCTTGAAAGATTGATTACTGTGTTTTCATTAAAATATCCCACGAAAATAGCATGTTGATATTAATCCATTTGAAATATGAATTTCCTAGATCTTGGATAATCTTATCTTTGACAAATATCTCTCATCAGATGGTCTTCTTATATAATGTCACGAGACAATAAATATATCCTAAATCTTGAACTTCCAGAAGTGATTATTTATGCATTGTCTAAACTTTAATTCTTCGAGGAATAATCCTTAATCGACTTAAATCCCCTTTGGATAATTGAACCAACTTTGTGGGACATTATTGAATGCATTATCCAAAAACATTCACTTTGATGCTAGGTCTTCAATTGATATTCCTTAGAAAATCATTCATCCTTCATAATCATGATTTTTACATATCTCAAAAACTTTATAAATTGCCTTCTGAAATAGCTTTTGATCGGTATTCAATCCTTTGTAGTCATTACTTTTTGAAGCATTTTTTGATCGATATACAACCTATTGTAAAACACTGATTTTCTTTCTGAAACATTCTCTGAAAACTTATTTTGTGTGTGAAAACCATTGTTAAATATTCTCTGAAACACTTTCTGAGTTGTGTCCTTTATAAAATTTTACTTGATTATTACTTAACAATTTTTGTTATCATCAAAATCATCATTGAGAGAAACAAACAAGGCTTATGGTAATCATACATTACACATGCAACATATATCATGTTTTTCTCAAGCCATCAAACAATCTGTATTATGATGTTTATTATCTTGATTTATCAAACAAACAAACAACTCACAAGACATACTCAATAAATTTCCACAACAATCATATTATTATCGTTGCATTACATATGCCATTGGTTACAAATATAAACGATATAATAGATTTGATTTACTCACCTGCTCATTCTATCTAATCGTAATAGTTAACTGAAAGTCCTCAACAGTATCAAGATCACCTATTGAGTTGAATAAAAATATTCATCAATAAAACATATATATATACCTAAACTCCTATTAGTGTCTGAGTGTCCTACATTGGTATTTGATTTAATTTCTATTACCTGTATTGATCTTTTAAGGTAAGGATCCTATGATAACAGATTTTCATTATGTAATATTTATTTTCATTTTGCTTGTCTTGATCTTAAAATATTTTATTTTTATCGGGTAGTTATAGAGTTTGCATTCAACAATTCAGGATTTTATTATCATTATCGTTATTATTTTTACATCATTCTTTAGTTTAACCATTTTATGGTAACTAATATTATTTTCTCTCATTTATTTTCATCATGTTTCTCTTGATCTTACTTCATATTATTATTTGTTACTATTAGAATTCACATTATTCGTAAATTTAATTTATTTTGATTTTGTATTCTTTTATACTCACCTACGTAAAAAAATTATCCGACAGTTATCATAATCTAATTTATTCGTTTAGTATAATAAAAGTGTTTTCTATTTGTAATGGTTTGTAATGTCTAACACTTAAAAAATATTTAAACATAACAATCTTAAAGTACTTATATTTATTCATTCATTAAATTTTATCTTATGTTTTCTCTTTATATATGTAATATATATATAGATTAATATGTTACAGATGAATAGATTTCGTTCCAAAAGAATTTTGCATGGACACCGACACCAATGCAACGGTGTTGAACTCCAGATTACAGGTATTTGTGTAAAATTTACATATCCTTGTTCCTAGGAACACTGGCTTCAAAAGCCGCTAGCTTACAATGCATGCCACTGGTGTAGACAATATACACTACCATCATTCATTCATTTTACGTAAAAAAAAAAAAATTACATAGCTTCCGTTCTAGTGCATGTCGACTCAAAGGCTGGTAGCATAGCCGCCGGCTTATCAACGTACACCACCGGCTTTGGTCATATATATCACCAGTGTAGGCACTATTCATCATCTTCCTCATTTTCTCTTGTTCGAAACTTATTTTTCTTACACCATATATGTATTATACTTGTATTTAAACTACTTCTAAGTATCTTTACATACTTCACGAGTATTATACGTGATATGTCTCTACTTGCAATACCTAAGAATCACTACACACAAGATTTTTCATAGTTTCTATGCATATAATACCTATAATTAGAGTTTGGAGTAAATTTTTACCTTGTTTGAGTTGGTATAGTGTTGTTACACTCCTTCTCTTGGTCTGATCCAATCCTAGGATTAGTAAAACATTAGTTAAGCCAATGTTTTATTTGCTTACCAGCTAAAAAACGAATTTACTTATCTTGTTTGATTCTTTCTTAGGCTTGTATGGTATTTTGATGAAGTTGTGTTAATGGTTGTGTTAGGAGGTTTGTGTTGTTGTTTTTGGGCTGTCTTTGTGTTCTACAATGGCCTTGTTTGTAGCTAAATAATGTGACATTTATAGGCTAGAAGTTGCACTTCTTTTTCTCCTAGTATTTTCGGCCGAACGCAAGTGGTTTTCATGCTTTTTTTTCCTATAATTAACAAGGGTTTGATTTGGAGAATTTTAATTGGTTTAGCCTTAGTCAATTTGACATTTTGTGTACAAATTTTAAGTAATTTCCTTAGGGAATACGGCTGCTGCAAATCCAAGTATATCCAGCTGCAAATTTGCATGCAATTTGCACCGAATAAGATCAATAATTTATATAATATTAATTAATTAATTAATTATCTTAGTTTTAAGGTAGTTTATTAAGTTAAACGGGTATATTTATGTTAGCTATTTAAGAATTCTATCTCCAAAAATTTATTTTATACTTCTACAAATTTTCTATATAGATTTTCTAGGTTATTATTGAGTTCAAACTTGAGTTTAAAGTTTACACGATTAATTATTTTGGGATTTTATCTTATACAATTAAAATTTTCTAAGCTTAATAGACCAATTTTGGTTTCAAGCTTTAAGAGTTTTAGAATTCACTAACAAGAACAATGATGTGATCCAAATATTCATTTGGAGCCTAGATTGTTAGTCATGAATTTGTTTTTGTTCTTATTATATATTTATAACTATAACGGTTCATCCTTAAATTATAATTTTTTAACTACAAGGTTTATTGTTTATTTACTTTTTAATGTTCTTGAAATTGTATTTTAATTATTTCTATATTTTGAGTTTTCAATACTAGCTATGAAATCTTATCTTTGGTATCTGTTACTATCTATAAGACTTTTTTTTAGGGTTTGAAATTATATATAGGTTCATAACTACTTGTAGTTTTATTCTAAAGTTTTTATTGATTCCTATATGGAGCTTCTATTTTTATATTCATATTTATATCTATTTTTACCGACATGAAAAAATTCTAGGGGTTCACAGGGTTAATTTAGATCTTTTTTACGATGAGTTAGTAACACTATTGAACATTGTTAATAAATTACTATTAAGTGCAAGGTTGTCAAATTCGTGATTCTACATAGAATCATCAGGGGTCAGTAGAATCATAACGTAAAATCGAAACATAGAAACATAAGTTTCTCCAACCTTTGCAAAATAGCTTTGAAAAACTATATATGTGCTTATAGAAGATGTGAAAAAATAAAGAAATTAAGTTTATTTTTTTCATAATAACTCTTAATCTATGATATAACATACATGAAAAAAGAGCTAATAGAGTCAAAATTAATTTTTTCTGTTTTTTGTTTAGAATAAGTAATAAATTGAAGGAAAATTAAAAATTTCAACTTATTAAATTCTTAATCATATAAAATAAATAAATAAGTTTTCTTATAAACTTTATAGTTATAACGTGACTTGAATGAATTCCATAAATGTAGAATATGCGTTTTTAAGGGAAGGGGGGGGGGGGGGTTGTGAAGATAGAGAAAAGTATGGAAACCAAATAAAAATGACAACATACATCATCATAATTCGTAATAGTTGATAAGGTTGTAAAAACATATATAGTTATATTTTTTTTTTATTTTAGCTTATTTGACTTGAATTGGTAGAATAGGTAAACTCGGTTAAAATCGTAAGATTCTACTAAGTTCATATATAGACTCAGTTGAAATCGTAATATTCTATAAAAAAACGATTCTACACATGAGTCAACTTGAAAGAGCCTCCTAAAATCATAAACTCATAGAATCATATAAGTAAAATCGCGATTTTGACAATCATGATTAAGTGTTACACTGGCATATACGTGGAGAAAATTTATAATTTGATATACTATTTCATAAGAATTGGACCTAGACTAAACACTAAAAAAAAAAAAAAAAGAAAAGAAAAACCCGACTCATATGGCTCTGGGAACAAAAAAATACACAGGCTAATGGAGTGGACCGAACCATCACAAGCTTGGCAGAGGATTGCATCATCCGCTGCACAGTACCACCTGGCATGCTTCCAGATGCAATTGTCATAGGCTCCAGCCAACTCATCACCAATAGCTCTAGCCGTGTTATACCAGTTGCCTTCCGATAAATCGTTTGTTTACCGTATCCTTACGTTTTCTATCGAATGTTTTTTTTTACTTTTTTTTTGTCTCGAGAGTCACCCGGGTTAGGTTTTCTTTTCTTAATGTTTGGTCCGGGTCCGAATATTATGAAATAGTATTGTAAATTATAATTTCTTTCCACGTGTGTGCCAGCATGGCAATAAACGGTGATTCATTATGAAATAGTATTCTCATAGAAGTCGTAAGCATAGCTCTTGTCATAAGTGTTTTATACACCATTTCTTCTTCTTTAAAATGTCTTTTATATTAATATTTATAGACGTATGGATTTCATTATAAAGGCTTTAAGCCTGATTTATTATTTGGGATTAACTCTCTAGGTTAAAGTGACAGGGCTTAGAGAGTTAGGCCCAATTAAATTGGGATGATTATTGAAGGTTTGGCATGATAGGCTTGGAGTAGGGTTTTCTCAAATTGGCTCACACACATTATAATGAAGGCCTCAATGGGCCTGGGTCCACAAGGGAGCCCACATTCATATCCACAATGAGAGGGACTCATCTTAGCCGTTGGTCGTCTGTCTCATCTGACGGACGACATCGACAACTAAATTCTCTATAAATACCTTATTTCTTACCTCATTTGGACGAGCGAAATCTTGGACAAACGCCGTCGTGTTGTCGGATTTCCGCCCTGGTGAATCAAACACTTGATTTACTCAAGAACATACGTAAATTTGTAGTACTTAGTGAGGTTGATGCTCTTTAGCTCCCTCACCTGTCACACGCGTGTTAGAGCCTATTGAGACTGCCTACTCCTCTTCCCTACACGATTCTTTCCTGATCATCCTTGCACGTGTTGTTTCCTTAGATCATGTGTAGGGCGATAGTCACGCGGCACGCTTGTGATCGTTGCATTCAGAATCAGACCCACACATTTTTTGCGACTCTACTGGGGAAAGGGAAATCAACACTTGTGTGATGGCGCCTCCAAGAAAAAGACTTACCGATCCCACTGAGGGTGTGACTCAAGAAATTGATACTAATCTTGAGGTTACTGAGCATGACATGCCAGCACTCGAAGATGTTAACCAGCTCACTAGTGCTCAACCTGACAACGCTGCGATCTTGCGCGCTGTACAAGAAAATACCGTACAAGTCAACCAGTCGATACAAGAGTCTACAAGACAATTTCAACAATTCATGAAAATATTTGTTCAATACCTACTTAGTATAGATGCTATTGTTGCCGTGCAACAAGGCGTGACTTTGTCAACCCTTGTTATTGCCACGCAGCAACGCGCTTCCCAAGCGCCTCAAGCTCCTCAAACTTCACAAGCTCTTCAAGCACCTCAACCTGTTGATCCTCTTCCTACTCCTAAACATGACACTATTGGAATTAGGGAGCAAGCCCTTCCATTGGAGCCTATAGTTACACAACTGCCTGTACCTCAAGTAGTGAACACAGGAATTCAGCCAGCAGGACCCTCAACCTCTCAGCCTATAGTACATGTTCAACTCGGAGGATCTTCATCCTCATAGACTACGCCACAAATTGTCATTGGTGGACCTGCTGCTCGACCAAATACAACTCCACTCCAAACTGTCACTCCAGCTGCACCAGTTGAAGTTACTACTTCAACTCCTAAAGTTAGTTTCATCAGGAAAGAAGATCTAGACATGTACTTGAGGGAAATATAAGCTAAGTCTGATAGTATTGGATCTCAAGCTCCCATACAATCAACGTATTGCTACTAAGCCATATCCTCAAGACTATGTGAGTCCCAAATTCATGCTATTTAATGGTAAGAAGGGAAGTACCAAGGAACATTTGTTGAAGTTCATTAAAATGCTAAATGTTTATGGATTTGATGACGATTTGAAGTTGAAAGAATTTTCTAAGTCCCTCACAGAGAAAGCGTACACATGGTACGTCAACCTTCCACTTGGATCAGTAGATTCATGGGCAACTATGTGCAAGGTGTTCCTAGAGAAGTTCTTCTCCACACAGGAACGAATGACCTTGACTGATATGGGATGGATTCGCCAGAAGCCCAAGGAAGACTTGATGGATTATATAGTGCACTCCAGGGAGCGTTTACTAGACATTCAAGACATATGTGACGAAAGAGAGCTAGTGAAAATGTGCATCCAAGGCATGTTAACCGAATATGTGGTACATCTAGAAAATCACTCTTTAGCCTCATTCTCCACTTTAGTTGAGAATGCACGAAGGACTAATAATTCTGTCACGCGACAAAGAGGGGGAAATGTGAAGTTTAACAAAAGAGGACCATCTGTGAATGCAACTCAAAGTGAGGATCCTAAAGATGAGAAGAAACGAAGAGTTGAAAAGTCTGGACGTGAGAGAACAAAGGAAGTGCTAACATATCCTTGCTCAATGGGAAAGGTGTATACCATGCTAGATCAGTGGTTGAGAGATGGAAATCTCAAGCTCCTGAGGGTAGAGCGTTTACCAACTTAGGAGGAGAAGAACGATCCTAAATTTTGTACGTTCCACAGAACTGTGGGGCATCCTACTAGGAATACTCCACTTCCAACCTATAATAATCAGCGTGGTGCTGTTAACGTTATTATTCATGATCCTGCCACAGTAGAAGCCAATGATGCACCACTTGCCGAGGCAAGTAACACGAAAGGAAAACAACATGTAGTTGAGAAAAATAATTGTGATCCCATTGCTACGGCACTTTTGAAAACATCTAATTTTAGAAATTTCTTTGATCTACTTGGTTTTGATGAAAAGGCGAAGCTTGCAGCAGCAACTGCACTTGCGTAAATTTCCAAGGGACAATATGCCGAGTGTAATGCAGCACAGCCCATCAAAAGAATGGCTCGAGCGCATGAAAATGCAATCTTGTTTACCATGCAAATATGTGTAGATAGTCCAAATCACAATCGACCATTATATGTGGAGGGCACACTTAATGGCTATCCAGTTAAGAGGACATTCATTGACGCTGGTTCTTATCTCAAAATCATGCCTAAGACTACATTTGAGGCTGCTGGTATTGACTATCATCGTTTGGTGAAGCAACCCATTTCAGTTAATGGCTTTAGTCATACTACAAAGAAGACGATTGGAAGAGTTAATTTGATCTTAAGATTGGGCCTATTTGTGGTATCGTTACTTTCCATGCGATTGACGTGCCTATGTCCTATCATCTCTTGATAGGTAAGAAGTGGCTGCATGATCACAATTTAGTACCATCGACTATGCATCAATGTATCAAAGGACATTGGAAAGGGAAGGATATATTTATTCCTGCTACAAAGAATCCTTTTGAGCATGATGAGACATATTTCATTGAGTCTACCTTCTTCAATGAGTATACCGATGAAGTTAAGATAGCTATTGCTAGAGCTTTAGGTGTGCCATTACCCACTTGGGAAAAAGTTCAAGAGAGCCAACAAAAGAAAAGAAAGATGCGTGGTTGTCGAGGTGGTAAAAAGAAGAACAAGCAGGTTGATGCTGTTGAAAGTTATGTCAAAGAAGATGGGCAGAGAGTATATCTCTTATGACGGTTTCTAGGGTCTAAGGAAGTTTGTTCTTCTTCAAACCCTATACCAATTCAAGAAATTCAGCCCGCTCCTCAACAAATGCAAGATCAAATAAAGCTACAGAATGAAGAAATTGAGGAATTGGATCTAGCGCGACCAGGAGAGTCGCCACGGCCAATTTTTGTCAGCAAAGGTTTGTTACAAGAGGTTAAGAGTCCTCTTATTCATTTGTTAAGAGAATACAGAGACGTGTTTGCTTGGGCATATGATGAGATGCCAGGTTTAGATTCTAGTCTTGTAGTGCACACACTAAATATTAACCCAAGCACGACTCCTATTAAGCAAGGGCAACAAGTTTTCCATCCTGAGGTGGAAGTTCAAATTAAGCATGAAATTGAGAAGTTACTTCGTGCAGGCTTTATTAGACCAATCGAATACCCTACTTGGCTTGCGAATATCGTACCCGTTAGAAAAAAGAATGGTCAAATAAGGGTTTGCGTAGATTTTCGAGATTTGAACAAGGCTTGTCCTAAAAATGATTTCCCTTTGCCTAATATAGACACTTTAATAGATGTCACTGCAGGTCATGAATTATTTTCATTCATGGATGGTTTCAGCGGATATATTCAAATTAAAATGGCAATTGAAGATGCTGAGCGTACTGCCTTCCGAACTCCTTTTGGGAATTTCTATTATATTGTCATGCCCTTTGGACTCAAGAATGCTGGCGCTACTTATCAACGAGCAATGATAGCCATATTTCATGATCTGATGCATGATTTCATGGAGGATTACGTGGATGACATAGTTGTGAAATCAAAACATGCATCTGACCATTTAGTCCATCTTCGGAAGGTTTTTGAACGATGTCGATTGTATAAGCTTTGCATAAATCTTTGAAATGTGTTTTTGGAGTTGCTTCAGGAAAATTTCTTGGATTGTAGTCCACAGGAAGGGGATTGATGTTGATCTCGCAAAGATACAAGCTATATTATCTATGCCTTCACCTGCTACTTTGAAAGAATTGAAAACTTTCATGGAAAGGGCTCTTATATTGAGAGATTCATACCTGCACTTGTAGAGATTTCATATTCCTTGTAAAATACAGAAATAAAGACGGAAATATAATGAATTATGAATCATGAGATGATATAGGATGAGTTTAAAGTCAAAGCAAATAAATTGTAAAAGTTTAAGTTTGGTTGTAGGATAAATATTAAAATTCGGATTTCCGCAATTTTTGACAGATTTTACACTGCCTTCTGGGGTATCTACGCCACCGACATAGAGACGGCGTAGGATGGGAACAGTAGCGTTTTTCTTAACGCTGGGAAGAACGCTACCGGCATTCACTAGGGTTTCTCTCAACACCGGCATGAACGCTGCCGGCGTAGGGCATGGATTTACCGGCGTATGTAGTAGGAATTGAAATTCTAGAATTTAAAGCCCCGATGAATGCTGCCGGCATTCGTGTAAATTTTGCCAGCATATGGTGTACGCCGGCAAGATCTACAAGTACGCCGCCAGCGTAGGGCCGGTGTATGACCAAATTTCTATAAATACGAGATGCGAAAAACATTTTCGACATATTTTCTTTTATTATTTTCTTCTTGCATCAAAGAGGGTTTTGGAGTGTTCTTAGAGATCCATGCTTAGAGGATCATCTGGAGTGTGTTTTTTTATCCAAAGTAAGTGATCTTAACCTTCTCATTTGGATTATATACAAATTTCTATAAGTTTCTTAAGGTTTAGTTGAATTTTTGCATGAAGGTTTTTGGAGAAAAACCCTAGCACGTGTGAGATTTGTGAATTGGTGAATGCAAGTCGGGTTTTAGGGATTCAAAATAGTAAGTTTATCTCCTCTATGATGGATTCAAACAAAATATGGAATTGAACAATCCTCATACATTCTTATTATTGTGCATATTAGGGTGTTTGGTGAAATAATTGGTGTTTGTGGAGTTTGATCGGAATAGACGGTACAGATAACGAAGATTTCTTTTTAGGTTAGTGTAGATAGGTTGTTTTATGTTAAGTTTGATTTATCTATGAATGTTGGTGATTTGATATATGGTGATATGGTACAAGTTGAGATTGGCGTTGTTGTTTGATATCGGGTTTGGGAGTTTGAGAGTTTGGTGGTAGTGGCTGGTAGTGTTGTGGTTTAGTTTTCTAGTAGTTATTGACGGTTGTCTTTGAATGGTTCAAGTTATCTCCTGAATATAAAAGGTACGACCAATCCATTGTTTGCTATATGTGCTTGTAGATTAGAATTTTGTGAATGGATGTAGGAACAAAATTGCATAATGAACTTAATAAATATTCGACTTAATAATTGTCTGCCTGGTTGTGGTTGGCTTTGACCAGTAGAGACCTAGCAGACATTGATACTGGTGAGGCACCCTGATGATCTTAGTGTAAGGTTGTCCCGAGTGGACTCGTACTAGGATATGATTCCGATTGAATTTAGGTATTTAGGAATTGAGATGTTTGGGGAGTACCCACTCATCCATATATTTATATGATTACTTATTTTCAAAATCAGTTGGTTGTTTTTAAAGTAGAGTCTGAGTTACTCTGAGTTCGGATTTATGTATACTGGATTCTGAACTATGTTGTTTTGCTGGACTAAAATAGATAATAATATGTTGTATGCATTTAGTTCAGTTGCATTTATTTATATTGTTGTATGTGCTAACCTTGCTTGAACTGGATTGGATATTATCGTACTGGGCTTCGCCGCTCATTTGTTATATTTCAGGTGGGGGTGATGATAGGTGATATATGATCTATCGGGTTTTGATATACGTCTTGAGGATGGGGATGGCGTTAGCGGTCCTGACTACCTTGCTGATGATAGATATTGTAATAGTTGTCATTGGATGGATCTAATAAGACTTTTTTATGTCTAGTTGTTATTCAGTGTTAGATTCATATTTTGTTCATTGGATTTTCAATTTTATTTGGAGTTTTATAAGTGGTAATAGTTTTCAGGTATGGTTCGACTTATTGACCTGCAGTTATGTCAACAATGTCTAGTTTTCTGATTATGGAGATTATGTTCTTATCAGATAGTTTAATTATGAGGACTATATGGCTTCTTTTATACCTTGTGAGTTATACAAATAATATTCATGTTGTTTGTGGAAATTAAAGCCTTAGCATATCCTTCTAAGAGAGGACACGTGGCGGGTTGTAATGCCAATAGGTTAGGGCGTTACATTCCTTACATCAACTCATGAAGAAAGGAGTTACATTTGAATGGGAGTAAGTCCATGAGGATGCAATTCAAAGAATTAAGGGAATTCTCACTTCTTCTCATACCATGACTATGCCTGCGAAGGGAATACCGATGATATTGTATCTTACTTCTACTAGCAGATCCATCGAAGCCTTACTTGCACAAGAAACAGATGGCCAAGAACGGTCGGTCTACTATTTGAGTCATTCGCTTCAAGGAAGCGAGATCAAATACCCAGCTTGCGAAAAGCATTGTCTCGCACTAGTGTTTGCCACACAAAAGTTGCATCACTACTTTCTAGCGCACAAGGTCAACCTTGTTACCCGATCAGATCCTATCAAGTACTTATTGTCACGACCAGCGTTATCTGGGTGTGTAGCGAAGTGGTTGTTGCTTCTTAGAGAGTTTAATATTACAATACAGGCTCCTAAAGCTATTAAGTCATAAGCCTTAGCTGACCTCTTAGCTCATTTTCCGAATGAAAGTGAAGATGTGATCACCCAATGGCCAAGAAATACCTTTGGCGTTTAAACTTGACTTTCATTGCACTAATAATGAAGCTGAATACGAGGCATTGTTACTTGGGGTCTTTTGCTTTGGAAGCTGGAGCAAACCATCTGTGTATTCGTGGTGATTCAAATTTGATCATTAAGCAAACTAATGGTGAATATGCCCTCAAGGAGCCAGCACTTGCGCCTTATAGGGCTGCAGTGCAAGCTCTAATTGGGAAGTTTGGAGTCGTAAGGTATGAACATACCAAGCGATCTACAAATCGTTATGCAGATGCATTGGCAACACTAGCATCCAAAATTCCGATGCATGCTTCAGATGAAAGCCTAGATGTTAAAGTTATCAAGAAAACCATTCCTTGCACAGCCTTGCAATTGTTAGAAGAAGATGAGGAAACAGGAGATGACTGGCGCGTTGGTATCAAGGCCCAATTGGCGCAACCCAATGCGGCCTCCATAGTTACCTTGAAGAATTTTGTTCACATCAATGGCGCCTTATACTTCAAAGGACCTGAGGGTTCTATCGCGATGCATCTGTGCGAAACAGGCTCGCCTAAAATTGGACAAGTATCATAAGATCTGGTGTGGGGAAGAAGGACCTCCCTTGTATCGTCGCATTCAACGTGCAGGGTATTACTGGCCCACAATGGCTAAGGATGCATCTCAGGTGCAAACATTGTCCCAAGTGCTCTGAGTTACCAGATGCAAAAGAATGTAATTTTGTCGCAAGTGCTGGAGATTGGCGTCGTCCGTACATCGATTACTTGAAGAATAATGTGCTACCAACTAATATACGGATGCCAAATTAGTAAAAAGGAAGGCGCGCAAGTACCTAATGCATGAAGATGAATTGTATAGAGTTTCATTTATGGGAAAGCCTCTCAGATGCATTGCATCTCCTGAAACGGAACAAATATTAACTGAGGTACATGCTGGAGAATGTGGTGAACACCAAGGTGCGAGGAAGTTGTATTATCAATTACTTGACATGGGGTACTATTGGCCAACCATGGAATCAGACTGTTCCAATTTTGTTAAACGATGCGTTCCTTGCCAAGAACATGGAGATGCGATCCACGCTCCTGCGGTCGCACTTCATAGTCTAACAACACCATGGCCTTTTCATACTTGGGCATTTGATCTAATCGGTCCTATTCACCCGCCGTCTAAAGGATGTATTTGGATCCTAGCTGGAACCGAATGTTTTACTAAGTGGGTGGAAGCTATTCCTTTAAAGAAGGCGACGGGACCAACAGTTGCAAGCTTCATTAAGGAGAACATTATATGCAGATTCGGGATTCCGAAGCGCATTCTTTCAGATAATGGCACTCCTTTCATCAATTCGCATGTTCGACAACTGTTGGAATCATATAGTATTGATCATGTGAAGTCGACCCCTTATTACCCTAAGGGCAACGGCCAAGCGGAAGCTACAAACAAGACTCTTTTGAAAGTTCTCAGTCGTATGGTACATGACAACCATAAAGAATGGCATGATAAGCTATCTTTAGCACTTTGGGCCTATAGGACTTCGAAGCGGCGACCAACACAAGCAACACCTTTTTCGCTAGTGTATGGTGCCGAAGCAATTGTGCCCATAGAGGTTCTGATCCCTTCAGCACGACTGGCGATCAATGCTGAGCTTGAGCCAGATGCTTTACGCACAATAGATCTGGAAGCCTTAGATGAAAGACGAGATATAGCCAAAAACAACTTGATCAACTACCAACACAAGCTTGGTCTGGCCTATGACCGGTTGGTGAGGAAAAGGTCCTTTCAAGTGGGTGATGTTGTACTTCGTGCAGCCGAGCATGTGCGCCGAAGTATACCTGCGCCAAAGTTCACGCCAAAATGGGAAGGTCCCTTCATTATACATGAAGTCCATGATAGGGGTATTGCAAGCTCCTCAATCCAAAGACTGATGCTATTACAGCTCCTATAAATTTTCAATATGTAAAGAAGTTTCATATGTAATAGCATGATCAGTGATGATGATAGCTTGAATAATATGAGCTTGCTTTCACATGATTATTTGATCAATCGGGTTGGTTATATGATTATATTTGTATGTTGCTGCTGCTTGGTAAGAGACTTGTCTCCTATGCGCGACATTTATTTATGTTACAACATGCAGCTTGTAATTGTTAAAATTTACTAAGCGCGTGGCATAATACATGCATATGAATTTTTTCCTAAGTACTTATGTTAACCATCACATTTGATGGAATGGTCAAGTAGTGGGTAATACCCCCTTGACAATTCTTGTGAAATCAAGAAGTCTTTGCTCGCGAAAGAAATAATAATTTAAACGGCAAAGTCATAACATATAATGTGCCGCTACATGAATCTTACATTTTTAAAGCGCACGAGTTCATCGTATTATGATACGATACCAAGTGAAGGGAACAAAACTAAGAGAAAGTAGCATCATGTGAAATATTGTGCATGAAACATGAAACAAAACAAAGACAAAGTTCATGAAGTTACATAACTTAACGCTTAAAAAAAAAGTATCATGACCAATGTAATAATCTATTCTGATAGAAGCAGTATCAAGACCCTCAAGAGAATTCTCCAATTCGAGTTGTGTCGCCTCAAGTTCAGCTTTGAGCCTCTCGTACGTTGGATTAATGGTCGATGGTGCAACATTCTTTTGCGCCTTGCTAGCAACACTCTCCAAGCTATCAATTTTAAACCCCAAAGCACGAGCACTATTAAAAGCTTGTACCAACAACTCTAAGTTAGCTGAAGAAAATGAATTCCATGGTCTACCTAGCAACATACAAGCCCGACCTAACATCACAACCATGGCATTTGTGACTTCAGAACCAGGACAAATTGATCCTGCCCAAAAATCTCCATCACGTGCATGTAACTCTTTAATGACTCCAAGTAAATAGGGGGACCATGAATTCATAAAAGGAAACACTTCCCCTGAAGTTATCATGTGCGGGTTGTTTTCCCCTCCAACTTGCTTCTGGTATTTCATTACTTGGAAGAGCAAGAGTAGTATCCTGGTGTGCCAGGGTTCAGAGGCATTATTACAAGGGATATCATCAATTCCCTCACCACAAATCTCTGCAGCTAATGCATCTGCATATGCATCAATGTCTTCCTCTTGTATGCTCTCATCCGCATGATCGCTTCTATCACTTCCAGAGCCGTCAGAAGCTTCCTCTTCACCAACCATGTCTTCATCATCTTCATCAGTCACTACACCATCACCCCTTGTTTGCAGTACTTTCCCAACACCATAACGATTAGGATAAGGGCAAATGTTTGGTGAAGAAGATTTTGATGAAACAAATATTTCGGAAGTGGATGTTCCTGTCACTAGAAACATCCCTATTCACCTCACTTTGGCTCGTGATGTTGGATTGGCTTGTCCTCAGCTCATCCTAAAAAAAAAAAAAAGAGGGTAATGATATATCAAAAGCATATAAGGAATCAATGATACAGTCAGTCAGTGTTAGTACCTCATGAACACGTGAACGTTTGATGTGCCTGATGACCTTGATAGGAGACCGTGTTCTTTGATTCTGGACTTGATTGAAAGCCTTTTTGTTTGAAAGCTGAAAGTAAAACTCAAATTTGTGTATAGAAGGCTCAGGAAGTGCTACTTCAATCTCTGAATTAATATAATTTTTAAACTCTTCCAGACAACGTGTCCATAAGTCATCCACCCATTGGAGATGACGCCAATACGATCACTAGATGGGAAGAAGATCTGTCTGAGGTTTGGATAAATACATTTCCAATTTTCTGGATGAAGTTCCTTACAACATTCATTGAAATCTCCAGTAATCTCAATACTAGAGGAACACCCTGATCAAATCCAAACTGACGAGCAACTCGATGGGTAGATATGCCACAACACTACACTCAAGAAATTCTTCAGAAGAGTCACACCAGTCATGAAGTGAAGGGAGACTTCCAGGTGTGCACCAAATGATAAAACCCACCTCAGCAGTAGACAAATTGTCTGTTCTCTACCAAGTTAACCAAGTCTTCAGAACCTCGAGGATAAAATTCTGGGTACCATTCGTAACCAGCCACTTCCTTAGTATAAGGGGAAATTATATTCCTGAACATTATCTATCACATCAATTAGCAATCCCAAAGGCTTTCTGTTCACCCATGCCCAAGCTCGTGGTTCAACTATATCAGGTTTTTCAAGTGGTGGATCATAGTATTTCTTGTAACGCTCAGCAAAAAATAATTGCAAGAATGTCATATCTACATAACATACCACCATGTACCGTCCCTTGGATTATCGAGGACTCATGGTAAAGATCTAATCGTCGATACAAAGACCCCAAATAGAAGAGGCTCAACGCGAAACGCTCTCCACGTGAGATACGGATCGCTAAGTGGAAGAAGCGAGGACTAATACTGCCTTCAGGACCCCAGGGAATACAAACAAGGAAAGCCACAATGATAGAAAGGCTATTAACTCCTCCCTAGGACAATAAAAAAAAAAAACATAGATGAGTTAAGCCATGATTGGAAAAAGAATAGTATATGCTAATGAAATGATACGAGGATACTTACTTGCTATTGTAGCCAGGCCCGTGGGTAAACTCACCTCCCTTTCTCTTGCCCAAAGAAGTATTTAAGCCATGAGGAGAATGTAAGCTGTCTACGACTATCTACAGCTACTCCCATATGAGTCTCTAACAAGTCTATCAAGCTACTGTCCTCCTCAGAAATCTCAGCGGTAGTGATATCCGTTAGTCCTACATCGTGCAAGCCTAGTAGCATACATACATCCTCCAAAGTAGGAGTAACTTCACCCCAAGATGTGAAAACTGTGTGTTTGAATACTCCATCGACAAAGGATGGCTCGCCACATATCTATGTCAGCGGTGCGAGCAAAGCTTAACTTTGAGCTAATCCATATTGAATCACACCCCGCTTGTTGTAGGATGCTTCCATATCTCTTAATAATATGTCCTACCCAAGGACCCCATACTTGTACAAATTGTTTAGGACAATGAAATTGGCATTTGAGAGAGGTAGCTCTTTCCTTTCATTTCTGAATCGCAATATGGAAGATGCATCTATGAGCGCTCTTCCTGCACGAGACTCTTGACTTATGAAGCGCAACTCACCATCCACAGGTTGATGGAAATAAGTCCCGTTTTCGTATGTCTACCCAAAAGAAGTCTTTTGAAATTGTTGCGTCAACCCATTCATCTTGTGGTGATGGAACTTGTGGCACACTACCATCTGATTGCGTTAATATTTCACTTCTCCTCGCATTATTCAGCTTGTTCTTCTTCATCCTTTTACTCACCTTCATTTCCAAAGAAAACAATGCAAGCGATGTAAAGAGTTGGTGTGCCACCACTTCAAAAGTAAGGAGAGAAAATGTGATAGGAGTGAGATCAAATATATCACCTGCATATAAGAAGTAAGATAGGTTAGTTTCACAAACAAGGAGGTTTCACTCATGCAGCATTTTATCATCATGAAGACATATATTAAAAGTACACATATTCTTTGACAAGTATCAAGCTCACTTATGATGATTCTACAAGACAAGGCATTGAGCAAGCAAAAGATTACATACAATACATTTATTGATTCTATCTTTAAGATATTGCTCAAAGAAAGTCATTGTTATTTAAAAGAATATAAGAGCTATGACTAAGGAACTCATGAAATCTAAAGAAATAAGATCTTCAATTTCCGACTGGGTATAGTTCTCAAGCTCAGTTTAGGGAGCTTTATGATGTGTTTGGTGAGATATCAAGAAATTATTCATGCATTAGAAGATGAAATAGGACAGCTCCAACACTATTTCATAAATTGTGCACATCTCTCTCATATGAGCTCCGTTTGAGGCAATTCAAAATTCTATGGAAAGAGAAGAGGGAGATATAAAACTTTCGTGTTTTGAGTTTTCATGAATTCATAACACATCAATACAGTTTTCATCTTGAAGTCACTACAAGTGCAGCAGTGACTTCAAAAATTGCAGATTTGATATAGTTTTGTAAATTATGCACATCTCTCTCATATGAGCTCTGTTTGAGGCGATTCAAAATTATATGGAAAGAAGAGAGGGAGAAATAAAACTTTTATATTTTGAGTTTTCATGAATTCTAATACATCAATATAGTTTTCATCATGAAGCTACTACAAGTGCAGCGGTGACTTCAAAAATTGCATATTTGAGATAGTTTTGTAAATTGCACACATCTCTCTCATATAAACTCCGTTTGGGGTGATTCAAAATTCCTTGGAAAGCTAAGAGAGATATCTAAAACTTTCATGTTTTGAGTTTTTATTAATTCGAAAAACATCAATACATTTTTCATCATGAATTCACTATAAGTGCAGCGGTGACTTCAAAAATTGCAGATTTGAGATAGTTTTGTAAATTGCCACATCTCTTTCATACGAACTCCGTTTAGGGTGATTCAAAATTCCTTGGAAAGCTAAGAGGGAGATCTAAAACTTTCGTGCTTTGAGTTTTGGTGGATTTGAAACAAATCGATACAGTTTTCGTTATGAAGTTGCTGCATGACAGCAAAAATCCTTGATTTTCCAGATTTGACAAAGTTCACAAAAAATGTGGATATCTCTCTCATGAGAACTCCTATTGAGATGATTTAAATAATATAGAAATCTAAGGGAAAGATATAAAACTTTTATGTTTTGGATTTTAAGAGATTACAAATGTATCAATGTCATATTTTGTCATGATTCTTCTGCATTAAACTGAGACACACAACATCATATAGCAGCTTCCATGAGATAAAAGGATTTGGTGAAATCCAAAAATATAGCAGTTGACCATAGAATGAATGTATAAACAGAAGGCCAAAACTATACAAGTCACAAAGAGGCTACATCAAGAATTCAGATGCATGATTACAAGACATGTGAGTCATAAAGCATACAAGTTTTCATGGAAGCACAACCTTGTAAAGAGCTAAAGTCTATGGAAAGAATTGGAGCTTCACTACCAAGGGTTGTTGTCACTCAAAATCATAGACATTAGTGTCCAAGCTTGACAAGTGTCCACTCACATGTTGATTTTGCAGTTTCCCATGTTAGAAAGATTTCCATATGAAACATGCTCTACTACAAAAAATCAATTTTGGATACTTTATGTTTGTTGAAACATGCTTAGTCAATGATGGAAATAGATGTAGCAAAGTCACAAGCCATGATTATAACCAAAAGCCATCCCTATATTCAGTTGAAGCGAAACAGACTCTTGCTACACAATACAAGCTCACAACAAGGAAGATGAGAAGAAAAAGCCTATTTGAAGGATAGAAAATACAAGAACATACCTAATTACACTATGGATGTGAGAAAGTTATCATTGCAAAATCACAGCAGACCAAATGACGTATATAAACGAAGAATATTATCCAAAAATGACAGATTCCAGTAGGCATCACTAAGAACCGTATATATATGGTTAAAGGCATGCTATGAATTAGGTGGAAAAGAACAGCAATACACTTTACGACAACAACACACAACTGCAATGACACATACAAGGCTACGCCAGGAATTAAAATCTCAGTTTAACATAACAGTAGCCTCTCAGAGAAAATGAACATACCAAAACTAACATGAGTTGTGTTGGTTCAACCTAAGGCTGATTCAAACAAAGACTCTAAAAAAAAAAATAGAAACAAAGCAGAAAAGGAAAGCGTATCAACATCACCTATTCATATTCGTATAACGAATAGAGGAGGATGGATGGCATTAAAGAAAAACAAAATTTTTATCTCCATTACTTGGCAAAAACCTGCAAGGAATAGAAGAAAATTTGAAATAGTAAGTTCCAAGCAAAAATAAAATAAAAAGACAAAGAGTCTTGATGAAGTTGATATGGCAATCAATACCACAATCATCTATTCATATTCTTTGACTTCAACATGGAGATCCCGACAAAGAAGATGAAACCCCACCAGCTAGAAGCTCAATATATCGATGAACAAGACTGAACAATGGCTGACTCTGGCTAGTTGGAGCTTGATAGCAACCAGTCTATGAGTATAATCACCACGGGTTAAGTTTTGAACATAAAAATACGGAGCCGGAGGCAGAATTTCTCAAATTCCTCTTCTTTAATGGTAATTTGGTGAAGAGGAAGTAGAGAATGAGAGATGTAGAGGAAGAAGGTAGAGTTATATGATAAGTATAAAAAAAATGGAGGAAACATTCACAAATAGGACAAGAAGTGGAGAGAGAGGAATCAGAAGCACACCCCATATCATGACCCAAAATAAGCAGATTTTGTCCTTGCCAATATTGGAATAAAACAAACATGATCCTTAACCATTTTGTACTATGACAATAGGATAGTGACACCTATTCCTACTTATGCACCTGCAGACGCTTTGAAGCTGAGCATTTTCTGGTTGGAAAATGAGTGGGATACCACGCAACTCGACCTATGCGTGTCGTACACGAGCTTAAAAATTCTCCATTGAAACAATCGAGCTTTAACGAACTATAGGCATTTCAAGTTGTCCATTGATGATCGTGATTGGCACTAGTCTTCTTTAAAGCTGCTGTTTTGATATGTTAGTGTGTCGTAGATGCTTGGACGATGTTGTTTAGCTGCTGCTACGAATGCTACTGATGGATATTTGATTAATTCGTCACTATTGTTGCTGTACATGCTGGGGTTTCTTGGGTTTTCTAAATGGCTTTCCTTCGTAACAGTGCTAGGAGTTCGATATGGTCCTTGCAATCAGAGTGGCATTGCTCTGTCTTGGTTTGTTTATTAAATTGATGTGCCATGTCTGGGTTTAGATTGAACTCAACATGGACACTTGAGCGAAGTTCTGTAAATGTCGCTTTGGCTCTTATATGCTAAAGTTGCTGTCGGTGTGCTCGTATGAGGCCCTCGGGTATGAATGAGATGCTGTAAGTGTCTTGGTGGGCTAGTGAGCTACTATATTTTGGACAAAGGAACTGTGCTTATGCTTCTGGAGCTTGATGTTATGCGGAGCTATGGGCTGCTGAGTTCTTAGTCCATGCAATAAATGTACTATACGGTCTTCATAAGGAAAACCATTTGGATGAAGCTCTTGAGTTTCTTGCATGGTGGGAGAAGCTATTTCCAACAGCTGTTGATTGGAGCTTGACAATATTAGATTCATATAGTGAGGGTAACATGGAGGAAGCATATAAAGTTTTCTAGAATATGATTGGGGAAGGTGGAATTCCAAATGTTTTAGTGAATGATTGTCTCATTTATGGATTTTGTTAACTAAGGTAAGGGAAAGTTAGGAGTGCTCCAGAATTCTGGAAGATCATTTAGTTTGGAATTCATTGCTCCTTTGTCAAAGCCTAAGAAAAATTAGTCTAACAGCAAAAATTGGCTTGCTATCATAGATATATTGGAGTCAGTTTTAAAGACTTGATTCTTCTGCTGTAGATGATTTTAATTGAAGAGAAAATGTTATCAACTCAAAAGCATTGCATATGGTTATGACACAACTTCTTAAATGCTGATAGGAATTTTCTGCCCCATACTGGCTCCACATTTCACAAGTATATTCAATTTCTATAACACCTGGGATGGACCTATTAGATAGAAGCTGTGATTCCTGGCCACGAGATTGTGAAATCTTCAGTTAAAGACTTTGAGAAGTGAATAACATGGAAGAGGTAACTAGGCTTCTCAAGGAGATGCTAGACAGAAACTTGGCTTTGAATAAGAACACCTATGATACACTCATATTTGGTTGTTGTAAGGCAAGAAAAGTTGATGAACGGTTTAAGTTAAGAAAAGTCGAGTACTGTTGCTGGTTCGACATTGAGGATAACTCCAGGGAAGGATATGGCGATGAGTTACTTGAAGCTATCTTTTGTCAGTGTAATAATCATTTTGATGGTAACTCTGATGGCTCAAATTTATCAAAAAAGGTGAAGGTGAGGCCCATTTTGTGCATAACATGGATAAAAATCTAATTTCTAGGACAACAGTGGATGATATATCAGAAGAAGTGTTCTGTCTGAAATGAAGGCTATTTCACGGTGTAAAAATGTAGACATTGCAGATGTCTATAAGCTGTTGGAACATATAGCAGATCATTTGAAGGAAGCTGGATGTCTACCAGAATGCATTTCCTACATCATGATGATGGCATCTAGATGACATCAAGAGAGCAAACAGAGATGGCAAGAATTGTGGGGTTTGAGGTCAAACCATATAGCGTTAAGCATGAATTTGAAGGAGATAACAAGAAGCGTCTTAAAGCCTGTGATCCCAACACAAAGTAACTAGTGGTCAATTCAAACTCTCCTCAGGAGGTTGAAGAGAAGAAGGAAATTGTTTTCACCTATGATGTTGAATTCCAGGAGAGTGACTTGAAGTGGGCTTCTAAGTGGGTTGCCTATCTTTTGATGAGTGATGACCAGATTTATTGGTTTTCAATTGTTAATTCTCTTCTTTTCCTTTCTGGAATGGTTGCTATGATAATGCTGCGAACACTTTATCGTGATATTTCCAAGTATAACGAACTTGAGACCCAAGATGAAGCCCAGGAAGAAATTGGATGGAAGATTATCCATGGAGATGCTCAGTATCCGTACCCTCATCCTGGGGCAAGGTATGCTTCCTATCTGCACAGATGGGGGAAAACTGTGGTCTTGTAAAGAATCTGGTTGTAAGCCCTGGAAAATTTCGGTAAATAATTCTAAAGAAGGACTTTGAAAATAAAACCCTAAAAGTCACTCCAAATTAAAACTGAACTTCGATAAGTCCCAAATTCCGAACGAATCCGGAAATTTCTGAATCGTGAGGAAAATAAGAAATCTCAGAAATAAAATAGCAACTCAATACTTCCATTCTAAAACCCCACGTACGACAAATTTTATATTTAACTCCAACTTATGAATTCGGGTAAAATAGAGCCCTAAAACAAATTGTTAAGAAGTAAATAGTGATTAACCTTCGGGAATAAAACTCAATCCAAAGAATTCCGAGAACGTTGAGAGATATTAACTAATTATGAAATATCAGTTTCCAAATTGGCAAAGGTGTAGACCGGAAAGTCGACCGGGAAACTTAAGTCCCTGAAACTCCCAAGAAATTCCGTAGTTTAGATCCGGCAATTCCGTGTTCCTAAAGCAAGGATTCGGAATAAAAGGAAAAGGTGTAATTGGTTCGTTTTAGGCCTAGGATGCTATAAAGGAAGAGATCAACGAGTTTTCGACCTATTCAAATCCGGTCAGGTGCTGACTTCGAAAAACTCGCCCTGGGATTCGAAGTGTTAAAAATATGTTATTAATGCCGTTAGACTCATATTTCTATAAGGATCTCTAAATTATTAGTTTTACAGATTTTCAAATAGCTAGAATTATCCGATTTTACAAATTTATTTGTATTTCATTACTACCGGTAATTAGTAAGTTTTCTAGTACGATTTAATATTATTAGTTACCTAATTATTATTATTATTATTATTATTATTATTATTATTATTATTATTATATTATTATTATTATTATTATTATTATTATTATATGAATACCCTAGTTCTCCTAGTGATCGGATAGTAATCGGATATAAACTTCGAAACCGGAGAATGAACCCTATATCGGTCTGGTTCAAGCTTAGTGAGAGGAGCTTAGAAACCCTAAATCCGGCTTTCCTTCGGTTTCATAATAAAAGAAATTTTATAAAGTAAATGAATATGAATTATTGTTTTAGAGTATATTTTAGACCTTTGAAAGTTTTAAATTCAGGAATTTTTCAATTCCGGGCCTTCCCGAGCTCAATTATGGAAAAGCGTGTCCCGGGATCACGAACTCAGAAAAATGTTTTGGAATATTCATTAGAACCGTAATTTTATAAGGATTCCAAAAATATCAATTTTATAATTTTCCGGGCTGTAAAAATTACAGTTATAGCCTTTTTCCCGTTTTTCGTTACAACCGGTAAAGTAGATGTCTTGTCTACTATTCACAAGTACAACCTACACTACACACTACCCATACCCTATTCTTACATCCTTACAACTACTCATTACAATTTTCTTTTCCAAGAAATTTTGTTTCTAATTAATTAATACAATTATTACATTTATTTACACAAAATCCAATTTTTATCAAATTTCAAATCCTCCCTCTCTCTCCTACCCCCTTGGCCGGCGCCCCTCTCCCCCATTTCCCCTCATTTTTGTTTTATTTACTTATTTTATTCAATCAAAACCCTAATCCACCTATTATATAAGCTTATGTTCTCTCTCTCCTCTCATTTTTCACTCTTCCAAAATTTTTACAAAGGTTAAACTCTCTCCCTCTCCTCCCTACATTGCCGTGACACACACACACACATGCACTCCTCCACAAGCTTTTTCATCTTCTTTTCTTCTTTAAATCATCCATTAGATGATGATTCCAAGCTTTGTTAGTCCCAAATCTTGTAATGGCAAGACCATTCTTGAGTGTTTTCCACCTTTATCCCAATGAGCATGTGCAAGGGATATGAAAACACTAATACAAGAATCTCAAGCCATCACAAGAAGTGGATCTAGTGTTTAAGAGAGTTTTTGTTGAGATAATGTTATGTTCATGCATGTAAAGTAGGGATCTTGCTTGGAAAGTTAGGTTCATGCCATGAGACTCATGATTCATGCACTATATATAGATGTAGATCGTGTTTAGATATTTATATCTTCATCTACATTCATGTCCATATGTTTATTTTTTATTTTCATGCATTGATGATCATAAAAATGAAGCCTTGTATAGATAGGATAGATGGTAGATCTACATGTATAGAAGACAAGAAACTTCAAAAAGAAATTATTTTTGTTAGAAATGCTTAGTTGAAAATTCGGATGATTTTGAAACCCTATTTTTAAAACTACCAAAACCACTTTAAAACTCATATTTTTCATAAAAAATGGAAGGTATATGTAATAGATGCCTTTAAGGAATGATTTTCATGAGCTTAGATGAGTATAGGCATGAGAAAAATGTAAAACAAGTAGTGAAGTTAGAATGAAAAATATTGATATAGTGATTAATAGTCAAATTCGTATTTTAGGATGATGCCTACATAAACACTTAGTATTCAAGCTTAGATGGCATGTTTTATGAGTCAAATGGAGTCCTTAGACAACAGATATAATGAAACTTCAATTTTTGATGCATTAAACAAGTTTTCTCATAAGGAAAATGCAAGAAAAGGAGATTTTCAAAATTCGGATTTTTGTGAAAAGCTTGTTTGAAAACATATTTGCCAAATGAATAATGTGGATTTTTATGCATAAATGAAGGTCATGATTGGTATAGATGTTGAGAACTCATTTTTATTTAGATAACAAGTAAATTCCAAGAATAAAATCCTAAAAACCCTAGGGAATATAAAGTTGGAAAGAATAGCTTTTTATAAGTGACAATTATGGAGTTTCTTAATAATTAGGAGTTCATAAAAGTTCATCATCAAAAATCATCAAGACCATGCATATATTGAGCTCATTACATGACATTCATGTTAGGAATTCATTCATATACCATCTATACACGAATCGTCAACTAGGAATATTTTTATCAAATGCGAAACAATTTTTTGGAATCGGAAAAGTTACAGAACAGATCTGATCCCACTGTTCCGTGACCTTAATGTTTTCAAAACTTGAAAATAATATTAGAAATAGATAGATCTTTAGAAGTAGATAGGAATCGATATAAAATTTGCGAAATTCTGAGTTAAAATGACCAAGTTATGGCCGTTTTAAGTTGGAACCTCCGCAAGTAGCGAGAATCACGACTTTAATTAGTTTAGATGCATAGCTTGAATTAGTTGAGTGATGAAATTCTCATTAGGCTATTCTTATTTGGTAGGTGATCCCGAGCACGACGATACCGTATCACCCGACCATAGTTATTAAGAGACCGGCGTACCATGGCCGAGTGAGTTTCTCTTCTGATTTCAATTATTGCTTGTGATTGTAGTGATAGCCGCACTAGTTGCTAGGTAAAGATAAAAGAATGATTATGTATGATGGGGTTAGTTGGGAATGATGATTGTCTGTTGTTGATATGCAAAATTGAACTTAAGGAATATCGGAACCGGGTGATAAGTTATTGGTTGTGTAGAGTTGAGTTAGAATTGATTGTCTGCGAGCATTGCTTGGCCACCTAAAAGAATTGGATTAATCTATTATTGGGCCTCAATTATGATTGAACTCATTCATATCACGATGGGGATGGAGCATTAGCATTCGTTGGTTTTTCGTGATCCATAAAACGAAATTATTGGTTAATCGTGATCCATAAAACGAAATTGTTGGTTAATAGTGATCCATAAAATGAATTATTGTTCAGTTGACCGTGAGCTTAAACGGCGTCGTACCGCAGGATTCGTTAATCTGCTAACCCGGGATGGAGGGCGTAAGTCTATCCACATATGATTTCCGGCTAGTCATATGTTTGTTGAACTCACTCGTTTGATGCATTTCACTTGGTTGATTAATTACTTGCTTGAATGTTTGTACTAATTGTGATTCGGAAGTTTTCACTCACTAAGCTAGTATAGCTTATACCCCAATAGTTTCCTGCTGTAGTATGAATACCTTTGGTTATCTCCGAGGACCCGTGGACATCAGGTACAACTCTTAGAGGTTGAGGAGCTTTCATTAAGGTCGGGTCTTAAAAGTATAAATGAACTTCCGATTCTATTTCCAGGAACCAGTGTCCGAAGGATAATACAAGGAATTTTGTGAGCTTGAGAATTCTTAGTATTGTATCGGGGGTATGCCCCCTAGTTCATGTAATAGAATAATTCTCTGTACGACGTTCATGATTTACGTTCTTGCTGCTATGTATGTCTCCTTAAACTACTACGAAGCAAAGTTTGGTCTATAAATGTTGAGAGCGAGCCTTACACCCGATGTTCAAACTCATGGAGAGACTAAGGTTGTCTTACTTGAGTTTAAATGTTGAGTGTGGTGCACTGTCACGTGTAGGGCACACTTTGGGGCGTGACACTAGTTGTTACTGGACTTGTGACTACCAATGTGTCAGAACCTCTTGATATGTTTTTGTATGACTGTGGAATGGCAAATGTTGCAGACAATACTTCAACTTCACTTTATGGTTTAGTTAAAGTCTTCCTGAATGGGGAGTGGGTTTGTATATGTAATGATCCTTAATCATTTGTTACAAAGCTAAGGAGCTTGAGGCGCAAGAAGGTTATTCCTCCTCAGGTTGAGGTTAAATGGGATGAGTACAAAGGAGAGGTTCGCGTATTTTCAGATGCTGGAAGGATTGTTCGTCCTCTTTTGGTTGTTGACAATTTAAGAAAGATCAAGTCATTAAAAGGGGACAAATATACATCCCAGTCTTTACTCGAAAAGGGAATTGTCGAACTTATTGGTGCAGAGGAAGAAGAAGATTGTTGCACAGCATGGAGTATTAGCCACCTTATAAGACAAGAAGAGTTGATGCAAGAAAGGAAAAAAGAGGTGTCAGAGAAGAAACAATATTTGAAGCACACTCATTGTGAACTTGACATGTCCTTCCTTTGGGTTTAAGCTGTAGAATCATTCCCTTTGCTAATCATGATCATGCACGAAGGGTCCTTTATGAATCTGAGAAGCAATCCCAACAGGCAATTGGCTTTTCAACAACAAACCCCAATATTAGAGTGGATACACTGATGAATGGTTATACTATCCATAGAGGCCACTTTCCAGACAGTGGTATTTGATTGTCTAGGTAAATCAGAATTTTCATATGGCCACAAGGGGATGATACCTAGGCTTGAGTTCTTCAATGGCAAGAACGCACTGTTGCGGTCAATATTCATCTTGGGTACAATCAGGAGGATTCATTGGTTATGAATCGGGCTTCATTGGAAAGAGGCATGTTCAGATCTGAGCACATGAGTAGTTACAAGACTGAAGTTGAGAATAACGAATCTGCTGAGAAGAGGTGAAAGTCTGATAATTGCATTAATTTTGGGAAGATACAGAGTACACTTGGACGTGTTGATAGCCTGGATGATGATGGCCTTCCCTTCATAGGGGCTAATTTACAGAGTGGAGATATTGTTATTAGCAGGTGTGCTGCTGATTCTAGGGCAGATCATAGTATAAAACTAAAGCACACAGAAAGGGCAAAAGAAATTTCTGTCATCATCAAAACTGCATGAATCCACACAATTCTGATGAACCACCAAATGATAGCCAATGGTTTGACAAACCAGCAAGTGACCACCTTTATTGCATTTCATGCACATATTTTGCTTTGTCCAATCAACCATTGCCAGGTGATTGTGATATGATTTGCGCTTAGAGTTTAAGAACTTATGCTTCTTTGTAGTCACATCAATCTCCTTGGCCTTATGTCCATTGCTCTCGCTTGATATTTCCTCAATGCAATGCACTCTGTGACATTCAGCATCTTCAGCAATGGTCTCGTTTGCCCGTACTTTGCCTGATGATGCATCCTTTGGTTCTTCTAAAATCTCATCCCTAGGTTGGCAATTGAAGATCTCATGGTGGCTTCCAGTTCCATTTGGGTTTTCTTCATCTGATGCATGCTTTAAAGGATTGCCGCTACATTCTTCCCTAGCACTGTTCATTGAAGGCTCCAATCTGTTCATATGTTGAATTTATAGCTTCTTTCTTGCATCGAAATCACCATTGTTAGGAACTTCATGTAAGGTATTAACAGTGTTATCAGCAGATGAATCCCTTAGGCCTCTTAACTATGTGTGATTCTCCCCCTCAAACTGAACAGCGCGTAGAGCAGATAGATTGATAAAGAGCAAAAGGAAATCGGATCTTCGAGAGAGACATTTGTATTAGTACTCAAAAGCACCAAAACAATTAAGTCCAGACATTGCAACTACATGGGAGGGAGTTCTTGAAGACATGAGTGATATAAAGAAATTGGTTCCTGAACTCTTTTACCTGCTTGAAATTTCGACAAATGAAAATTCAGTTGATTTTGGCACAACACAGTTGGGAAGCAAACTGGACAATGTGAAGCTGAAATAGTGAGAATATGAGAAAATGCTAGCCTACAAGAGCATATGAGAATATATGAGCTGAAATAGTCTTAAAATTAATGGATTGTGTGGGCTAGACTTGGTTCCTTTTATTTAAGTCAATCGACACAAAAGTCTTATGAAAGGAAGATGTGTATGTGTCTATCTAACATACACAAAACTTACAGTTAACAAGGAGCGAACGACACGGACGTGAAGGCAATAAACTTAAATTCTATTTATTTATTGGTGTGGACATTAAGAAGGATGAGAAAATGATGAATTCATAGAGCTAGTCATAGAAATGAAGAGAATATTACATATAGCAGCCAAACACCAAGGTTGATGATAGGTATGCTAATAAAATTTTGTCGGAGAGATAGTATAATTTTAACCCGAGGAGGTTGACGTAATCAAGATGGTATAACAAGAGTTGATAGACACTAAGCAGCAGTGCAGCTAAGTTATAGCGCACATGCACTGAATGAGACTTTTGTCATTAGAAAAGGGTTGCTTAATGTCTAAACCCCTCCGATATAACCCGAAGGACTTTGGTCAAGGGGCAAAAATGCAGACGTATGGATTTCATTATAAAGGCTTTAAGCCTGATTTATTATTTTGATTTAACTCTCTGGATTAAAGTGACAGGGCTTAGAGAATTAGGCCTAATTAAATTAGGATGATCATGGGAGTTTTGGCATGGTAGGCTTGGAGTAGGGCCCGTTGGAATTGGCCTACCCAATTCCAACCTTTCTCAAATTGGCTCACACACATTACAATAAAGGCCTCAATGGGCCTGGGTCCACAAGGGAGCCCACATTCATATCCACAATGAGAGGGACTCATCTTAGCCGTTGGTCATCTGTCTCATCTGACAGACGACATCGACAGCTAGATTCTCTATAAATACCTTAGTCCTTACCTCATTTGGAAGAGCGAAATATTGGACAAACGCCATCGTGCTGTCGGATTTCCGCCCTGGTGAATCAAACACTTGATTTACTCAAGAACATATGCGAATTTGTAGTACTTAGTGAGGTTGATGCTCTCTAGCTCCCTCACCTGTCACACGTGCGTTAGAGCCTATTGAGACTGCCTACTCCTCCTCTCTACATGATTCTTTCTTGATCATCCTTGCACGTGTTGTTTCCCTAGATCACGTGTAGCGCGATAGTCACGCGGCACTCACGTGATCGTTGCATCCAGAATCAAAGCCACACAATATTTTTATAATTATTATTAAATCGTATTTCTTTAAGTCATAATCTCTTCATTATGCTTTGGTTTGGTCGAATGTTTGGACTTACACAACATTCAAGAATTTCTTAAATGGTACAAATTTTAAATACAGGATAAATTATATAAAAAATTATCAACAATTAAGTATCAACATTTAAAATGGTTCAAAAGTGGAATAAATGTTTGAGGATAAATTCATTTAACCTATCAATTTAAGTGGTTAAAAAGGAGATATGAACGTTTTGCAAAGTGCGTCAAATAAGATATTAATAATTAATCGTTATTGAAATTTTAGGAAACTTAATTGAAATTTAATCGAAACATTAATATCTTAAATGAACTTTGCAAAACATTTATACCTTATTGAATTCACTTTGGGAAATGATGATACCTATTTTGAATTACTTGAAATACTCGATACTTTAAATAAAGCTACCCTAACTATTGATACCAAGTGAAACAATATGAAAATTGTAAACATCAACAGTTCGAGATAGAAATTTACAGCAAGTACTAAATGTAATAATGATTTCACTTTTAGCATTATAAGGTACATGCAAACATTGTGAATGTATGGTAAATATTTAAACTTGAATTTGTATTACAATTGAAATGCCCCGGAAAAATAAAATCAAAATGAAGTGAATTTTGATAAATTTGCATCTCTTAGTTTCTTATAATTTGAAATTACTTATCTCCTTTTAATTATGTTGGTTATAGTTGAGCAACTGAAAAGTCATCTCCCATCGCACCACCATAAGTTCTTGCTTCATTAGTTATGTAAATGGTTGTTAATGAAATTTGCAATTCCCTTCTCTTTCTCATTAGTCATTATCAGTTAATTAATTGTCCATGTATGTGATGCTAAAAAACATTTGTTGATTCAATTTATCTCTATCTCTTTGCCTTGATCTATTTAGTTAAAGATTTATTATAACGATGGAATTGAGGAATGTGGATCCATTAATTGGTTTTCTTTTTCTCTTAAGGTTTTAAGATAATAAAATATTCGTCCGATATAAATTCTCTCGATTTTCACTTGCTTCACTGTCCTCCATTCCATTGTTTCTATCACTATGTTTGGTATAGGAGAATTAAGAGGGGATGATTGAGGAGGAAGGAAATAAAAGGGGGTTGAATTTTTTTTTTTGTTTCAGGCCAAAGAGAGGGAAAATGGATGTAATATCTTTCCTGGGTCTCATCACTTTTTATCTCCTCCAAAATTAGGAGAATTAAGAGGAAAAGGGAGTTTTTTTTTTTAATTACCCTTGAACCTTTCTTTTTGAAATTACTTATTATATTTTAGGGACTTATAAATAATTTACCATTTATCATAATTTTTTTTATAATAATTAATATTCCATCTATTTTCCTCCCTTTTATTATCCAAACACATAAAAGATTTAAATTTTCTAATAATCAATTCCCTCAATTTTCTTTCCTTCCTTATTTATTCGATTATGCCAACAAGCTTATATGTCCTTTCCAAAACCCCACAAATTTAAACCTTAATCTATTTCTTCAAATATGCTAAAAAAAATCTATTTCTTCAAAAATCACAAATTTATTTAATGTATAAATACATATTTAAAAAGATATTATGTATTAATTTATATGTTATATCTATACACATATGTGCATGTATAGATATTTATTATACATTAATATGATTTATATGCTGCAATGTATCTTATATTTTATAACACATATATAATGTATTGATCATATATAAAAATGAATTATATATATGTATGTATATATAAGCATTCAATCTATTTATTGTTATATGTACAATGTAAATAACATAGAGATTGTGCGTTTATAAATATAGATTATATGTATCTGGATATTTGTTATACAATACGCTCTATATATTATACGTGTATTATACATGGTCATATGTTTTTTTTATATAAACTATATATTAATATGTATCTATATAATATGTTGTAAATAAAACCTATATCATATAACACACATATAAACAAAAATAACATATTCATTTTATATAACAAATGAATTATAATATACATATAATAAATGTACATTATGTGTGTTTTATACCTTATAAATTATGTATTAAATTTCAAATATATGTATATCATTACAGATTATTCAAAAAACATTCAAATAACATCATAAAAAATATATTATATTTAGCAAATGAATATATATTATCATGTTGATTATATCAAAAAACATATGTATAATATGTTATACATATAACTTATATTGCATTACACACACACACACACACACAATATAGTCATTGTATGTAACAAATAAATTATAACATACACAAAAATATATATTATATATTTATAACATAGAGATTATATATATAAATACATAGATGTATTATATGTATACATATATATGTGATAAATATTTGCTATACATGTTATGTGATACATATATATATAGATTATGTTAGATGCAAGTCGTTTCATATATCATATATATATATAATATATTATATAATTTATGAGAGTTATATATATATAACCTATGTTGCAGTTATAGAATTCATCGGTAGAGTTTGGGGTCTTCTGCCTAAGAGAAAGATGAGGTATTGATGCACCAGAGACTTGCGTACATAGAAAACTCGGTTAGTGGTATGGTAGGAGGTTGACCGGCGTAGCTACTTCGATACTGAAGTCAACTATGGATTTGAGTAAATGTGGAGAAACACTAACCAATCCTTTAGAAAAACACAGAGTGGTGTGAGAGAGTCTTAAGAATTGTTCACTTACTTTCTTGAGGGTTAGATGATCCCTTATATGAAGTGGCCATAGCAAACTCTAAAGGGACCAAGGGACATCATTTATATGTGGTAGGTTCTCATTGGATAGCTAGCTGGCTTGATCCATAGGATACAATAGTGTCAGGTGTGGACTGCTCCTATACCAGTATCGTGGTATGGACATGCTAGGTACGGAGGGTAGCCGATAGAGACGTGAACTACCAAGGAAATTCAATTATCAAGTTGTGTGGGCCTTCTTGTTGAGGTCGAGAGTTACAGGTGGCATGACCTTATCGACCTCAACCTCCATGTATGAGTTTGAGGTCGAAGTCATGGATATATGTTGCCTAGGCGACCGAAGATTGCTTGGGAGTTCAGTTCCATCATTAGGGTGTGATCTGCTTCAGGGACCTTTGAGATGTGTGCCTTTCGGATGTTGGTATTAGGCTTGGGGGGTCCATTATTGTTCTAGCCCAACAAGCCTTAGCTAAAAATTCACTATCAGCAACCTATATTAACACACATTTTTATGTATAGAGCATACAAATTATGTACTCATGACATATAAATTATTTTAACCAAAAAGTAAAACACATAGATTATTCATATGATACATATTACAATTTATTTGCTAAATTTAGATCATGTACTCGTAAATTCTACAGATTGTATGTACGTTATGTATATTTATAGATCTAAATGTATAAACATAAGTTTCCATAACCTATGTAAAATGACTTTGGAAAACTATAGATATGCTTAAAATAATCATAAAAAACTTGAAATAAGTATGAGTATTGAAAGAAAAAAAAAAAAGGAAGATAAGTTCTCTTTTTTAAAATAACTTTCAATCCGTAATACAATAAATACTGAAACTATGTTTTTTTCTTTTTGTTATATTGTTTGAAAAGGAGTTATAAATTGGAGAAGAATCAAACTTTTAAACTTATTTTAATTTTTTAATTAATATATAAGATAAAATGAATAATTTTTTTTTTTTTTTTGTAAACTTTGCAACTAGAACTCAAATTTGATGACTTGTAAAAGTACGGTCACATTTTTCATATTTTAGCCTATTTGACTTGAATAGATTAGATCAGTAAATGCAGTTAAAAACGTAATATTCTACTAAGTTTAAATGTATACTTGGCAAAATTGTAAGATCCTACACAAATTGATTTTATACATAAGTCAACTCATAAAATTGTATGGATAAAATCATGATTTTAACAACTATGGCTATGTGAACTATGTATCGTATAAGATGTGTGATACATAAAGCAAACACATTAACGATATTTACTTGCTAAATATAATGTATATTTTAGATGGGTCATATATATGTTTATATATATATATATATATATGGTTTTAAATGACGATTCCAGTAGCATTTCTTGATGATTGAGTTATGGTGATGGAGCCTGTACGGTGTCATACGAAATTTTAAATCTTATTTGCAGCGGAAAAATTAAAACCCTAAAGCCTGGATCCATGTTTTCTAATTAAATCGGATACAAAAAGATGATTCGAAATAATACCTTGCAATTCGAATTTGTAAAAACTGATATCAATCCGGATCTACGAGGTACCACAATTTCGTAGCACCCTCTACTTCGTCCACATGAACAAGCGCCTCCAAAATGAATCACCTTTGTGTGCTAGCACAATCTAGAACGCTTCTAGATTATTTGAGAAAAATCTTGTTTTCTTGTGTTTCTATTTTAGGGTTATATAATTTCTCTGCCGTCTAATGTGACAGTAAAAGTCTTAACCCTAATGAGATGTTATCACACATATTTATATTATGTCAGTATTTTACACTGACAATAATGCCCCTAATCTTATTAGGGTTGGTAATGATAGTAAATTATTATTCATAATAATAATTTATTTATTCTTCCATTGGATTTTAAAATTAAATCACTAACTGGTGATTGGCCTCAAATACATGGAATAACAATACTTAGTAATTGGCCTAGGACACAATCACTAACAGAGTCTTTATCTTACTTAAAAGTTAAGGCCATCCTATAAAAAAGATAAAAATGATGGGGAATGAATAGTTTTAGAGTATAAATTATATAAATATAAATTTTATATAATATACATCATATTGATGTGTATGAATAACATAATCTATATATTATATAATCATATAACATATATAACAAGTACCTACAATATATATATATAATCTATAATTATAAATAGAGTAAATTACACCATAATATATTAACATTTAGGGTAAATTCATTTAAAGTATCAACATTTTGAATGGTTAAAAAGAAGAATCAACGTTTCACAAAGTGAATCAGATGAGGTAGTAACATTTTACAAAGTTAATTTAAGGTATCAACGTTTTGATTAATTTTCAATTAATTTTTTTATCAGTGGCTAATTATTGATACTTTATTTAAATGACTTTGCGAAATATATATACCACTTTTTAACTACTTAAAACATTGATTGTTTAAATGAATTTATCTATAAACATTGATTTCTCATTTTAATTATTTAAAATGTTGATATCTTAAATGAAATTACATTTAAACATTGATACATTTTAATTTAATTAACCCATTATAAGATTAAATACATAATCTTTATGTTATATATAAAGATAGGCACGGATCGGTTTGATTCGATTTGTACTAAAAACCAAATGAAACCATAATTTACTGTTTAGTTTTTTTTTTTTTTTTCATCTTGAATCAAACTATTAAGCAATGGTTTGGTTTGGATTAAAAATTTTCTAAACCCTTAAATAACGGTTTGGTTCGGTTTGGATAACAAATTAAATGAAAATTCTAATTAAAAATAATTTTTCTTCTTCTTTTTTTTTTTGGCATTTGTGTGGATATTCTAATATTTGTATCACTTTACAAAGGTTATATTGCAAATTACAAAAAAAAACTTTATAAATCCATCATACTCATAATCCATACTTCTCCATAAAATTATTAAGTCATAATCAGTTCTCCATCAATAAAATACATTTACGAACAATACATAGTAAGTTACCTATGAATAAAAATCATCCTTGAATAAAAGTGATTCGTTGACAAAATACATAGAAAAATCAATATATAATAAGAGTTATAACTAAATAAACAAATTTCATACTCAACAAAGTTAAAATTATTGAAAAAACAATATTACATCACCAACGAAAGAATATATATCATGAAGCTAAAAAACTATTTTAAAAATAAATAAGTTAATATTAATCAAATAATAAATATTGTAATGAAACCATAAAAACATATACAACCATTAATCAATCACTATAAAAAATTATAATTATAAATAAAATACTATTATGTTTTTTTTTAAATGGATTGGTTCGGTTTTACATACCGGAGTGATTTACCTCTCCAAATCAACTATAAATTTACAAAATGATTTGGCTTGGGAATTTATTAAACCAAATTGTTTTTAAAAAATTATATTTTCGAATTGATTTGGTTCGATTGCAGATTAGTTCGATTTAGTTGGTTTTTTTTTTCTCACCCCTAATATATATTATCCAAAAACAAATAAATAGATTAAGACCACCCCCTTCATAGCAATTGGAAAAGGCAAGTTTGATCGAGCGGACAGGTACATTTATATATACATATATGCATAATTCATTTTTTATATTATATATATATATTGAATATGTCATATATGTATATATATATATTTGTGAGTTATACGGTATAGATGTATATGTAGCACATAAATCATATTGCATGTATAATAAATAATAAATTTGTGTTTTTTAGAGAAATTTCTAATTAAAGTTCGAAATTTGTGGGCTTTTGGGGAATAAGGAAATATGAGAGACCAAAATATCGAAGTATTTGAAAGTGTGATTAGAAAAGGAAAAAAAAAAATAATCTGGACCGTCTGTTATTGATTGTCCATGTGGCAGGATCTTTGAGCCCTAAATGGTGGAAAATGGAAGTAGTCAAAATGGTGGAGGAGGATATTTTGTGCTTAACTCAGTCAAAAATGGGAAGAGTTGTGTTTCTACCTAAAGAGTTCGGATATGTTGCACTGCATCTGGTTCTCTATTGTTTCCTCAACTTCAAGATAGCCTTCAAAGTAGGGTGTGCACAAACCAAATCTTAATTTATGGTTTTTTTTTTTTTTTTTAATCTCAAACCAAATTATTAAGTAACGATCTGGTTTGGATTATGGATTAAATTAAAATTTTAATTAAAAATTTTCTTTGTTCTAATTTTTAATATTTGTGTAAATACTTAAATATTTATATCATTTTATAAAGTTTATATTATAAATAATGACAAAATACTTTATAAATTCATCATACTTTTAATCTATAGTTTTCTATAACATCAGTTATTCACTAATAAAATACATTCACTAATTAATACATAGTAAGTCAGAATTTATGATTTTCAATAGAACCATCAAGTCAATAGTCTACCAATAACTTTAACTATAATAAAAAATCATCTATTAACAAAATTCATCAACGGATAAAAATGATCAGCTGATAAAATACATTAAATAATTAATACATAATAAGAATTTATAACTAAATAAATAAATTTCATATTTTATAAAGTTAAAAAGTATAAAAAAAAAACAATAGTTCATCATCAACAAAAATACATATATCATGAGCCTAAAAAACAAATTTAAAAAAAAAAGAAATTGATTTTAATCAATATTCACCAAATAATAAATATCAAATGAAATCATATAAATGTATATCATCTTTAATCAATCATTACAAAAAAAATTTATAGTTATAACTTACAAGTAAAATATTATTATATTTTTCTAAAACGGTTTGGTTTGATTTTACGGATTGGTTTGGTTTACCTTTTAAACCAAACCATAAATTTAGATTCGGATTAAAAAATTTTTAATCCAAATTGTTGAAAAAAATTCAAATTTTTTGTTTGATTCATTTCGATTCGGGGATCGGTTTTTTTTGCACCCCTATTTTCAAGTCGACAACGTCCGCAAGAAATACCAATGGCTACTGCCCACTATCCATTAACCTAATTATTATTACATATTTGTGTGTTGTATATCTCTATGTACAACATTGTTCCAGCCATCGCACTAAATGTCAACAAGTTGTAATTCTACTTAAATAAGGAAACTGGATTATGTTTTCAGAAAAAAGGAAAATCATTTTTTCCTTTTAATACTTCTTATGATTGTTACTATCATAAATTTCTTGTCTGGATAGTAAACCTATTAGTCACGTGTACATATATAAAATTATGCATTAGTTCCTATTCTACACAGACGAATAATTCTTTTTAAAAAAATTAAGAAAAATAAAAGCCTTAAACTTATATGTAATGTTGGCCTAAGTTTAATGTTAATTTTATTAAATCTTTTCAGATGAAGAGAGGACACCTTAACTCAATAGAAATGACGCCGATATTCTTCATGCTAATGATCATTGGAGGAATCAGACATCCTTGTACATGTTCTGCTCTTGGATTTCTTCACATTGTTTCTTGTTTTTCTACTTCAAAGGTTTCGCCACAGCAGATCCTCAGAAGCGTCCCAAGATTGGGTCCGTCTTCTTTTCCTTTGCCTTTTTCCTTTTTCCATTTGGCTAATTATCTTTGAGTAAATTTCATACTCCTAACTGTCTCTTGATCAATTTCTAATATAATACACTTGCATTATTGAAAATTGTTAATGCTTAATGTAACATCCTAAACTAAGGCATTATAACCTGTGTCCCTCTTTTAAAAAGACACGCAAAGGCTCTAAATCCGATACCATAAATATATATCATATAAAAATCTCCATTAACCCACATTTAAGGGTACTCCAGAAGGAACAAAACATGTGAAATCTGTAATTTATAACTTTCAAATATCTCTTGTAATATAAACTAAATCCGAGTTGGCAAAACCAAAGCCAATAATAATCCATAAAAGATCTAACTTCCAACTTAAAATCATATAATCTTGTTTAATAAACTATTAAATAAAAACCAATACTTCAAATCCTCAAAAAGATAAATAATCAAAATATTTTTTTAAAAATATTCAAAAACTCAAGAAATCCTTTTTCATGTCTTGTATAACATCCTATTCCTTGCAGGGTTGTCAGGTCCACTATCGTCATCTCATGATCAAAATACAAGTCATAAACAATATTTCTATCAACTGTACCTGAAAAAGAAAAAAATAGGCGAAAATGCCCAGTACGTCAGTCTACAAACAATATGCAAATGCACAAACAACATGTATATATACGTGCAGCTAACTAAATGTAAACAACAGGATTATTATCTTCATTAAGCCTGCAAAACAACACATTCAGAATCATAGATCTCTGATCCCAAACTTGGAGTTACTCAGACTCCTGAAAAACAACCAGATATCAAAAATAAATATTGTATACATATATTGGTGAATGGATACTCCCCAAACACCAGCGGCCATATTGTCAATAAACCTATATCTACCGGAATCATCTCCAAGTGCAACTCCACTAGAGACAACGACACACAAGGATCATCAGGATGCCTAACCAGTATCACTGTCTACCAGGTCTTTACTGGTCAAAGCCAATGACATCAAAAAACAAATTAAGCCAAATAAAATTAAGTTCATTTATATATCTATTCCTACAGGCAACAATCATAAAACTAAACCTACAAGCAAATACAACAAACAAAAAGGTTGTACCTTTTCCAATTCCAGGAACAATCTCTCCAAATCCACAAATTCTTAAAAACAACAAGAAATCTCTCAATCTTCTGAATATAACATATAACAAGAACAATATATAAATCATCACATCAAAGCCCTAATTATCCAATTCTCCAAAATCATCCAAAATTCTAACCTCTCAAGAAATCACAACTGCAGAATCTCTTCGATCAATTCCCCAGAAAACCCAAATCTCCACAAAACCCTAATTACATAAATCAACAAATACAAACAAATCCATCATTCTAATTCGATATTTTAATGAATCTATGATTAAACTTACTTTGATTTGACTCTAAATCTAGAAAATCGCCAAAGACCGCAAAGAAACCGCAACCCTAGAACATCACCAATCATGAACGAACGAAACCCTAAATCAGAAATCATTTTGATGAAATCTACCTATGTAATTAAGGGATTTAATTACCTTGAATGGATCTCAAATTCCTAATTGTTCTCCTCAAGATTCAGATATGATCTTCAATGGTTTCTCTCACAATCCTCTTCAAAAACATGAGAAATCTATTATTAAGACGTTTATTACATGTTAAATCATATAGATCTCGTATAGATCTACTTACCCGGATTGAAGACCTTGATTCTCCTTTGATTTCTCACACCAAACACTTAAGAAAGCAAGCCCTAGGTCGCTTTGGAGCAGAAGAACTCGGAGGAAAACAAGACAAATCCTAATTCTCGTCATAAACTGCATATATATAGAAAAAATACTTAGGCCGCCAAGTAGGCCGGCAGCCTAAGTGCCATCTTAGGCCCATTTTCTATAAATTCGTCCCATCTCGTTTGTGTGACTTTCCGGTGTCCAAAATTTATATATTCAAAGACAATATTACCCTTTTAACAACACTTAAATTTCACTTCTACCCTTCATTATAACTCATCTCTCCCCTTCTAAAAAGAACTTTTGTCTCTGAAAGTTACCTGGATTATTGAAACAGCTCGAGGTATCTTGACTTCATTTCTTCTTCCAATTCCCATGTCGCTTCTCTCTCTGTTTGATTAGTCCACTACACTTTCACGCACTTAATCACTTTTCTTCTTAGGAATTTCTCTTTTATATCCAAAATCTTTATCGGCTTCTCAATTGTCGAGAGATCAAGCTGCACTTCCAACGGTTCAAGAGCTACCACTTCATCTAAATCTCTAACATATTTTTTGAGCATAGATACGTAGAACACGTTATGTACTCCTTCCAAATTAGGCGGTAAGGCCAATTTGTAAGCAACATTGCCTATCTTTTCCAATATCTCATATGGTCCCACATATCTAGGATTCAACTTCCCTCTTAGCCCAAATCTGACAACTCCCTTTGTTGGTGAAATCTTCAGCAAAACATGCTCTCCCACCTGAAATTCCAAAGGTCGTCTTCGTTTGTCAGCGTAACTCTTTTGTCTACTCTGCAGCTTGCAACCTCTGCCTAATCAGCTTGACTTTATCCATTGCCTTGTACTAACTCGGGTCCCAACATCTGCTCTCACCTACTTCATCCCAGTGAATAAGTGATCCGCACTTTATGCCATAAAGAGCTTCATATGGAGGCATGCCAATCAACGTTTGGTAACTGTTATTATAAGCAAATTCCACTAATGGTAAATGCTCATCCCAACTTCCTTTGAAATCCAAAGCACACGCTCTCAACATGTCCTCAAATCTGAATAGTTCTCTCAGATTGCCCATCTGTCTGGGGATGATAAGCTGTACTGAAAAAGACTTTGGTACCCAATGCTTGATGTAGACTTTTCCAGAATTTCCTAACAAATCTAGTGCTCCTATCAGACACAATGGTTACAGGTATCCCATGCAATCTTACTATCTCTTTGATGTACAACATTGTCAGTTGATCTATTCGATACCCAGTCTTGATAGGTATAAAATGAGCTACCTTACTAAGTCTGTCTACAATCACCCACACTAATTCATACTTATCTCTTGTCTTAGGTAAAACCGTAACAAAATCTATGGTGATGTGTTCCTACTTCCACTGTGGTACCGACAAAGGTTTCAACTCACCTGCCTATCTTCTATGCTCTATATTTATCATCTGATATGTGTGGCACTTGGAAACATATTCTGCTATCTCCTTTTTCATATTATTCCACCAATATAGCTTCTTCAAGTCTTGGTACATCTTATTTCCTCCTAGATGGATGGAATAACTTGAATAATGTGCTTCTTTTAACAACTCTCTCTTAAGATCTCCTTGCATTGGCACACATAATCTTCCTTTATACCGCAGAATACCTTCATCATCTATATAGAACTCTGGTGCCCTACCATTCTCCATTCTCTGCTTAATCTCCAGGATACTCTGATCATCCGTCTGAGCTGTCTTGATTCTATCTACAAGAGTAGGTTGTATCCTCAAATTTGCCAATCTTTCACCCACTTGTCTTGTAACTATTTCCAGCTCAAGTTTCCTCATATCATCAATCAAATGGCGTTCTGTTGTAATCATAGCGCAAGATTTTCCACTCTCTTTCTGCTTAAAGCATCAACTACAACATTCGCCTTTCCTGGATGATACTGAATATCAATGTCATAATCCTTGATAAGCTCCAACCACCTTCTCTATCTCATATTCAGCTCTTTCTAGGTAAAGAAGTACTTTAAACTCTTATGATCCGTATATACCTTGCACCTTTCCCCATACAGGTAGTGTCTCCATAGCTTCAATGCATGTACTACCGCTGCTAGTTCCAAATCATGCATAGGATAGTTCTTCTCATATGGCTTCAATTGTCTGGAAGCATATGCTATAACCCTGCCCCCTTGCATTAGCACACATCCCAAACCTTGAATAGAGGTATCGTTATATATAGCATACTCCTCACCACTCACTGGTAAGGCTAGCACTAAAGCAGACACTAACTTATCCTTCAGCAACTGAAAAATGGCTTCACACTTTTCACTCCATACATATTTAACTCTTTTCTGTGTCAATCTCGTCAATGGGCTAGCAATCTTTGAAAAGTCTTCTACAAACCTTCTATTATATCCTTCCATTCCCAGAAAACTTCTGATTTCTGACATAGTCTTGGGTCTTGGCCATTCAACTACTGTTTTTACTTTCTCAGGATCTACTGATATTCCATTTCCATCAACTATATGTCCTAAGAAAGAAACTTCTTCCAACCATAACTCACATTTGGATAACTTAGCATATAGCTCCTCTTCCTTCAATCTGGTCAGAACCAATCTTAGATGCTCCTCATGTTCTTCTTTAGACTTAGAGTACACCAGCACATCATCTATGAAAACCACGACAAACATATCCAAATAATCTCTAAAAACTCTATTCATTAGATCCATAAACACTGCTGGCGCATTTGTGAGACCGAAAGGCATGACTACAAACTCGTAGTGTCCATACCTGGTCCTAAAAGCAGTCTTCTGAATATCCTCTGCCTTAACCCTCAGCTGGTGATATCCTGATCTCAAATCAATTTTGGAAAATACTTTTGCTCCTGCCAGCTGGTTAAACAAATCGTCTATCCTTGGCAATGGATACTTATTCTTGATTGTCCTCTGGTTCAATTCTCTATAGTCAATACACAACCTCATACTCCCATCTTTCTTCTTTACAAATAACACAAGAGCTCCCCAAGGCGACACACTTGGCCTAATGAACTTCTTCTTAAGTAACTCATCCAACTGAACTTTAAGTTCTGCAAGTTTGTAGGAGCCATGCGATATGGAGTCTTAGAAATTGGTGTAGTACCTGGTACCAAATCTATACTAAACTCTACTTCTCTTTCTAGTGGTAACCCTGGTAAATCTTCTGGAAAAACTTCTGGGTACTCACTCACAACTGGTATTTCAGAAATATCTAACTTTTGCTTGTCCTCTTTTACCATAGCTGCCAACATAGATCCTCCCCACAACTCATAAGTAGGAAGAATTGGAGGTCTTTGCACTACTAGCTTATATACAAACTGGTCTCCATCAGGCAAACTAAACTCTATCACAAGATTGTGACAATCAATCACAGCCTTATATTTTGTCAACCAGTCTACTCCCAGAATCACATCAAAGTCTAGCATATCCAACACCACAAGATCTGCAGGCAAATGCCTACCTTCTATCTCAATATCCACACCTCTACAGATTCTATTCAACACAGATCCACTTCCTAATGGTGTATTCACAGACATACATACAGGCATAAACTCAACCGATACACCACAAATAGATACGAAAGATTCAGATACACAAGAAAAGTTGGCACCAGTATCAAACAAAACATATGCACTATGCAGGAGTATAGGAAACATACCCGCAATAGTGTCTACACTAGAAGTCTCACTACGCTGAAGAGCATACACTTTTGCTGGTGCTCGCTGTCCCTGACCAAAAGAAAAAGATCTGCCAACTGAAACAATCTGTCCTCCAGCCTCTTTACAATCTGTAGCTCTATGTCCTTCTGCTTGCACTTAAAATAGAATACCTGAGGAAGAGTCTTTTCTGTGCAAAACTTACTGATGTGCCTAACTCTGCCACAAGAAAAACAAGCATTTTCAACCCACTTGCAGTCTTTCAATTCATGCGGTCCAAGGCATCTGGAGCATCTCTTATCTGTACTCTGCACTGGTGGCCTAAAGAATTGTGTAGCAGGTCTCTTCCCTCTGTCCTGTGTCATCATACTGGAAGCAGGTCTCTTGCCCAAGTAAATCTGACCTCTCTAGGGCTCTCTACTCTTCATTCTGTTCAATCCCTGCTCTACTGTCTTTGCCTTGTTTACAACAGCTGAGTAATTATTCAGGTCCATCAAATTCACCTGTACTGGATCTCAAGCTCTATTCCAGTGATAAATCTGCTTACCTTAACCTCTTCACTCTCCTTCAAAGCATCAGGAAGGAATCTCATCATCCTATGTAGCTCTGACTCATATTCTTCCACTGTCATCTTTCCCTGTTGTAGGGTGTAGTACTCCTAAAGCATCCCTTGCTTTACACTATTGGGAAAGAAATCTTTTAAAAAAGCTTGCTGGAACATCTGCCATGTAATAATTCCAATCATGTGTCTTTTCGTACTCAACCACCAATTATTAACTCTTCCAGTCAGCAAATAGGAGGCATACTCAACTTTCTTGTTCTCTGGAATATCAAGGGTAGCAAAAGTATTTTCAACTTCCTCCATCTACAGCTGTGCATCTAGAGGCTTACCCGGCACTGGTTCGAACTTGTGCACCAAATCTACAAACTTATTCAAACTAAGAACATCTGCAGGTCTGGCCCCTTGACCCCCATTTCCATTCAATTGCTGGGTCTCCAATCTCCAGGCTTCAGCATTGGCCTACACCATTTGCATATCTTGCCTCATAATCTGCTGCTGTTGGGTAACTACTCCCAACAAAGCATTCATTGTCTGCATCAACTTTGCGACATCAACTAGCACTTGCCCTCCTGCAGCAACATTAGGCAGTTGTTGTCCTACAGGTGGAGGTGGTGGTGCTAAATCCTGATTCTGAGCCTATTGCTCCTCTTGCCTATTATCCACTTCCTCCTCTCCCGCTCTGGAGGAACTTACATCAGTTGTTCTTCTCCTATGAGGCATTCTGACACCAACAAAACACAACAAGATCAGCACAAATGGTATCCAACTTCAAGATTAAAACTTAAAATCTAAGAGACAACAACATCTTACCTAGAAAAGAAAACATCCTAAACATGTACTACCCCACTCATCAGTGCTCACCATCCTAAAGAGTCAATTTCTTAATTTTAATGACCCAAAACCTAGGCTCTTATACCAAATAAGTTATAACGCCCTAAACTAAAATACAACTCGCCACGTATCTCTCTCTTAAAAGAGACACGCAAAGGCTCTAAATCTGATACCACAAAATATAATCATAAAAAAAATCTCCATTAACCCACATTTAAGGGTACTCCAAAAGGAACAAAACCTGTGAGACCTGTAATTTACAACTTTCAAATATCTCCTGTAATATAAACTAAATCCGAGTTGGCAAAACCAAAGCCAACAATAATCCGTAAGAGATCTAACTTCTAACTTAAAATCATATAATCCTGTTTAATAAACTATTTCATAAAAACCAATACTTCAAATCCTCAAAAAGATAAAAACTCAAAATATTTTTTCTTTTAAATCTTCAAAAACTCAAGAAATCCTTTTTCATATGTCCTGTATAACATCCTATTCCTCTGTAGGGTTGTCAGGTCTACTATCGCCATCCTCATGATTAAAATACAAGTCATAACCAGACAAATTATAAACAATATCTCTATCACCTGTACCTGAAAAAGAAAGGAATGAGCGAAAACGCCCAGTACAACAGTCCACAAATAATATGCAAATGCACAAGCAACATGTATATATACGTGCAACTAACTAAATGTAAACAACAGGATTATTATCTTCATTAAGCCTGCAAAAAAAAAAACACATTTCAGAATCATAGATCTCTGATTCCAAACTTGGAGTTACTCAGACTCCTGAAAAACAACCAGATATCAAAAATAAATATTATACATATATTGGTGAATGGATACTCCCCAAACACCAGCGGCCATGCTACCAATGAACATATATCTACTGGAATCATCTATAAGTGCAACTTCACTAGGGACAACGACACACAAGGATCATCAGGATGCCTCACCAGTATCACTGTCTACTAGGTTTTTATTGGTCAAAGCCAATGACATCTAGAAAAAGAAATAAAGCCAAATAAAATTAAGTTCATTTATATATCTACTCCTACAGGCAACAATCAGAAAAATAAACCTACAAGCAAATACAACAAACAAGGAAAGGTTGTACTTTTTCCAATTCCAGGAGCAATCTCTCCAAATCCATAAATTCTTAAAAACAACAAGAAATCTCCCAATCTCTTGTATATAACATATAATAAGAACAATATATAAATCATCATATCAAAACCCTAATTATCCAATTCTCCAAAATTATCCAAAACTCTAACCTCTCAATAAATCACAATTGTAGAATCTCTTCGATCAATTCCCCAGAAAACCCAAATCTCCACAAAACCTAATTGCATAAATCAACAAATACAAACAAATTCATCATTCTAATTCGATCTTTTAATGAATCTATGATTAAACTTACTTTGATTTGACTCTAAATCTAGAAAATCACCAAAGACCGCAAAGAAACCACAACCCTGGAACATCACCAATCATGAACGAACGAAACTTTAAATCAGAAATCATTTGATGAAATCTACATATGTAATTAAGGGATTTAATTACCTTGAATGGATCTCAAATTCCTAATCGTTCTCCTCAAGATTTAGATTTGATCTTCAACGGTTTCTCTCACAATCCTCTTCAAAAACACAAGAAATCTATTATTACGACATTGATTACATGTTAAATCGTATAGATCTACTTACCCGGATTGAAGACCTTGATTCTCCTTTGATTTCTCACACCAAACACTTAAGAAAGCAAGCCTTAGGTCGCTTTGGAGAAGAAGAACTCGGAGGAAAACAAGACAAATCCTAATTCTCATCATAAACTGCATATGTATAGAAAACAGATTTAGGCCGCCAAGTACGCCGCCCATCTTAAGCCATTTTCTATAAATTCGTTCAGTCGTTTGTGTGTTCCGATGTCCAAAATATCTGTTCAAGATAAAATTACCTTTTTAACAACACTTAAATTACACTTCTACCCTTCATTATAACTTATTTATTTGTATATTACACTGTTACTAAATCAATCCTGAAGGCACTTTCCATGTCGAATTATCATTTGATTTGATCTTTGGCAAAATATGCATATGTATATATATATATAATATATCTAATTTTGGTCTGCTTGTTTCATCATATTCTAGACACTTTGATACCATATTTTTGTCGTTTTCAAAAAAATATCTGCCAAGAAATAGATACCAATGAAAAGTTAACAATTATATCCGTAAATTGACCAAATAGATATGCTATAAATATGAAACAGTTAAGTTATGATACAGATCAAATACAGGTACGATGTAGATAAAAACCCTACCGAATTCCTATGTCAATGTTTAATTGTTGAATTTGTTAAGAGAAACTTGAATCAACTAATAAATCTAATTGAAAAATTAATTACAAGTATAGATTAACATATATAATACTATTATATTTAATAATTAATTTTTTATTTTTACAATTAACTTTACTGTTTGTTTCATTATATTCCAATTATTTTGGTATCATATTTTTATCATTTTCAAACAGTTTGTTAAGTAACATATATTTATGAAAAACTAACAATTTTACTTATAAATTAACCAAACAAATATGATATAGATGTGATATAAATAAGTTATAAATACAAATCAAATACAGATATAATACAGATAAAAATCCAATAATTCAAATAGACTAGGTCAACTCACTATGTGGATTAACACTATTTAGAAAAGTAATTAAAAAAGGGGTAATCATTAATCGCAAAACTAAATAAAGTTTAACTATAAAACTGATATTTTTAAATTTTAAATAATTAATTACAAAAGTGAGTACTTCTCTAAAAAAAGAAGTTCATGACCCATGGGCCTCCTGTTTTTTATGAAGAGAATAAATCTCTTTATCATAAGATTAAAAAAAAAAAAGTGTCTTTATCTCCTGCAGGAATGATTTGGAAGATCCAAAAGCAAAAACAGTGATATTTGCTAGCAACAATATACCAAAGGCAATCGATCAATATAGATTGATCTAAAATCTGATTCAAATCCAATATAGCATCTATGCGTACATATTACTAGTTGTAACATTTAACTTTAATATGAAGTAGTGAATGAAAGAAAAATTTTTGGTAGGAATATCCTTTTACTTTGGATTTTAAATTCCGGAAATTCACGATGATTTTATAATCATGCCAGTATGCATAAATTTTACCCCTTTTTCTATTTTTTTCACTCACTGTATAGTATAAGTGATTCTCTTATTTAAGTTTCTGTCTATAATTTCAATTTCAGGAAGTATGGGTTCTTGCCGCGTATGGGTCTTATGATCTGCACCATTTCCTTTGGAATCAGTCTTCTTCGTGCTTGATTTCTGTGGAGGAGCCCCCACATAGATCAGAGAACGATGCGTTCGCTTTGACAGTTTCCCAGGACTTAGTTTGCCTGCAAGCCTTTTTAATGTTTAATCTTTGTCTTGTTCCAAGTTGTAAGATAATAAAAAGAAAAGTAGTGAGATTACAAGGGGGGGCAAAAAAACTGCACACATAATTTGAACAGGCCAAGTAGTTCAAGCTAGTTTTGCCTATTTTGATTAGTTTGTCTGATTGATAAAAGTAATCAAGTAAAATAGATAAAGGTCATCTTTCATAGGGTGGAATTCAATGATTTAATAACAAATGAAGCTAAGATTTAAATGCCCATTAAGAATATAATATAAAATGGATGTATGATGTGGGAGGATTAAATTATTAGTATAAGTGCATGAAAAAAGATATAATTATTTTAGGAAGATTGTTATTATTTTTTTTCATAGATTTGGTTCGTATTATTTTAATATGAGCAGTATCTTTTAATAGGATTAGTATATCATTTTATATATGTCAAGTCTTTTAATTAGATTTTATTTTAATCCAGGATTAGAATTATAAAAGTTGATAGAGAGATTTTTAATGGAATAAAAATATCGTTTTATCTCTCTTATCTTTCTTAGTATTCTATGCAATCAACAGGTTGATAGCAGATTATTTTCTAGAATTTATGTGCAAATCAACATATTGTCATTTTTTTTTCAAAATTCACACTCTTATTTAATTTTCGAATTTTGATGTCTATTTGTCTAGGTATTCTCATAATCAATAGACATACAGAAGAGTGTCGATAAATTTTATTTTCTTCCGCTGCATCACTGTAGCTACTGAAACATCCAGGCATAAAAACCGTATGTTGGTTATCAGTGAGGAGCATCTGGGTATGTTGGAGCAAAAACCTTTTTTTTTTTTTTTCTCTTTTTTTTTTCCCAGGTTGTTAAATAACTTAAATTCGCAAAATATTACCTTTGGTTGATGGCATCGTTAAAGTTTTTAACTTTTCTTTTTTCCACATCTATACTATAAGAAATCTTAGAATTTATATTTGTTTTGCTTATGTAAATCTTGAATCTCTTTTGGAATGCATTGAACCGGCTACAAAATTTTTGAAGGAGGTCTGTTAATTTTCACTTCTAAAACGCATATGTTGCCATTCTTTTATTAATTTACCATGATATGTAATTTGGATCAATATCTTAGCGGTTTCTCCTAAAAAAACTCGAGGTCTATTAAAATTGCTTGTGATTTAATAAGATATCATCGTCTTAGTATAATCAATTAAAATCGCATATATGCCTGTTGAAGATGATATAGTGTTGAAATTGAGTTTGGCTCAAATTTTAGGCTTGAGAATGACTCAAAGTGATATTATATTAATGGAACAATGAGGATATAAGTCATTCTACTTTTAGGTTTTCCCAATATGATATATGTTTCATTTTTTGCAATTTAATAATTCTACTTTGAAATAAAGTTTAACACACTAAATCAAATTCCATTTAGAAGTAAGAGCGCTAAAATGCAAATGGTGGAGGCACCAATATGAACATTATTCATTGTACATGAGTTAATAAACTGCAAAAAGTGAAATTTTATATAGTAAATTTCAAAAATGTGAAAGTAGAAGCAATTATGTTGCCTTTAAACCCTACACAATTCAAACTTGGTTCAATAAAACTCATTTTAACTTGATATGTCTTAAAATTATTTTTAATTCTAATTAAGATAATATTAACATTCAAACTTGACTCAAACTTGATTAACATTAGACCCAACCCAAGTTAGATTTGTTCAGTAAAATAAGCATATTAAATATTATGGAACCTGGACTTGATTGATAAACTACTTATATAGCTTAAGTTTGAACTTTTAACTTTGCTTGAATTAACCTCAAGTGAAAATTTAGCTAAGGTTGGGTAGTTCATGAATGACTATTATTTCGGGAAATGGAAGATTCTGCTATCCCAAATTCAGTTCGTCCACTCCGTTTCATTGCATGGAACACTGGGGGTTTAAATGCACAGCACAAGCATGTTCTAGAAACTCTGACAAAATTCATGTCGGATGTAGTGGTTTTGATGGAGACAAAGTTGGATCAACAGGGAGCAAACAGGTGTGTAGAATGAAATGGCCAGAGTGGTGGACCACTGATATGGCTTAAAGAAGTGGCAGACATCAATATCATCAAATAAATAAATAATTAACTCCATGAAATGTTCCAGGTTAGATCTTTTGACACTTCAAGTTTATGATGGTTTTTTTTTTCTTTCCTTCCTTTGGAATATATGGTCCCCTACATATTGAATACAAATACCTGTTTTGGAAAAATTCAGGGGCTGCTCTAATAAATAATAGACCATGGATGATCATCGAGGAGTTTAATGATATTATATATAAACATGAAATATGGGGAGGAGTTTTTAACCGCTCTGAATTATCGAAGATGTAGGGGTAATTGTAATCTTATAGATCTTGGATATGCTGGACCCAAATCCACGTGGTCTAATAGATAAAAGTTCACAAAACTAATACAAATAAGATTAGATAGAGCACATGCAAATTCAAGTAGGTTGAATTTATATCTAAAGGCTAAAGTTTATCATATCCCAAAATAGCCTTCGATTCACTATCCTATTATCTTCAAGACTCATCTCTATCATGCTTTGGAAATGAGGAATAACAGTTTTAAATTTCAACCTATGTAGTTTGATCTTAATTGAAAAAATTTGGCAGGAAAATCATTTTAATTGTATGGCTGTTGTTCAAAATATGCCCAAACATTTCAGACTCTAGAACAAACAAGTTTTTGGTGTCCTAGGAATGGAGAAAAGAAAGATAATCAAACAAATAGAGGAACTAAACAGAAAGATACCTACCCAACCTAAAGAAGAAGAAATAGCATAAGAGAAAGCTTGTAGAATAAAATTAAATGAAGTTTTGAATAGGGAGGAATTGTTATGGAAAATGAAATCACGGGCGAAGTGGAGTGTAAATGGGGAAAGAAATACAAGATATTACCATGATATAGCTATAATGAGAAGAAGGAAAAACAGAATATTAGCACTAAAAAATTCAGTAGGGGAATGGAAATTTGAGATGAGAGATAAAACAAATGTTTCTTTCTTACTTTAAAACTTTGTTTTTTTGGGGGAAAAGTTAGATTCATCTTAGCAGTTCTTGTCCTGAATTTTTACAATATGGACTACCTCTAGAACAAAAGCAAGTACTAGAGTTGCCTCTAAACCCAAATGAAATTAGAAATGCTCTTAATTCAATAGGGTCTTGGAAAACACTGGGCAAAGATGATTAATATATTTTTTCAAATATTGTTGGTCAATTGTTAGAGAATCAGTATGTAAACTAATTCAGGAAGTGTTTCAAACAAAAGAAATACCAACTGAATTAAACCATACTCAATTAGTCCTTATCCCCGAGAAACAAGGTGCGAAGACTGTTTCTCATTATAAGCCAATAAGTCTAGGTTCCACACTTTATAAAATAATCACAAAGATTTTAATTATTAGATTTTGATCTTTTTTAGATGATCTAATACACCCTGCTCAGTCTAGCTTTATATTAACTCGTCATGTTACAGATAACATTATCTTGCCAAATGAAGTACTGCACAATATTAAAAAAAAAAAAAGGAAAAGGAGAACAAAATATATGATCATTAAATTGGATTTTGAAAAAGCATATGACAAGATTGCATAGGACTTTATTCATTGGGCTTTGGTTAATTTAAACTTTCCTTCTTGGTAGGTGCAACCGTAAAAACCTAAATTCACACAATTCATAAATAATAATCATTAAGAAAATAATAAAAATTATTAAAAAGTTTTAAGAAAAATATGGAAGGCATTCCTAATTTCTTGCGATCTAAAAATATTGGAATTTAATAATTTAATGATTGTTTAAATTTTGAATTATTATGTTTTAAGATAAAATTCTATAAAAATAACAAGGATGAATTAATATATATATTTATATATATATATATGCAAATAAACGAAAATGAGATTCAAGTAAGAGATAATAAAACCAAAGTATAAATAAAGCATTCCGAATAATTAAAGAGATGAATGATGAGTAAATAAATAATTATTAAAAAATGGTTACTAAATTATATACCGTATTTTCAGACGTTTTATGGGAAATAAAAATATTATAACAAACCCAAATTAATATAGTAAGAAAGCATAACTCAAAAGAATATTAAAGATTGGATAATGAATACAAAAATATAAGATATTTACCAATAAATAATAAATTACTAAATAATTCAAAATTTTGATAGAAGTAAAAAACAATAACAAATCTAAATTTAAATTAATTGAAATAAAACAATAAAAGAATGAGTAAAGGAATAAAATCTTAAAACAATTGAAAGCTTTTGAATTATGAAAACTAAAGCTAATATAATGTCAACCACCAATATATAATTAATCCTAAAGTTGTTTAAAGTGTAATTTAATAACTGAGTTTAGATCATTTAGTTAAAATAAATAATGTGAATTATAGGTTATAAATGGATAGATTTATATAATCAATTAGTAAATAAACTTAATTGAAATTGAGATTTTTAAATACTCCTTTTCAACCTTCTGCTTATTTCAATTATCCATTTCATGAACCAAATTTCTTAAATCTTTTTAGTTATCAAACTTGAACTCTATTTCTTTTAAATTACTTAATTACTTTGATTATTTTCACATCAAGCCAAATTTCACTATTTTATCAACCAATTTTAATTTGACTATCCATTTCTCTTGATCTATAAATGATCTAAAATTTTCTTGAGCTAGATATTTAGATCTCTAAAATACTTTCATCCTATACTTTCAATTTTCATGAATTTTGAAATTACCTACTTATTTAAAAATATTAGTTTCTAAGCCCAAACTCAATTAAATATCAAGTTTTACAAAATTAAATTTCTAAACTTGGTATGTAAGTCAAGTTCTTGATTTTACTTATTTATATTCTAAAATCTTCTCTAATTGTTTTTAATGCTTAAGATAATGATCTGAAAGATTTGAATCAAGGCCCTTAACTATAAATATCCTTAATTAATGTTGGCATTATCCTATTTATTCCTTTTTCTCTCTCCTTAATCTAGCATTTATCTTCTCTTCTTTCTTTCTTTATCTTTCCCTTTACATTTCTTTTCTCCTTCTCTATTTATCTTCTCCTTCAATTCAAATTCCAACTCAAAGTCTCAATTTCAAAGGAGATTAAAGTGAAATGAGGATAGTAAACAAGATAAAAGATGAAGACTAAATATGTGGAAGCTTCATCAAACAAGAAGAAGTAGTAGTAGTAGTGAACAACAAGTTAGTTGAAGTTATCTAACATGTAGTATGCTTGTTCTCTTTGTTTTATTTGATGTAAATGCTTGTACATGATGAGTTAGTACTAGTTATGGGTAAAATTCAAGATGAAGCTTGTAAACATGTGGAATATGAGTTTGTGCTTTAAGACTTAAGTATACATGATCATGAATGGGTTAGAAAGTTGATGAGATGATTTGAGGAAATGAAATATAATAACAAGTGTAGAAATGTTGGGCGTTATGTTGCTGAACTTATAATTTGTTTTTAAAGTGTTGTAGGTGGTGTTTTGTGTATAAAACATGTACAAAAGTATCTTGAAGAAGTAAAGGAAAAACAAGGGATGCGTTCTGAGCTGGCACGCCCCTCCCCATGGGCCATGGCAGGGGACATGGCAGCTACTGTGCCCACTGTTGGGCTACCACGAGGGCGTGGCAAGGGGAGTGGTGGCCTCTATCCTCTTGCTATTTGTACACACTCCTTGACATGGGGTGTGGTGGGAGTGTGGTGATCACCACCGCCTTTGGCACGGCCAGTATGGATCCAAGTCTCTTTTGTTTTTCTTTCCTTTGTCAAGTTAACTTGATTTTATCATAATTTCATCATCCGAACTAGGATTGAAGTGATTTCAAATGCTATGAAAAGCTTAGGAAGAATCCTATAATTGCTATGTTATAAGTTCTAGGAAACTCTAGGAATAACAAAGCTTAAGATAGATTTGTTTCATTAGTTGTGTATAAGTAGTTAAGCTTAATAATATCATGAATTCTTCAAGACCATTAGAGTAAGGAATTAATACTACAAGTTTAGACTTTTTAGATATAATATAAACTTAGTTAACAAATCTAAGTCTCACTTAGCTTAATCTAATTTAGTAACTAAATGAGACTTAAGATGGTTTATGCATATCAAATGAATTAGTTAATGGACTTAAGTTATCATGATTCTTAGAAATGAAATGAAATAGTAATATAACTAAAGTTAGTTGATCTAATGAACTTCGCTAAAATAAATTGAGTTAGATAATTAAGTGAAGTCAACATAAATGCTTTGAGTAAATGCTTTATATGTGATTGTAATATACTAAGCCTTAAGTGATAAGGAGGATGTGTTGTTTCAAGTATAAGGTTATTATGAAATGAGGTGTTTTGTATATGAATGTTTTGATGGTGTTTTTTTAACAAAAGATTATAAACAAAGAAAAAAGAAATATTTTGACAAACAATGAAGAACTGTTTGTATCTTAGTAGAACAAACTTTGCAGCCATGGTGGGATTCCTACTTGGTGTCTGATCAAATAGGATCTTAAAATGAATCTAAGGTATTGAATAGATGTTTACTTTTGTATTTATTCTCTTCAATAGCCTTTAGCCAACTTTCTATTCCTGTTTAGATTTCATATGAAGGATAATGATGATTTGATGCTAATGATAATGTTGTGGATGATGGGATTATTGATGAGGATGATGCTTTGGTCTTCCTAGAGAATAATTAAGACTTAGCTTGGATGCCAGGTGGGTAACAACAATCACTTCACCTTTCTTGTGCTTGTAATCTAGATGCATTGGAAATAATATAAATCTAATTGATTATGCATGGGGTTCGGGAATCTGTTTGCTGCTTGATGATTGCATTTGATTGATAACTCACTAAACCATAAGTGAAAACAATTGTGTGGTGTTATTTGTGATTTATATAATGATGATTGTCTGAAAATGATATGGACATTAACTAATAAGACATAATTCTTATTTAACCTTTAAATGAATCAATCATACATTGCATCACATCACATTTGCATTAGTAGAGGTTCACGTCACGTATTAAATTCTGATTCTATATTAATTCTTGATTGGGACCAGTAGGTCTGTATGGAGGCTATTAGTGAGGTTGTGGGCTTCACAGGAACTAAGCAGACATAAAAGGACGTCGCAAGTGTTAGAGTCGGCTTTAGGGATTAATACTTAGGGAGGTTCTGTGGTTCTAAGGAAAATGGAGGGTTGGTTAACAGAGCAAATGTTTTGATATATGCACAAAATGAGCTTCAAAGGAAGTCCTCACTCTTTAGTCTTGTCTAAGGAGTAGTTAGAGGCTATGTTTCCATAAAAGGGATTTTAAAGAAAATCCTCCCTCCTTAGCTAAGTCTAAGGCGAAGTTAGAGGTATTTTTTGATAAAAATCAATAAAAGTATTTTAAAATGAAATCCTCCCTCCTTCGCTATATCTAAGGGGCAATTGATGGTTATATCTATTGTATGAAAGAAATGATTCTTGTGCTAAGAAAGATATGAGCTGAAGGCTCAAGGTTAAATATGCACCCCGTTCCTTAGTTCACAGTTCTCCTGGGTGTGAATGGTATGTATTTAGTCCTTCAACCCCTAAGAGAGGGCATAAATCTCCATTGGTTTGGATTTCGGTCATCCAAACTGTATATATCATATGGATGAGTGTGCATTACATATGTCTGTTGAATGAAAACTTGATTGTCACATGTTTGTAATGTGATTTGGTTTTGTTATCCACTAAGCTATGGTTGAGCTTACGCCCCCACAGTTTTGGTGCAAGAATAGCTGAAGCTTCAGATATGAGATAAGTCTGAGTGAAAGGGAAACTTTGAAGATAGAAGACGAGTTTGAAATGATAAATAGATAGATAATATAGATTGTTTTGATTCTCTCTCGTGTAAATTAAGTAGATTATGGATTAGATTCATGGCTTTGTAATTTAAAATTTGTAAAACATGGATGGTTTATTCTATTTTACTTTTTGGTAGGGGATACCGACTCTTTGCGATTCTAGTGGACTGTGGGAAATCGGATTTCCTTTATCTATCACAAATGTATTTTCATATTAGATGTTTATAAAGTAATTATTCAAGTAGAGTCTTGCAAACTCTAACTTGTAAGACGGTTCTCATATTACGGGTGCACATGTGATATGATAACTTTAGGTTATCCTTTTGAGGCCCATTTTTAGGTTGTGATAGCAGCTTATGGCAAATTGTTTATCAACAATTTCAATAGAAATTTTGATAAATGGGTAAAGTTTAGAAGTTTTTCAACCAAGTAAGGGACTCGAGCAAGGAAATCCTTTATCTCCATACTTGTTTATTATGGACTTAGCATTGTCAAGTCGTATTATAGAATATGAAGTCTAAAGAGGAAATTGGAAACCTTTCAAATTTAGAGCACAAGATATACATGTGTCTCATTTAATGTTTGTTGGTGATATTATATTGACAATGGAAGCAAACAAGGAAAATGCACACAAGATAGCACTTGTACTTTTATCTTTTAAAAAACTATTCAGTTTTGGTTTTAATTCAGATAAATCTACAATTATGTATTTCGACAATGTTGAACAACAATAGAAAAGTGAGATAATGGATATTCTACCTTTTAAAGAAATCTCCTCTTTTGCTAATTAATTAGGTTATCCTTTAGAGGAAGATTTAAACAATTTGATTCACAATTATCATTCATTATAAATAAAGTAAGAGCTAAGCTAAGTGGTTAGAAAGCTAGACATTTGAGTATGGCAGGAAGATTGATCTTGGCAAAATCTGTGTTAGAAACCACTCCTACAGGCTACATATTATATGCAAGTAGAAGCTATATTGTAGAAAACAACTGTGAAATTAGATCAACTTACTAGGAACTTTATATGAAATGAAAATAAGAAAGGAAAAACAACACACTAAGTTGCATGGAAAATATTACTAAATCAAAGAAAGAAGGAGACTTAGGGTTAGTGGATTTACATTTATAGAATGAAGTTTTATGTCAAAAAGATGGTATGATTAGAAAGTAGGAAAGGTGAAATGTTTTGCTATGTGAAGTATCGTACATTAAGAAATCAGTCAACTACCCAAAATAAAGTACTACAAAACTCTTCCTATTTATGTAAAGAACTTATACAAAATAATAAGTGGATGAATGAGCATGGTTTCACCCTATTAGGTAATGAAAAAAATACAAATTTTTGGAAAGCTTGGTGGGAAGCATCATGTCCTATTTGGAGATTAATCTAGGGGACTATACATGAGTCGATGATTAATCTATTTGTAATTAATTGTTGGATAAATGAATTCTCTTGGGATGAAGCTGGGGTTTCAAATATCAAGGATACAAATTAGTTCTCATGGACCTGCTGTTTTGTTGTAACATAAAAAAAGATAAAATCTTTTTGATATAAAAATACGAAATGCATTCCTTCGACAAAGGAAATGTATGAATTCCTAAAAAAATAATATGGACAATGAGATAATTGGAAATGGTTATGGAAATCTATTTTGCTCCAAAAGTAAAAATGTTCTTTATAGAATTTTGAAAATAGTTTGCCAATAGGAGTAAATTTAAGGCACAAAAATAGAAGAAATAATGTAATATACCCAATGTGGGTCAACTGAGGAAACAATTGAACATGCATTGAGATCTTGCCCTTGGATTTCTAATTTGGTGTAGAATTGGGAATCTCCTTTAAGTAAGTCATATTTGACACATTTGTCACTTATGGAAATGATTAAACTAAAATGTCATATTCAAAGAAATCAAATGGCTCAAATAAAACCACCAAAGGGTTTTTGTTTTGCTATCCTTCTTTGGCTAATATGGATTGATAGAAACAAACTTATTTTTTCTAATACAACTTCGACGGATACAATAGAAGGTAGGGCTAGACAATATGCTTTCAAATGTTGGAATTTTATTAGAAATTAGAAAAAAAAATAATTGATATTGAGAGAGTAAATCTTAAATGGGAACCTCCAAAACCAAGATGGGTAAAACTAAATTATGATGGCTTTATTCATCATCCAACAAGTAAAGCAACAGGCGGGGGGTGGGATTGGGGGAGGTGTGGGGTACTATGAGATCATGATTAATTTAATCAATAATACTCTATTCTAATCCTTCTTTTCAATCAATTTATAGGCAAGTATACCTATCATTTATAGTATAGATGATGAGAACAAGGTCGTCCCAAAAGGATCGAGTAACTATTAGTAGTGATTTATTCCTCTATTATCTACTCTCAATTATATTCTAAATTTATCTATTATCATACCACTATGATTAATTTTTATTTTTATATTCTCAAAATAGCTCAACAATAAGATATGAACATTAAATATGATTCAAACTCATCTAAACAACAATTTCCTTACAAGAATATCACTATAGTTTATTTCAAAAGATAACATTAATGATTATTTATATTCAATTAATCTACAAGATTCCTAGAATAGATTAATATCTCTTTCAAGACTACTAATCACTAATCTCTTAAATCTACCTATTAAAATGTCTTCTAATTAGTAACAATTCAAGAATGAATTACTGAACATGAATCTTTTATAGAAATCTATTTCAATACACGAAAGACTCTTTTATCACTATGTTAGTAATTCAAACAAGCCTTTTTTATTATGCAAGATCTATTCACATATGCAATTTCTCAATCAACATATATGAAATCAATTATAGTGTAACGCCTCAAAATAACTGGATTCAGAGCGTCTATAGTCACCACGTATATTACCTTATGCATCATACACACAGGCTTTCTTAAAAAAAATACTATTTATGATGATCATTTACTAGCTGGTTTTAATTACTAAAATCATTTAATTAGATTTTAGTAATGACTAGATTTAGCAGCGGTAAAAAAATCTTTACAAAAACATTTTTACATTCTACTTTCATTAGTAGATCAACTCCCAAAACAAAATCATACCATTAAGTATCCATATAAAAGAATACCTATTATGATTATAAAACAAAGTTTAAAACTTAAAATTACAAAATATGAGCTCAATAATCAAACCCTTAAAGGAAATACAAGTTCAAAAGATAAATCTAGCTCTTTATATAGAAGAAAATAAAAATAAAATTCAACGATCCTATCTAGCTTCACTCCTTATCTAAATTCTCCAGAGTCACCTAAAACCCAAGTCAAACATCATCATCTAAATCATTATCAACAGAATTTCCATCCAATCAAACTTGGAAAGATGAACATAATAAGCCAAAGCCCAGTACCACATTAGCACAAGCACACACGAGATGACACGCGTGCATAAACTAATGCAATACAATAATCAATAGTTTATTATCTTTTGATTAAAGTAAATCAAGCAACATTGGAGCACTCACATTTTAGAATAATCTCTAGGAATCTGGGGGTCTTAAGTAACAGCAATTGCTCCAGGGACTGATATAAGTAGCTCAAATACTTATATCTCCTATATCTAATCGAAAAAGAAAAATAGCTTCATTTAGAGTTCTAGTCATTATGCATCTCTACTTATCTCAATTCATAATATAATACGGCTTAACCGGTCTCATAAACATAAGCTATACTATATTACATCCCTCTAAGCCTAAGTTAACATTATTTAGATACCATTTTTCCCTATCGGCTACTGGTCGAGCCACCTATGAATTGTCGTTACATCATAACATACCATTCCATCATGGTAAGAGATGGCCTAAGCGGGTAACTATTGTGCCCAGTAAGGGTGTTCATGGATCGGTTAACCGGTCCGTGGCCCTATTTTTTAAACCTAACCGTACTGATCGTTTTTAATATTTTGATCCTTAACCGGTCCATTATAAACAATTAGCCACCTTAATAGTTAACCGTTTTATTCGGTTTTCGGTTTTTAGCCATTTAACGTAATTGTCTCAACAAATCAAATTGATAATTTCAACAAACCTTAATTTTTAGCCTTTATAATAGAGTTTTTCTTTAAATTATTAATATATATATATATTACAAGAGCTAAAAAAAAGAAAATCAAATTAAAGAAAAGAGGAAAAACAAACCTTTTGATGTATCATTATCAATAAAATCAAATCAAATCAATTACCACATTAACTCCATCAAACATAGGACAATAGTATTTTAATCAAAATCCAATGAATATTAACATAGGTAAATTATATCTATATATATTTTAAAAAATAATTATATTATATGTAAATTTTATGTATGTATATATTTTAAAAAATAATTATATGTAAATGTAAAATAATATAATATACTTATAAATATTAAAACAGTTAACCGTTAACCATCGGTTTTTTGTGGTTACAAACTGAATCTGAAATCGAAAACCGAAAAAAATAAAAACTGTAGTCCTAAACCGAAACCAACAAATCGGTTAACCATATTTTTCATATTGGTTTTACGGTTTCGGTTCGGTTTTTTGGTCTCGTTGGTTTTCTTGCACACCCCTAGTGCCCAGCTCTAGAAAGGGTTTTTGCTCCCTGTATCAGATTAAACGACACAAGCATAAATATCAATCAATTATCGGGCCAACTTTATGTTTTAATTCATTTACGGTGTCTATCTTAGCATACAACACACAAGTTACCATGTATCTTTTCTACCCTGGTGAGAAAGAAGACAGTCCATAAGATAAGACAGAAGGTAAATTCAAGCCTCTGTTCAAGAAATTAAACTTATACAAGAAATTAAATTAATTATTCATTTACATCATACTTATATTAAAGCCCTATTTGATTAGATACTAAGTAGGAACTCTGCCATAGCTGCAAAAATCACCACGCAAGATATGGATGGTTCTTCGTTGTCTATCAAAGTTTTTTTTTTTTTTTTTTACTTTTTTTATGAACATTTATTAATAAAAACATCATTATATTATTCATTTTTCAAAATACTCATTTTCTTAGCAAACATACGTTTTAAACAGTATACTCTCCATATTAATTAAGGCCTAGTCTAATATATTATTCAAATCTTCTCTAAGCCATTTACAAGTTAAGTCTATATTAACTTAATCTTAGCCAAATTGATTAGAATTAATCATTTAATTTAATTGCTATGTCATATTAATTATCTTACTAGGTCATTATCATATACCTATTAGGATCTTAATTAGTCTATTTCATTTTAGCTTACTAATGTTCTTCAAATCAAGTTAATCTTGGGTTTATTAACTAAGTCCATTTCATACATAAAACTATGTTGAATCTAATTTTTCATTAAGTCTATTAATTCATTTACCTCATTTCTATTATTTATCATATTGTCTATCATTTGCCTATTTCATTTCATCTAAATCATTTTATCTTTCTTTGTATATATATTATATATACATATATATATATATATATAAAACAGGGGACCAGATCAATCACAACTGTGATTTCAATTACGCCCTTGATCATGCCAGTGATCAAGGAAGGTAAGGCAAACATAGGTGATCACGGGTTGAATCACGCTTGTGATTGTCAAAATTTTCAACTCGAAGCTAGCAAAGGCCATGTCACACCCATAATTCACCCAAAATTATCCAACCTGAGCCTACCAAGGTCTTTATCATGCTTGTGATCAAGCAAACTTCGATTTCCCAAGGCTACTAAGTGCTTTATCACACCCGTGATTAAGACACAACACCAATAGTTTACGTTTTTCCTTTGTTTGTTCTTCAAATTTCCACTTATTGAACTACTTGTTTCTTATTTTCATCACGTCAAAACATATCATAAACAACATACAAGTTCATATAAGTTTTATCTAACATTCTAAATCTTATTTCCACTTCATTTTTCATCAAATCATTTCATTAAGTTTCTAACCTATACATCCGTATACATAACAGAAGTTTTAACTTACATGTTCATATAACTCTTATTTATAAATTTTATCACAAACCCTACTTATATATAGTTTTAGTTCATCATCCACATGCATAAATAACAGTCACATTAAAGAAAAATAATAAATTTACTAGTTTAGCAAATCTAAGTTACTTGATCTTCTTTTCTTGCTGTTGAAGTTGCCCCAAGCTTAATTTTCTTCTCCTATCTTATACTAACTTTAATTTCTTCTATGATATCCTTGAAATTGAGATTAAAAATTGATTTGTTGAAGGACAAAAGAAGAGGAAAGAAGAAGGAGAAACCGTAGAGAAGAAAGAAAAAAAGGAAGAAAATAGAAAAAGAAGAATGAAAACCAAGGCAGATAGAGAAAATGAAAGCAGGTTTAGGGGATTGAAATTGAAGAAAAAGGGTTCACATTGAAAAATTAGAAAAGATTATAAAATTCAATTTGTCAAGATGAAACAATTAAACAATTTTGAAAGGGATATTTAAAATCTTAAATTTCAATTTAATCTATTTACTAATTTGATTATGTCAAGTTATCTAATCATACTTTATTATTTACTTGTTTTATTTATTTAAACCATCTAAATTCAATTTCTAGACTAAATTTAAATTCAAGTTCAAAATTAACTATCTATTATACTATTCAATTAAATTATTACTAATTTAGATAGATAAAAGTTTAGGGTGTTTCATATAGAATCAATATTTCGAATATATCAATCTATAAAACAATACAAAACTCATAATCAAACTTAAAAGAACATGAAATTTCATTAAAACTGCAATTAAGTACAAAACATATAGTAATATCTTGGGTTCTTGTTGTTTAGACGATAGATTTCTACTCCTCCATTATAAAACTATCAAAAGCACTAAACATTAATTACAAATCGGCACAATAATGGAAGGAATACACTTGAGTGAACAAATCTTGAACCTTCTCTTGATCATTGCTTTCCTTGAGAACTCTATTTTTCTATTCTCTCCAAGAATATAAAACTAGGTTTGAATGTAAGGAAATTAATGATCTAAGTTTTGTGTTTTTTTTTTTATCTCTACAAACGTTTTTATACTTGTCAAATGTCGAATGTGTCCTCCAATTCCAGATAAGCTTAATTTCTTTGGATATTTTTATGCATTTGACCGAGCCTTCAAAAAGTACATAGGGTAAACAAGGGAACAACTATTCAGTCGTACATCTCCCTGGGTAGTTATAACTATCGAATATATCATACTTATGAAAGAACATGATCAGTGCACGACATAATGTACCCAACCGTGCTTCTCACATATCACTCCACATGTCTTAGCTTTAATACAGCACGGTTGAAATAGGATTTCTTCTAATGCCTTGTATATTTCACTGATCCTTCAATGACTCACAAACCTACATTTGCACGGCAAGAAAACAAGCATCCCTTTCTTGTTGTGCTTCTTTCTAACTTGCATCTTCATATGTATATACGAAACACAATGGAAACACGACCCTGTTTATTCATTCTTCCAAGAAACATGGTGTAAACACAACTTAACTCATTCAATTGTGTTCTTAATTGTTTTCTACTCATTTAACTCTGGTTGAAACATGGGTAAAGCATGGCTAACTATATTCCCTCGTGCTCCTCTCTGATTCTCTAATTCTTTAAAATTGATTTATATCCACGATGAGCATAAGGGAAACACGATTGATTATATCTACCCCTATTCTTCATAATTCTTTGTCATTTTCTTCACTTTGACTCCAAAATTTATATAACTTGATTGATTTTACTCCAAAGCTCTTTTCCTTTCAAATATAGAAAATTGACCAAGTTAAGTATCAAACCTTAACAATAATTTATATAATTTACTACAATCTAGCATATTAAATGTAGAATAAAACACATATATCAAATTTCCCCACACTTAAGCAATTGCTTGTCTTCAAGCAATTTGTAAAATTCAAAAAATAATAATAATCTTTTTATCAATCAACAATTACCACTTTGGAAAACTAATTTCTAATTATATCATTTGCATTCTGACATTAGGGTTCAAAAATAAAAAATTGACTATTATATTTTACTAATAAATACATTATTTATTGATTTATTCTTCTTTTCATTAACTCACATAATTGCAATTTCTCGGAATTTCCACTCACCTCTATCTATCCATTGCCTTAAAGATATCATTATACTAAAGTTTACATATTAATCATAGTAATTAAAACCATTTAAACTAGAATCTCAAAGCAAAAATCTAATATTAGATATACTAAATAGAACGAGATTGTACATCTACTAAAATGTATATATCTTCCTCATTAATTCTTAAGATAGCACAATCAAAACTGAAAGTATATCTCATCATATATCACCTGGATTTCCTTTTTCCTTTATTCTCAATCTCTATTTTTATTTATTTATTTATTTTCAAGTTTTTGATTGATCAATGCTCTCTTCATATCAACCAACTTTTAATTTAGCTTAGATTAATTGGTAGAGGAGTCAAACTCTCACACTTCTTAGGGACTAAGTCCTACTTGTAACAATCAACTTTTACTTTTATTTTATTTTTATATAGCCTTCAAAAGGATGAATTTTTGCCTGCATCATTTCCTTTTCTTCTAGACGGGTTTTTGCTTGCTTCTTTTCGGCTTTTGGAGATTGATTTAGAGAAAAATCACTAAGGGAAAATTTCATTTAAACTTCCAATCAAAATCATGAAACCTATAGAACTTCATAAGAGAAAATGCAAACAAAAGAGTAGACTTAAAAAATAGTTTATTAACTTCCTAATTCAATAATCATAGTCTAATTCTAACCTTAAAATTAAAGTTTAAATAATGAATAATTCTATATTCACTTCGATTCCACAAGTTAACTCTAGCATGGTATAGTTAATACAAAAGATAGAGAAATAAAACTTTCAAAGATTAGCCAATTATAAAAGTTAAAATCCAGAAGAACAAATAATTATAATAAATAATTACAATCTAAATATTTTTTTAAATTATAATTATTATTGTTCTAGACATAAATATAGATAGAAAATTTTCACGGAAAAACTAAAAAGAATTTTCTCACATTTTCATAATACTTAAAGTGAGATAATCAAGTAGTTCCCTAATGATACACACTTACTCATGTCATTATCCTCAATGTATTAAACTAAGCAGAGAAAGAAAAATAAACAAAAATACAATAAAGTGAAGAAATGAAAAGACAAAAACTTCCCTAAAATGACATATCTGAATTTGAACAAGATAAGAGAATTGATTCTTGACATAAGATTATTCTCAAGTGCTTGATTGTTCTCTTGACAACCAACCCGAATGAAAAAAATTGAACAGACTATCGATAATAAAGAAAGAAAAACAAAAGTTAGTCAAAAGTAAAGAAAAATAGTTAGCATAATAATTAACATTAGTCACACATGTTGAGTTTTTAGATCAAGTAATAATAGAGAATATAAGTTCATAAAACAAAAAATAAATGTTAGCATCTAATTCTATTCATCATCACTCTCAAACTCCTCTCCATCATCATCTTCAGCCTCCTTTTGTAAGTCCTTAAACACCTTGCCAATCATACTATAAAGAACATCACCATATTGACCACTTACAACCATTGTAGATAGACCAACCTAATTTGTTGTCGCACTTTGAGGAGGCCAATAATCTGCCACATTAGGATAAGTGGCATCTCTATATTCATTTGTGCTCCCAATGCCTTAAAATAAGAAATATTATAATCCTGTAACATTCTCTACTATATATATAAAGGAACATTAGTGGAGGTAGCACCAGCCCCCGAAACTTGATCATGATCATGCTCAACCTCTTCTCTTTCTTCTTCTTCCCCTTCTACCTCTTCAAATTCCATCTATCAAATGGGCTACTAGTAAGAGGAATAGAAGAAGTGAGTTCATCATTAGGGGGTGGATCGAGAAATAGTCCTAGATTTTTAATCAAGTGGGTGATAAAAGCTCCACATGTAATAATGTCACATCTACAATCGTTGCCTTACCTCCTTATATGAATCGCTAACCGCACAGCAATGTCCATGGGATATTTCCTAATCATGTTGTACAAATACATCATATCTTGGCATTAACCATACCCGTGCTTTAGCCCCTTCCAGTGATTGAATGAACCAACAACCAATGTACAACCTCCTTTATGGGTTCTTAAATGTGGATCCATTGGATATGGAAGTGCCGTACAGTTTGTTATGTGTTGAACATTCCCTCCAAACAATAGTGTTATTCACTCCATGTGGTGTTGAGTGTTTTAGCCTTTCGAAATCACTTGTATTCACATTTTCATCAGTGTATAACCCAAAAGCAACATAGAATTGATAATGAAGTGCAACTAATTTCCCAACCCATGTATTTCAGAGGGTTGACCAATTTCAGAGTAGCCAAAAACTCCAATGTGAGCATCTTATTGATTGATTCTTAGATGGAGAACAATCATTCATATGGCCCTGTAGATAGAAGTTCTCTGACCTTCTGCACTAATCTAAATTTCTCCAGTAATACCAAATCTATATACATATTCGAAAGCATCAACTCCTTTGTCAAATCAATAAACTTCTACTTTTGAACCTTCGTTAAATGGTTTAGAGGTTATCGTGTCCTAGAAGAGGAAGACCCATTAGATCTTGGATGCTTTGTCTTTTTCTAAGCTACTATCTTCACTTTAAGCACCTATAAAATTTAGTAATATCCAACTTAAGAAGTGTAAAACCGAGCTAAAAGATTAAGATCATGAAACAATCATGTATAAGATAAATAAACCAAGTAATAACACTCAATTCAACTTGACATGTAAAAACAAACTCATAGCTTAAAGACACGGAGAAGAACATGAGGAATTAAGATATCTTGTGTACCCCTAATGTAATTCTGGCGCTTAGGAATAGTGTTTATGTTTCAAACTTCACAAGTTAAGCACGATGGGTATAAAATCTATTAGCAATCAAAGATTTAGGAATTTCATGTATAGCAGCTCTTAGGGTTTAAAATCAATCAAGATAACAGCTCTACTAACTTCTCAAAACAAATCATCGATTTCAAAACCTCAAAGGCTTAGCTAGGGTAAATCATGGAAAATCACACATTGCTTTATCATCTTTCAAATATCATGTACTCACTATTTCGAGCTCAAATAAACAATGTATAACATGAAAATAAAAAATCCCTAATTTTTTAATGAAACCTTAAACCCGAAACATGATAAAGTGACAACCAATACTACCAACCCAAGAAAAACAAGTTAATTCTTAATGAAGGTAAAGATCAAACCTTGATTTTGTGCTATTGGCTGATGATGTTCATGGATGAATCAGTAGTTGTGAATGAACAAATGTATTTGTTTCAGAGAAAAAGTTTTCTATGAAGAAATGGGATGTAGAAACATGAAGGAATATATTGGGTGTTTTTTTAGAATGGGTATTTATATTATTGGAGACACGATATGTGCACGAGAGATCATTTCACAATGTGCTTCTTTCTATATAAAATTACCCAAAAACCCTTTCAATTGCACACCTGAAGCACGAGTGTTCCTATTCCATTGTTTTCTTAATGTGTATATTATGCAAAACATTCTTATAAGAACACAACATGTGCATGTGGAACTCTATCATAACATACTTCTTTTTTATTAAATGCTTTGTCAACATGAGTAAAGCATGACTAAAGTACGACATGACATATCTCATCGTGTTTCTTTCTATTCACTTTGCACACAACTCTCCTAGAAAAACATGATGGAAACATGAGTGCATATATACCACCATTTTTCTTATTGTTTTAACATGAAAAGGAAACCCAAAAAAGCACAACTAAGTCTATCACACCGTGCTTCTTTTGTCCTATATAGAACCACTAAGATCTAGAAACACAATAGAAACATGGCACGACATATCCCCTCGTGCTTCTTTTTGTAAGACATTGGTTCCATCACCTTAGTATAGCACGGGGATCATACGATAGAATCTATCTAATTGTGTGCTTTTTGTATTTCAAATTCAAAGTACCATGCTTTTCTTGGAGCTTATATTCTCAAAATCCATTAAGACTCAATATATATTTTTGCAATTAGAAAACAAAGAAATCAAATACAATGATTTACAAGTTACGCAAGGGTTGCCTCCTAAGTAGTGTTCTCTTTGACGTCATTAGCTTGACATAATATCAATACTTTAAACAAAGGTTGAATGAAGTTGAAAATCCTCTTTTTGAGAGAGTTCACCATCATCTCCTAAATATAATTTTAACAACTAACCATTAACTTTAAATTTCCCTAAAGTTGGGTGTTCTACCTCTATAGTGCCATATAGGAAAACCTTAGTCACTATGAAAGGTCCAAAGCACCTAGATTTTGACTTCTTGGAAAAAGTCTAAGCCTAGAGTTATATAGTAGAACCTTATCGCCTTCTTGAAACTGCCTAGGCTTGATCCTTTGGTCATGATATCTTTTTACTTTCTCCTTACATAACTTAGAACTTTCTTATGCCATTGCCCTCCATTCATTAAGCTCATTCAATTGGAACAATCTCTTTCTTTTAGCATCATTCAAATCATAATTAACTCTTTGGATTACCCAATATGCCTTATGTTCTAGTTCAATAAGCAAATGACAAGCTTTTCCATAAACTAACCTATAGGGTGTAGCTCCTAAATGTGTCTTGAAGGCAGTTCTATAAGCCCATAAAGCATCATCTAGTATATCTAACCAATCCTTTCTATTATGTGTCATGGTTTTCTCTAAAATTTTCTTTAACTCTTGATTAAATAGCTCAACCTGGTCACTAGTTTGAGGATAATAAGGGGTAGCTATCCTATGGGCTACACCATATCTTTTAAGTACTTTTTCCATCTGTAAATTACAAAAGAGTGTACCATGATCACTAATAATAGCTTTGGGTATCCCAAATCTAGAAAATAATCTTTTTAAGAAACTTGTTACCACCCTGACATCATTTGTGGATAAAGCCTCTGCTTCTACCCATATAGACACATAGTCAACTGCCTTTAGGATGCACTAATTTCCATTAGATTTAAGGAAAAGCCCCATAAAGGCAATACCCTTCACATCAAAGACCTCACATTATGGGATATACTTTTTTAGCATTTCATCCTTTTTAAAGTTGTTTCCATTTCTTTGGAATCTATCACATCTAACACTAAATGCCTGTCCATCTCTAAACAGAGTAGGCCAATAAATCCACATTCAAGGACTTTTTGAGCAACTCGGTTAGTACTATGATGTCTACCAATGAGTCCCCAATGACAATGACCTAAATTTTCCATCCTTCGGATTGAGAAACACATCTCCTAATGACTTGCTCTACATAAATCCGAAATAAAAATGGATCATCCCAAATGTAATATTTAAAATTTGTAAACAATTTCCTCTTTTATTGTGGGGTAAGTTCCTTAGGTATTATCCTTGCCACTAAATAGTTTGCAATATCTGCAAACCAAAGAGTTTCATTATCCATTTCATCAATTATCCCAGTGATAGTACATAATTTCTTCTCAAGAAAAGAATCATTAATATCATCCTCAAAAAGTTTCTCTCAGTTAGGATTTTCAAGTCTAGATGAGTGATCCACTGTAAGATTTTCATCTCCTTTCTTATCTTTAATCTCCAGATCCAATACTTATAGCAATAGTATCCACCTTAACCTAGACTTAGCATCAGATTTGGATAATAGTTATTATAAGGCAAAATGGTCAGTGTAAACTATTGTTTTTTATAAAATTAAATATGGCATAACCTATCAAAGGCAAAGACAATAGCTAGTAACTCCTTTTCAATAGTAGTATAATTCTCTTGTACATTAGCTAAGGTTTTACTAATATAAAAAAAAAATGGATTGGGAATGCTTGTCCCTTCTTTGTCATAAAATAGCACCAAAAGCATAATCACTCCCATGACACATGACTTCAAAGGGAATATTCCAATCTGGTGCTACCATTATTGGGGCATTAGTTAATTTATCTTTTAATAAATTAAAAGCTTATAAGCAATCATTATTAAATTTGAAAGGTGTCACGCCCCAAATGGTACCCTAAACGTGACAGTCTGCCACACTCGATATCTAAACTCAAGTATGACAACCTTAGTCACTACATGAGTTTAAACATCGGGTGCAAGGCTCATGTTCAATGTATAGGGAACCATACTTTGAATCGAAATAGCTTAAGAAGACATACATAGCAATAAGAATATAAATCATAAGAGTTATATCTAGATTTAATCTTGTTGGTCCCAAAAGAATAACCTAGAGGGGGGGTGAATTGGTTTTCCAAAATGAAAATTTAATCTTTTAAAAAAACTTGACCAAATTCACAAACTTAGTTAATCAAATTAAATGGCTTCTTAACCTTACTTAAAAACAACAACTTTAATAAATAATATCCTTAGATAAAATTTAGATAAGAACAGATACAAAAAGTTTAGCTTAAAACAAAAAATGAACTCATAGATTTTAATCTTTCAATTAATTTCTTATTAGTAAAAACGCTTCCAGATAGTCTCTGATTTAGTCTCTGCTTATAAATTGCACTTCCTGTTACTCTTTGAATTTGTTTCTGAAATTAATCCGCAAACAAATAAACACTTAAAATGTATAAAATTAAAAGAGATAGGGTAGAGAAGATTGCAAAGCTATTTATAGAGGTTCCGCCTTGAGCATTAGTCCTCTCTTCCAGCACCAAGCTGGGAACCTGGTATTCCACACCGATATGTTCTACTATCTAATCAAGAAATGAGAGTACAAGCTTATTCAACTACAATGAACTTCAATCACTCTGCTCAGCCTATCTAGCTTCACTTAAGCTATTTACTAATCTACAGAGAAAGAAATTCACTCTCACTCCTTTTACAATCTCTCACAAGAGAACAAAAGCAATGAGGACTAAAGAAATAAAGATTTCCTCTCAGTTTAGTAAATTGAAGACAATATAGAATAGCAATATTTGGCTCAATGAAATTCGTAGCTTTCTATGCTTGTTCTTTTTCACTTTTTATAATGTGTTTGAATCACTGTTTGTTATATATATTTTTCATTCCTGACGGTTAGGAAAAGATAAACTTTGCTCCTGATATTTCTCCTTCACAACGTCTTCTTCCTTTGGATAAGATGAGAAATTGAACGTTGAAGATGATCTTGTTCCTATTTTTATGCGTCTGTTAGAGACATTAGTCTTGTTATGAATGGGTCTTGAAAATTTGAACTTTATCAATTCAAATTATCCTCTAAAAATAACGTATCAGAATCCCTTGAAGATAGGAAAAAAATATCACTGTTTATCTTCTTCTTCAAATTCAAAAAATTTCAGCTGATACTGTTCATGCTTAAAAAGATTTTTGATCCTTTGATATTGCCCCATATCTTGCTGTCCATACTCTATTTTGAATTTAAATTCCTTTGGCCATAGAAAATCACGTTCTTGGTATATCATAAATAGATACTTTTAGCATATAAGCTTTTCATGTCAGATCTAGACCGAATCTTGAACACATCTTGACATCGTTATTAAACATCCTTACTGTCAAAATATTAAATCTTTAAGAATAACACTTTTAATTCAATGTAAACTTGAATCCCCTTGGATATTTGAACCAACTTAGTGGAACATTTGAATATACTATCCAAATACATTCAACTTTGGTGCTGGGTCTTCAAATTAATGAATTAATAGAAGAAAAACTGAAATTCCATATTCTGTTCGTGATTTAGCAGCTTTTTCTGTGTAGCATATTTACCTTCTGATTTACTCTTTGACAGTTACTTTCGTCTTGATAAGCAGCAGATTTAGCTTCTGAATTACCTTCTAACTATGCATTTGTTCTTAAAAAACTTTCCCGAACATATTCTAAATTACTTTCAAAGTTGAATCTCTTTTGAAAAAAATTTCATAAACCAACTTTGATTATGCCTAAGCATTGCACACTTAATGAATTTGTTAGTAAACACTCATACATGTTTTATTATCATCAAAACCAAACTAGGAGACTTAATAAATCTATTACCTGATCTAAGGGGCATACCCCGACAAAATATTAAGAGTTCTTAAGTTCTCAAAAGTCTCTTACAACAACCGTATATATATATCGATTTAGGAGATTCAACTAGAAGTCTATGCCTATATCTAGGTCCCGACTTCTTCAAAAAGCTTCTTAAGTTCCAAAAGTTGTACATGAGGAAAGTGGCTTCTCGGAATAGCCATAAATTTTCAAACTGCAATAGGAAGCTATAGGGGTATAAGCTTACAAGCTTAGTGAGTTCCACTTCCAAAATTAAATGCTCAATAGTAATATATAACAGAAAAGTCATTAACAACCATATGAAAAGCACAAACACATGATCATACAATACATAAGACCATCCAAAAATCTTATGTTGAATGGATTTACGCCCTCCATTCAGGGTTAGGTGTTTCGGGCCCATACAACCATAGATTTCACTTTTTCTCATTTATATTGTGGTTGATACAGGTGCCCATCCACACACATTTTCAATTTATATTGTGGTTGATACAGGTGTCCACCCACACATATTTTTAATTTATATTGTGGTTGATACAGGTGCCCACCCACATATATTTTCAATTCTGGCCCTTACGCCAACATTCGAGTTTACAGACCCCTCGTTGACCAACTATTATGCCTTCTTCCCACAAAGGTATAATAACCTATGCAATGTGACTCACATATGGTATGCATGGCCAATTTGATTATAAGATCATGGCATATTAATTTAACAATTTATGGGTGATCATAAATATTGCAGACAATTTAATTCTATACTAAATCATACAAATATTTACAACAAGCTCATTTCGGTATTCTTATCATCAGTTCACATAAGAAGAACTCATTTACACCCAGTCAATTTATTATCTTGCCCTAATTCTAATGCCACTAACATTACAAGCACATTCACAAGCATGAAATTTAAAGATAGTGAACTCACTTTGCCATGGCGCGAAAATCCACTTAATTGTAATAGTTCTCGGGAAGGTCTAGTCCATCTCCCAAGTCTCCTAATCAAAATAAATAACTCTAATGAGTATTTTTATGAAGTTTGAATGAACTTATAAATTCTATTCTATCAAGTTCGTCAAAATTTGTCTAAGACGAAATTTCAACTTAAAACGGCCATAACATGGTCATTCTAACTTGGAATTTCGCATATTATATACCGATTTCTACCTATTCGATGAGAGCTATCTATTTGTAAAGTCATTTCCAACAAACGAGGTCGGTTGGTCCATGAATAGTAGGGTACATGATACTATACGAATTTCCCATTCCACAATTCAAATCCTAATTTCAAACCAAGCATCATACTAAAAATTTGATAGATACTTAGCTATCATTATATCTTGTAAGACTCTATTATATACATATGTAACTCAATATCATGCATGATTTATGGGTGTTGGTAATTCTAATTTCTCATGTACTTAGATAATGTCAAATTGGATGTATAGGACATTATTTTTCTAACTTTGTTTCTACAAGTGCATCATGTATATATGCAATATTTACAAGCTATTGTCATGAAGGTTATGAGATGAACTATCTATATGTATATTCTTAATTGTATAGTACCAAGAATTCTTTTTGAAAAACTTTTGCTTTGCAAAACTTTTGAAATTTACTAGACTTAAGAAAGACAGTTTTTCTTCTGGTAAAATCACACTTGCTTTCATCAAAACTCAACATTGATGACCTACCTAGCCATTACCTTCATTATTTCAATAAAAACCTTCATTTTGGGGTTAGAAAATAGATGTTTAAATAGGTGGTTTACCTAATTACGAATTTTACAAAATTTTACAGAATGAAAACATTGTTTAATCTATTCTTTGAAACCATTCCTTATTATAGGATTATACTTTGATAAACCTCTCTTATCCTTGTCAAAATTTGGTCTTTATTACATGTATCCCCTAGGACTTCTATTTTTCCATAAAAATCATCATTTTGGCATTTAGAAATGGGTGTTTAAATAATGACCATTTTCAAATCCGAATTTTGAAAGTTTCATTTGAGTTTGTTTTCTTTGTAAAACTCATTTAGTCTTTCAAAAACCATTTCCTAATCAAACCTACTCCTTAAGGCTTCTATTTCTTTAATAAAATTCTTGTTTTGGAGTTGAAAAATGGGTGTTTACACTTCCAGTTTCTCTTATTACAAATTTAAAACGTGTTATTGGGATTGAAATATAAATTTTATAAACTTGTCCTTGTTTTGAAAATATTCCTTAGTAGATCTAAGTTTTGCTCATCAAACTCACTCATTTATGATATCTATTCCCTAAGTTCTTCATTTTTAATATAAAATACACCTTTTGAAGTTGAAAAATAGCTTTTCTAAATAGGGTTTCTTTTTTATCCGAATTTTCAAAAATCATTTTTGTTGAAACTAAAGTAGATATTGAGCTTTCTATCTCTTTTCTACTATCATCAAGCTATTACAAGTTATTTATGAACATAAAACAAAAACCTAATACATTTATGATCTCAAAACAACTAGATCTAGTTTACTATACTAGTCATAAATGCATGAACACTACGATGGTTATGTGAATATGATTAGATGATGAATATAAGCACAAATCATAAATGATAACAACATAGCTTTATAATAAAACAAAGTAATAGCAAAATAACGCAAACGACAAGATCTATAACATTGTGATGGCAAGGATCTCATGTTCAAGTGTTTCCACATCCCTAGCTTAAAGCTCGTGGGGGTTTTGAGTGGAATCACACATGAATGATCTTGTCATTACGTGTTTTTAAGGTAATGAAGTGTAGATCTATTACCTATTTAGTGTTTGGATCAAGACAACTCAAAGAAATCAAAAGTGTGTGTGTGTGTAGAGAGAGAGGGAGGTCACGACATTTGAGGGAGAGAGGAGAGAGTTTTGAAAAAATTTTCTAAAGAGAAAATGAAGAAAGAAAGAAAGTGAAATGAAGTTGTTATAAAGGGGTATATATAGAGAAATGGATTGGGGTTTACTTTAATTAAACAAAAAAAAATAAAACAAATTGGAGAGAAGGAAAGAGGGAGAGGGGGCGCCAGTTTGCTTAGAGGAGAGACGGAGAGGTGTTATGTTGTTTAAGATTCAAAATTCAATAAGTAAATTAAGTAGTAAAAATTATATTGGAAAAGTAAATTGTAAGGAAAATGATGAAATTATAAGAATAAAATGTAAGGATGTAAGGAATAGGTTATAGGTAGTTGTACTTGGTGAATAGTGTGAAAGAAATTAAAAAGTATATTAGACATTTAAAGTATCGGTAGTAATGAAAATACGATAAAAAGGTTATAACTGTAACTTTTATAACCCGAAAAATTATATAACTGATATATTTGGAAATCTTATGAAATTACGAGTCTAATGGTATTAATATCATATATTTAATATCTTGAGCCCCGAGACACGCTTTTCAAAGTCTGTATCCGATCGGGTTCGAAATAGGTCGAAAATTCGTTAATTTTATCTTTTTAAGCACCCTAATATTATTATGAACAAAACTACATTCACTCATATTTCGACTTCTTGGTTTAGGAATACAGGATTGCCAAATCTAAAATACTAGGGTTTCCTAGGAATTTGTTAACTTAGGGTCTCCGGTTGACTTTCCGGTTTAGGGTTTGAACTTGATATTACCCTAAAAATTAGGGGCTTACAAAAGGGGTATCCTTACCTAATAATCTTGTCAAAGGTCTTTCTATTTTAGAAAAGTCCTTTATAAATCTCCTGTAAATCCCAGCATCATCCAAAAAGGTACGAATTGCTATTATTGAAGACATGGGTAAAAATTTACTAATCGTCTCTATCTTGGCTTAATCAACTTCTATTCCTCTATGAGAGATTTTATTTCTTAAGACTATTCCTTCTTGGACTATAAAGTGACATTTCTTGCAATGTAAAATCAAATTTGTCTCCTCACATCTTTTTAAAACTCTATGTAAATTCTCCAAACAATGATCAAAAGAGTCTTCAAATACTTAAAAGTCATCCATAAATACCTCCATGGCATCTTCACTTAATCCTTGAAATAAAGCAATCATACATCTTTGAAAAGTGGTAGGGCATGACAAAGACCAAATGGCATTCACTGGTAAGCAAATGTGCCAAAAGAATAAGTAAAGGTTATCTTTTACCAGTCATGGGGATCAATGGGAATTTGAAAATAACTAGACATTTCATCAAGAAAACAATAATATAAATGTTCAGCTAATCTCTCTAATATTTGATCCACAAAAGGAAAAGGAAAATGATCTTTTCTAGTGGCTGCATTTAATTTTCTATTAGCCCATAACAATTCTCATAGGTATAAGCTCATTCTTTTCATTTGGTACAACCACCATTCCTCCTTTCTTAGGTACTACTTGAACCAGAATAACCCAATGGGTATCCAATATAGGATATATTATACTTGCATCTAGGAGTTTGATCACTTCATTTTTTCACTACATCTCTCATATTAGGATTTAATCTCCTTTGTGGTTGCACAACAGGTTTAAAACCTTTTTCTAATAAGATTTTGTGGGTGAAAAAGATAGATCAATCCACTTGATATCAGCCAACTTCTAAGCAATTGCTTGCTTGCGTCCTCTAAGAACTTCCAATAACTTTTCTTTTTGTTCTGCTAGATAAATTGGATGAAATGATCACAGGTAGCTTGGAATCTTTTTCCAAAAATGCATATTCCAAATAAATAGGCAAAGGGTAGATGGTTCAGCAATCATCATATCATCCCTATTGATATCTATAAATCCCTCTTTATTGAGTACTTGTTTTTCATCATTAAGTTGTTCTACTAGTCACAAACTTTCATAAGTAATTATGCCATCTTTATCATTAGTATTCAAATTTATTTCAAGAGGGTCTTTATATAATAATTTTGATAAGGAAGATTTAACTATAAAATTAGTCAAATCCACGAAAAAAAATGAATCACCACAGCTCATAGAATTATTCATAGCAATAAGGATATTGACTACTACATTTTCATCACTAACTCTTAGAGTTAACTTCCCATTTACTTCACCTATGATGGCCCTAGCAATTGCTAAAAAGGGTCGCCCCAATATAATTGGAACCACAACATCCTCATCCATGTCTAATATAACAAAATCCATTGGGAATACGAAGTTCTCTACCTTAACTAAGACATCCTCAATAACTCCTCTAGGATATTTAACCAATCTATCAATTAATTATAGGGTCATGTGTGTGGGTGGAGGGTCTTCTAGTCTTAACCTTTTCAATAAATTATGAGGCATCAAATTTATACTAGCCTTTAAATTCATTAAAGCTTTTTGTACATTCAAATCGTCATCAAATAGGGGATAAAAAAACTACCTCGATCCTTTAGCTTTTTAAGTAATCTATTTTTGTAAGATGGTGGAACATTCCTTACTGAGTGTGACATGAGAGAGATCCTCTAACTTCTTCTTGTTTGAGAAGAGATCCTTTAAGAACTTGCCATATCTAGGCATTTGCGTAAGAGCTTCAACAAATGGTAAGTTAATATGTAATTTTTTAATCAAGTCAAGAAATTTACCATATTGCACTGATTCTTAAGCCATGAAGGATAAAGAACTAGAGCTACATATTCCTTAACCTTAGGAGAGACGGGTTGCTTTTCTTTCTTTTACTCATTCTCCTTAATCGGTTCCATAGCAGCCCTATCTTCCATCACCATTTCATCATATGCTTTCTCCTTTTCTTGCTGCTGGAGTTCTTTCCCACTCCTCAAGGTCACTGCCTTTACTTGTTCTTCCAAATTCATCTCAACATTTCCAAGCAAAGTGCCTTGATTCCTTTCGGAGATCATCTTTGCAATCTACCCTATTTGATTCTCCAAGTTATGGATTGATGCTTCATGATTCCTCAAGGTTGCATTATTCGTTTGAATGAATTGCTGCATCATCTCCTCTAAAGTAAGCTTCTTATCCAAGTGGTCGTGGATTCATCCTTTGCATATTTTGTCCTCCCCAAGAAAAGTTAGGATGTCTTCGCCACCCTAGGTAATAAGTATTACTATAGGGGTTGTTTTGAGTCTTGGATTTCCCAAGTGATCCACTCGTTCGTGTCGCTCTAAAGCCTCTTGGTTAATACATAGGTGGCCCATGATTACTCCTTGTGGTTACATAATCAACCCCCTCACTTGATTTGTCAAAGCTTCTACCTTAGCTGCCAAGGAAGAAACTAAATCCACCTCATAAACTCCAGCCGCTTTCCTTTCCCTATTTCCCCGGATGACCATTGGTAGTTATTTGTGGCCATATCTTCTAGTAATTGTAGAATTTGCTTTGGAGTCTTATGATCTAAGGTAGCCCCTACAGCCTCATCGATCATTTGTCAAGTTCGATAATTCAAATCATTGTAGATGTTTTACATTTGCATCTAGGGAGGTAAACCATGGTGTAGGCATTTCCTTAAGAACACCTTATAGCATTTCCCAGTGTCATACAACGTTTTTTATTCCATTTGAGCGTATATGGAAATGTCTAATCTTAACTTTGTCGTTTTCGATGGAAGAAAGTACTTTGCTAGGTACTTTTCTACTAGCTCTTGCCAAGTGGTAATCAACCCTCGCGAAAGCGAGTCCAACCATTGTTTTCCCTTCCTTAGAGTGAGAATGAAAAGAACCTCAATTTGATGGCATCGTTACTTACTTCATTTATCTTAAATGTATCGCAGATCTCCAAAAAGCTTTGAAGATGTGCATTTAGGTCTTCATCTTAGAGTCCATCGGATTGAACACATTGTTGCAACATTTGTATCACATTTGGCTTGATTTCAAAGTTTGCTGCAACTCTTAACCTATTTATGCTGGAAGTCACTCCCGTTAAAGCTAGATGTGCATAATCTAACATCGTCCGAGCAGCCCCATTGTCTCCTCCATTGTTTCCAACTAAGCTAAGGGTTTGTGGATTTTCTTCCCCTTATTCCTCTATTGTGGTGGTTTTTGAAGGTCTCTCTTCAATCTTCAAAGGCGATGATTCCAAATCTTCTTTGTAGTTTCCCCATGGTTCCTTAGGGCAGTCTTTTCAAGTTCCGAATCAAAGTTAAGTAATCTAGACAATCGGCTTTGTGTCATAAAGTACAAAGCAAAATTGGAGGGTAAGTTCAAAATCCAAAACAAAACATAATATTAAGTAGAAAATGTTAAACAAAATTCAATAAAATAGGAAATTGAGTAGATTAACAGAAGTTAAAGTGTTCCTAATATTACAGAACCCTGGCAACAGCACTAAAAACTTGATTAATTGATTGATTAATCAATAATACTCTGTTCTAATCCTTCTTTTCAATCAATTTATAGGCAAGTATACTTATCATTCATAACATAGATGAGAAGAATAGGGTCATCACATAGGATCAAATAACTATTAGTAATGACTTATTCCTCTATTATCTACTCTCAATTATATTCTAAATTGATATATTATCAATACCACTATGATTAATTTTTATTTTTATATTCTCAAAATAACTCAACAATAAGATATGAATATTCAATATTATTCAAACTCATCTAAACAACAATTTCTCCACAAGAATATCACTATAGTCTATTTCAAAAGATAACATTAATGATTATTCATATTCAATTAATCCGTAAGATTCCTAGAATAGATTAGTATCTCTTTCAAGACTACTAGTCACTAATCTCTTAAATCTACCTGTTTCAATGTCTTGTAATTAGTAACAATTCAAGGATTGTATTATTGAACATAAATCTTTTACAAAAATCTATGTCAATACATGGAAGACTGTTGTATCACTATGTCTAGTAATTCAAACAAGCCTTTCTGATTATGCAAAATCTATTCACATAAGTAATTTCTTAATCAACATATATTAAATCAATTATAGAATCAATATTTTAGATATAACAATCTATGAAACAATACAAAACTCATAATCAAACTTAAAAGAACATGAAATTTCATTAAAACTGCAATTAAGTACAAAACATATAGTAATATCTTAGGTTCTTGTTGTTTAGACGACAAATTTCTAGTTCTCCATTACAAAACTATCAAAAGCACCAAACATCAATTACAAATCAGTACAATAATGGAAGGAATACACATGAGTGAACAAATCCTGAAACCTTTCTTGATCGTTGCTTTCCTTAAGAACTTTGTTTTTCTATTTTCTCCAAGAATCTAAAATTATATTTTAATGTATGGAAATTAATGATCTAAGTAATGTGTTTTGTTTTTTATCTCATCAAACATATTTATACTTGTCAAATGTCAAATATGTCTTTAAATTCTAGATAAGCTTAAGTTCTTTGGATATTTTTATATGTTTGATTGAGTTTTCAAAAAGTCCTTGGGGTAAGCATGGGAACATCTATTTGGTCATGCATCTCCTTGGGTAGTTATAATTGTCGAACATATCATACTTAAGTAGGAACACAATTAGTGCACAGCATAATGTACTTAACCGTGCTTCTCACTAATCACTCCACATGTCTTATCTTTAGCACAACACAGTTGAAACACAATTTCTTCTAATTCCTCATGTATCTCACTGACCCTTCAATGACTCACAAACCTAGATTTGCGTAGTAGGAACACGACCATCCCTATCTTGTCGTGCTTCTTCTGACTTCCATCTTCATATGTATATACAAAACACAATGGAAACATTACCCCATTTATTCATTCTTCCAAGAAACACGGTGTCAACATGACTTAACTCATTCAGTCATGTTTCTCACTGTTTTCTACTCATTTAACTCTGATTAAAGTACAGGTAAAGCACAACTGACTACATTCCCTCGTGCTACTTTGTGATTCTTAAATTCCTCAAAATTGATGTATATCCAACATAAGCAAGGGGGAAACACGGTTGATTATATCTCCCTAAGTACTTTATAATTATTTGTCATTGTCTTCACTTTGACTCCAAATTTGATATAACTTGATTAATTTTACTCCAAAGCTCTTTTCCTTTCAAAAGCAAAAAATTGACCATGTAAGGTATCAAATCTTAACAATATTTTATACAATTTACTATAATCTAGCCTATTAAATATAGAATAAAACACATATATCAAATCGCAATGGAAATTGGTTATGTGGTTTCTCAATAAATATAGGAGAAGTTGATTATGTTCATGCTAAACTCTGGACCATGGCAAAAAGGTCATCTCTATTGTCTCCAACCCAAACATGGAGCTCAAAATTGACTCATATATAGCAAAGGATTTACTAATAATTATAAACTCAAACACTAAACTAAACTAAATGAATGTTATCCATCTTTCCAGGGATAGGATAGCTCTCCCAATTCTGCCTACGATAAGTCCCTAGGGAGTTGAATTCGGTGGCAAACCAAATGGCAAACATAGTGTAACAAATATAAGAGCAAGAAGCTTGTTTTGATGACCCACAAAGGACTGTTTGGAAACTTTTGCATCAAGACATGATCTCTTATATATTGTACAGGGACTGCCATAGGAGAAATGAAGCAGTTGAAAATGGATGTTAGTTTGGCTCCTCTTATGAGGACTTTTGTTTTATAAGCATCCTAAGTTAAAACTATGTTGCAATGTATATATTTAGCTGAAGTGTGTGGACTATTTGCTTTGGAGGTTGTTGCTGCTATACTACCTTTATGTACTAAGTTTGATTATGAATAAAAATCTAACATTTTATTGAAAAAAAACTCCTACAAAAACTTGATATATGTTGCATGCCATGGGCCATGCTAATTCAAGTGACCTAGTCAAAGGTTATAATCAATGTAGGCTACACTACAATAGATTAATTGTACTTGATGTGTGCATCCTCAAGACCTTAGACACCACCTCCTTGTTCAAGAAATAGGGAGGAAGAATTTTATATGATTATCTCCAAATGTCTTCATAATTTATTCTTTTTTCTAAGTGTCAATTAATGTAAAGATAGCAAAGTCGCATCCTTGATTCTTACATTTATATTGCACTCACCTATTGCCATTGAGAGTCTTCTTCAACTCTCGTTTGTTTGCCACAGAAAATTTTGTCACTGATTCTTTGAACATGTCCTAGCTATCAAAGAACATCCAGCATATATGTATGGGACAAGTGTAGATGTGTCATGGTGCTCCTTACTTCTTTTCCTCCCACTAAGTCTCACCTCCCCCGGTCTGCTCTTCACTTGCTCCTATGTAAAAGCAACCTTCATAGTCTATAAATTTATTCTCAACCTAGATTTATCTTCTAACCTATTCATTATCACCCTATGTCTAAGCTCTTTAGAAGTCCTTTCTGTAGTAATCAAATACCGTGCTACATCCACATCAAACCTTTCTATGCGATACATGCTTGTATTTGCAAAAAGCATATTCTTCTTCATCCTTGTTGTAAGAACCTTATCATTCTTACTGTCACGCCCCGAAGGGTACCCTAAACGTGGCAGTCCGCCGTACACAATATTAAAGCCTAAGAATGACCACCTCAGTCACGCGAAGGCTTCCATACTATGTACAAGGCGTCTAACACATAAAGGAGACAAATCGGAATGATACATTTTATGTTGATACAATTGAGTAACAATGTAAAGGAAATACAATCCACTATACTCCAAATACAAAACACTATACTTCAAAATATAATCATCAAGCTTCAATTACATTATCCCAAGACTCACTACATAAAACTATTACAAGGCAATCGTAAAGCTTAGCCAAAAACTCAAGCATTCTTATATCTTGCCGGAATCCCGAAGTCATTCTCGACTTCAACCATCTTGGTCCCCACTTAGCATTCTTGGAATAACCTGCTCATTTAAACAACTATTGGGGTATAAGCTACACTAGCTTAGTGAGAATTCCCTTAATTCCGTACCATAACAAACAAGTTATTAATCAATCATATGCTATGCATGAACAAACACGTGAGCAAGCAATTATGTATGGGTAACCGGAACCCACACACAGAACGGATTTACGCCCTCCGTATCTTGGGTTAGGAATGGTATTGAGTCTACACGACCGCTGCTAGTCCCCAAGCCCTCGGCTCTTAGCACTCGACTCGGCTAGGCTCATCCAAGGATGCATCCACATGCGCCTTAGTACCCGAGAATGAGCTCTGGCACCGGGCTCGTTATTCAAACGAGGCAATCAACGGACCATACCGATCGACCTGCGTAGGAGTAGCACGCTACCAAATGCAATATGTCCGATGCGATGCATGATCAATTTACTTTTTGCTTAGGTCAAAATATTTATACATTCTTTAGAGTGACCAGGCAATATCATACACATAAATAATATGAACATGCAGTTATCCAATCAAATCGTGGTTTCGATATGCTTTAGTATTCCTTGGCATACATTCATCACAGTCTCATCATATATCCCATCCCCATTCACATCGATTTTTATCTTGTTCCTAAAATTCTAATGCGACTAATTACAAGCACAATCAAGGTAACAAAACAAGGAGAAAACTCACTCAGCCATTGGATCACCGGTCTTCTAGTAATAATAATCCGGTGGTAGGGAATCGTCGAACTCGGGATAACCTAAAAAGGAAGAAATACTCTAATCAGTATTTCAACTCAAACTAATCCAACGACTTCATACGAACTTATCAAATTCGTAATTCGCGTCCTAAGCGGGAATTCCAACTTAAAACGGCCATAACTTGGTCATTTTAACTCGGAATCTCGCAAATTTTATATCGATTTCTATCTACTTCGGAAGAGCTTTCTAAATACGAAGTTTAAATCAAGTTTTGAAAATATCTAAGCCTCGGAAATTGAGGGATCAGATCTGTACAGCGGTAACATAAATTCCGAAAATGCGGTTTTCATGAATGCACTTGAGATTCCTAAGTGTAAAATGAAACTAAATGCAATGGTAATGATTTTCCCTATCATGAATGTCATGATATGAACTCTAATGAGTCTAGTTCTTATAACTTTTAGGTTTAAAGAATTTAATAACTTTTCTTAGAAACCATTTCATTAATGTTTAAAGTGTTTACTACACTTAGTCACACCTACATTACAAGGATTTTTTTAGAAAACTCTATTTTGTTAAAGAATTTTGACCCTATATTAGTTATATCCTAAGGCCTTTATTTCTTAATAAAATCTTCATTTATAAACTTTTAAGTGGGTCTTTTACTATGGGGTTTCCAAAAATCCGAATTTAAAAGTCCATTTTCAAGTTGATTCCTTTAGGAAAAATATATTTTATACTCAAAACTTTAAGTATTTATTATACCTATATCCTAAGGACTTCATTTATTTAAGAAAATATCATTTTTGAAGTTGGAAAAATAGTGTTTTCTAACCCTACATCCATTATTACGAATTTATCTATATGACTTTTAGTTCAAAACTTCTATTGGACTTCATTTCTTGTTTCCAACATTTTCTTTAGAAAAATCTCATTTAGACTCATGAAAAATACTACCAAACATTATCTATTACCCATAGGCTTCATTTCTCTTGTAAAATACATGTTTAGAAGTTGATAAAAGTGTTTTTGACCTAGGTTTTCAAAGTGATCCGAATTTACACAAGTTCATATTTTGAAAAGTGTTTTCCTTTTTGACTTTATTAACTTATCTAACCATAGATCTACATACTAGGAAGGTGATTTACTAAAGACAAAAGCATTAAAGACTATTAATGCACATAAACACAAATAAAGATGAACCTTAAATGCCTACATGATCATGAGTAGAAATATGATGGATCTACTTTATCAAATGCTTAAATGAGTTTTGAAAACATAAAAACCATATTTTTATAAAAGATCCTTTGTTTAAAAGACTTTTTGATGGATAAAAGTAAAGCTTTTGGTATAGAAACTCCTTTAAAAGATAGATCTACTTTGAAATGGTTCGGGATTTTTGTATTGTTATCTCATTGTTCCTACTACAAGATCATGGGAACATGGAGTTGAGACAACCAAAAATCACTTAGCCATAACAAAGTTTCATGAGTTGGAAGTATGGAACTTTACTTACTTGAAGTAAAGAAGAGAAGAGAGAAATGGAAGTTGTGTGTTGTGGGGGGCTTAAAGTTTCGGCCAAGAGAGGGAAATGGGGAGAGAAAAGAGAGCTTTTTGAGAGTTTTTCACTTTGTGAAACTTTGGAAAGTGAAAGAATGAGGAGAGAGAGAGAAAAGATAGCTTATATATGGAGTGGATTTAGGTTAAAGAAGTAAAAGAAAATTCAAATGGAGCATTGAAGGGGGGCAATTTCGTCCATCACTATTCATGAGGGGGGAAAGAAAAAGTTTGATTTGACTTTGTTTTGATTGATTTAACTTGATGTGAAATTGTTAAGAGTGTAAGAGAAGTTAAGGGACAAAAGTTATGGAAGAAGGAGTTGATTTGAGTGATGGTAAGGGTTAGACTTGTAGGGTGGCTAATAGGTAGACTAGGTGTACTTTTTGAATAGTGAGGAATAGTTGACAAGACAATTTGATTTTCCGGTAGTAAGGAAATACGAATAAAAAGGCTATAACTGTATTTTTCATAAGCCGGAAAATTATGAAAAATATATTTTTGAAATCCTTATTTTATTTCGATTCAAATGAGTATTCATAAAGAAATTTTTGAAATTCTAGTTCCGGGGCACGCTTTTCTATAATGGGTCTCGGGATGACCCGGAATTGAAATTTTCTCGAAATCTGATCTTTTCTTGGTTTGAAATATAATCAAGAACTATATCAAAATTAATTTTGCTTATAAAAGTTTCTTATTTGGAAATCGAGGAAAAGCCGGATTAGGGTTTCTAGGTCTTTCTCATAACGCTTTGAACTAAACTGATTTAGGGTTTCATTTTCGGTTTCGAAGTTTACTTGATTACTAGGAAACCCAGGGTATAAAAATAATAATTAATAATAAAATTGTGTAATGAAATAAAATGAATAGTGCAAAAGAATAATCAATTACCGGTCTAAATGAAAATACGATAAAAAGGTTATAACTGTAACTTTTATAACCCGAAAAATTATATAACTGATATATTTAGAAATCTCGCGAATTACGAGTCTAACGGTACTAATGGTATATTTTTGATATCTCGAGTCCCGGGACACGCTTTTCGAAGTCTGTATCCGAACGGGTTCGAGATAGGTCAAAAATTTACCAATCTGATATTTGTGAACAAACTTATATTACTACGAGCTATTTACTATTTAAACTATCTCGGCCTCTAGGTTAAGGGCGCTAGATTGCCGGACTTAAGCTATTGTATTCCGGTTAGGGTTTCCGGATGATTTTCCGGTTTAGACCTTTGCCAAGTTGGAAACTGAGATTTTCTGTTTATACAACGTATGTAGTTTGAGAAATTTATTTTAAATTTTATTTTTATAAGTATTTAATATCTCTTATTGCTTTCGGAAATCTTGAATTGAATTATTATATTCGGAATTATATCGGTAATGGTTACCAGATATGATTTTCTTGAGTTTGAGTCAATTATCGATTTTTGGAATGATTTTGGGGAAATCTTGATTCTTATAATTTGTTTTGAAAAAGGATCTTCATAGTGTTTTGTTTTCGAATTTATTTTTGCTTCGATTTAAGGTTTTATGAACAATTGGTTAACTTTAAGGATTATCTAATTTGTTATTTTGTTTCTTGAATTCTTCCTTCTTAAGATTACGAGATTTCAATTTCTAACTCGTTCTATGATTCTTGGGTTTGATTTGATCGTTAGGGCTTTATTGTGATTTCCGTCTCTTAGGATTATTAGTCTGGTCGTTTGGGGAATTTCCAAAGTCTATTTTTATTATTGGCAGATGAAGTTTTCTTAATCGTGCCAAAGCCTAATTATGGAATTGGCCTTTGGTGATTTCCTGATCCTTCAAATTGTCATGTTATGGATTAACTTGCTTTTTAGCAAATTATCACTGTGTTTTATTTTTATCCCGATTTTTATGAATTGTAGATTAGGTAAGAAGTTTATCTTACGTAATGGTTTTTGGACTTAAGGACTTTTGTAGTCCTTATTTTATTTTAGATTTTCTCAAGATTGAGAAATTTTTGGATTCGTTCGTAATTTAGGATTTATCGAAATTCGGTTTTAATTTGGAGTGATTTTTAAGGTTTATTTTCGAAGTTCATTTTGAAATTATTTACTGAAATTTTCCGGGGCTTACACTTACCTTTTGACAAACATTCAACTTCAACCACTTACTCTGACTTCAACTCTAACTCTTACCCTACCTTTGTTTTATTTGGTAACTCAACTCTTTAACGTGTAACCTTTCTAGGAGCATGCTTAATACAAATATAGCCACTCCCATGAACATTAATGACTGCCACAATTGCATTATATGGAGTTCCTTCACTAACACTTAGCAATAACAATCCATCTAAAATAGTTTTACTGGGAATCGGGAAAAACATTTTATCAATGTTCACAAACCCAAAGTCACCAAAGAATGACAATAGGTTAAGCTATCACTAGAATTATTCCCTCCAACATACTACTAAGCTGGCCCCTGCCCTTCGAATTTTCCACCAACATGTAGCATCAGATTCACTCTAAAAGCCAATATAGGCAACTCTCAATTCCACAAATAAGTAACAATGAAAAGGCATTTAAACAACATAGACAATATAATTAACTACATAGACCCGACTTGGGTGCTAACTTTTAAAAAAAGCCCACTGTTTTCATGCCTAAAATTGTCCATAGAATGAAAAAAAATTTCCTAAAGGTCATTACTCTCTTGCTATCAAAACGTAAGAAAATGGGTGCACCAAAGTTAATAGGTTGTCATCTATATCATACAGAAATTGTTCATAGTAAATAAGTACACAATTTGAAAAGTTTTTTCTCCTACTAATCAACTAATTCAATGTTATCCTTATCACCATATCATAATTACATTTTTTTTTCCTTCTTGCAAAAGCCTACAATTTTAAACTTTTAAAATAAAGCATCCTAACTTTGTTTAAATTATTTTGATTTAATTTCACTTGGCTCTAGTTTAAGTTTATTGTATAACACAATATTATGTCCTACCATACAACAACAAAGGTTAGCATAACACTTGATATAGATACCTTTAAAGAAGTTAACAAAACAATTAACCGCTTTAGCATATTAAATTATTGATGCATTACTTCACAAAAATACCCTTAAAGAAGTAAACAAAAACAAAAATATACCTTCAAACATGGCTTAGGTCGGGTATGTCCATTGTCCACTTCTCTATAAAACTTTGTCCTATTGTTCAATCGAACAACAACACTTGCACGTCTAAGGCATGAGACCACTTTAACAACATGCTACAGTTATGGGTACCACCCTTCTGCCTCTTGAAAAACAGTTTCACTTTCACACGTGGTCCATATGGAAATTTATCATATTTGAGGATTTCTTAGATCTTAAAAACTATTGTGTTTCTTGTAACCTATGCTCTAAAGTTACAATTACCGTCTTCTACACAGGTATGTTATAGGATATCTAATGAAAAACAATTATAAGAAGTTCATCAAATTGCAAGTCTTTGGACTCAATTCACCTTGGTCAACCCATTTAGCTTAACTCAAGCCATTCGCTAAGCTTCAAAGCTTATTTGTAATATAATACTTACACTAACACAACACTAAACTTAATATCCAATACAAACTTATCAAATATCTAAAGTTGTACCAAGATAAATTAAAAGTTGTAGGTTAAGGTGTCTATGAAAGGTGAATATTCACCATGTAGCACTTGTTTTTCTTAGATGAGGAAGATAGTATTGATGTGTCTTCTATAAATTTGAATGCCTTAGAAATTTATTTGTTGCTTCTTAAAGCTAGTTGATGATTGAGACAAACCTTGACTTGAACATTGGAATATCTAACCATCACTCATTTCACGCGCTACGGATCATCTTCACAATCCTATGAATTTTTAAAATCTGATAAATAACATAAGATGTAACTAACGTGTTTACTTGTTCATAGTTGTTATCTTGATATTTTTCTTTAAGAAAGAACTTAAAACTCTTGATAAGGTCTAACCAAATTTGATAGGAACTGCCATATCTTTTATAGTTCTCTTTCATAGGAAAATATCATCTAGCTTGATCTTGTGGAATTCTCCCGAGTTCTTTTTTGGCTTTATCTTCATCAATGATGATCTACAATAGGCATCCGCATGCCAGCATCTTCAATCATGATCAATATGGTACAAATCATATTCCAGTGGCTTAGGGTTTACATGATAGGGTAAAGCATTTAGACGGTAACTTATGCATCCCTTTAGCTAGTAGTACAAAAGCTTGTCGTTAGCTAACATTTAATGTAGGGACAAAAGAGGAGCAACTGTGTAACAACCAAATTTTCCAAAGATCTTATAAATAGGAGATTTTTTGTAGAATAAACAACTTTTGGAAAGTTATTAATTTACAAGAAAAACAAACTTTAATTCTCTACTGATTATTTTTGTCTCTTGTTCATTATTAGTAATTTCTTGTGTGAGTCTTCAAGCAGAATCTGAGTGCTCAAGAGAATTTGTTGTGTCAGAAAAATAGCATTACTATTGTAAGATCATTGAGTTATGTGAAATTTGGTGTAACTCCTCGTTAGCATTGTTGATTTATTGATTGATACAAGTGCATGTGAAGTCCCCAATTAAGGCATTTGTGTTTATAGGGAGCTGAGACGATATGAGCTCCGTGGTAAATCTAGGGTTGTTTTCACTTTTCCTTCTCTATTTATTTTATCACTTTATTATTCCATATTTATTTTGTTTGACACATAAAAGTTGATAATCTAAAATTAAAATCGAAATCGATAAGATTGGCTCAAAACTCAATTTTCTAATATGGAATTGAAATTGAAAAATTGATAAAATTTGCCCTAAACTCAATTCACTCCCCTTTTTATGCTTAACCTAGGGTGATTTAATGCTCTACATCTTTGTAGAACATCTCACATATTGTATGTTATTGTACCTAATAAAATATATAAGTATGAGTATTAAATGTTATATTGGTTATTAAATTTTTTGTAGCTATGTTTTTTAAATCTAATTCATTTAAGATTTTTGAAAGCAATTTAGATTATTACAAAAAAACCTAACTAGAAAGGAACAACTATTATCCCTTATTTATTCTATGATCATAACTTTATATATGAGTAGTCTAACTAAATATTTCACTTACCATAGCACCTTTTAAGTGTTTAAGGAATTTAAAGAGCTTTTTTCCTATTTTCTATTGTTTTAAATATATAATAGGTTAAATTTTATTTGTGTTTTAAAACCTTATAGTGACTTAGGTAAAACCTTTTAGATTAAAGTGATAGAATTCAAAGAATCAATTTCATGTATTTGAGATAGCTTAAGGGAGTTTCACAAGATGGTTTTGAAGTAAGAATTGTTGGACTAGTCTATCTGCTATTTATCATTTTTCTAGTAAACTCATGTAGTTATAAAAGCCTTCTATGGATTTAGATACAAGAGGACTCCATGTGAGATTTTTTTTTTTTCCCATTATAAGGAGGACTTATCTTAGTTTTCTGTCCTCACATATAATCAGTCGTGAAGCTCTATAAAGACTTCAATAATTTTTGCTCATTTGAACAACTCAAAATTTTAGAAAAACATCATCGTACTTATAGATTTTCCACCATAAAAGATCAAACAAAACTAAGAACAAAAACCACACTATCTGCTTAAGAATTATGGAATTGGTGCCATTTATTTCTCTCTACCTATCATGTGTGCATTTAAACTTCTTAAGATAGTTTGTTCCCATTCCCTCTTTTTATTCTTGATCATCTTTTTACATGTCATTTAGTATCACTCTTCTAAAACCATGTATAATATTAAATCGTACAATGTACACATGTGAACATCATAACTAGCTAGACTTCTTCATCAACAAATTATTCAAATGAAGAAGATTAATTGTCAAAACTAAATTTATAATTTTCTCTTATTATAAATGCTTTTGATTTGGTTAGTATGAGATGCCAAACAATCCGTCTGTCTTTACCAACATGTGGACTTGAATTTTCTTTCGTTTTCGTAGAAAATAGCTTCACAACCACAATTTCTTATTGACAATGTTAGATTTCCCGTAGATGCAAAAAAGGGCACGCAAAGATGTGAATGAAAGACTGAAAAAATATAAGCTGACGGTAGGCATGAGAACACTTCAAAAAATAATATCTGTAAGGGCACGTGGAAGGTTACATGTTAAGAGCTCAGACACAGAAGCGGAACGATGGAACTCAGAGATTGGATTTATTTTATTTTACACGATGTTAAAATTACCATGAAAATATACATTCATTATTATAATTATAATATATATCTTATAGTAAACAGGTGTAGATGCAAACATTTTAATACTTCCTAGAAATAATGCATTGTAGTATCGTACACTCGTAAAAAGTTAAATGGATAATTTTTTTAAATAAAAATTCGTCATACCACATGTATTAACTAAAATTTAACGCTAAATTTAAATCAAAAAGCTAAAATCAATAGATAAAATTTTGTATAGGTTTTATTATCGATAAAAATTCATCATAAAAAAAATGTGCAAATAGGAAATTACACAGAGTAAAAGGAAAAATGTAATGAAAAAATAAGTATTCTTCACTTTCTTCTTCTTATGATGATTTTATGAGATTGATTTATTAAAAATGCTAAAAAAAACATATTCAATATAAGTGTTGATCCGTGGACCATTATCCATATTTATTACCATATAATATTAATAACTATAAAAAAAGTGTCAATATATCAATCATATGAATAATGCCTGTTGGTGTAACATCTTGAAAATTTCATTCAGTTAACCACACATTATAATAATTGATATTTAATGTGATTAGTCATTAGGGAAAAAAAAGGTAAATATTTCAAGCAATATAAAAATAAATACAACTCTAAAATAAAATAACTTTTATGGACATTAAATCCATGCTCTCATTTTTCAGTAAGAGGCAATGCATATAATCACTAAGGGCCCGTTCACTCCACTTAATGAAATAAGAGGGAATAAGATTTCAATTCAAAGTTAATATAATAGGATGTAATGGCTATTACAATATTCAATTCGTGTAAAAATTAAAATAAATAATTATTAGAGGAAAGGTAAAATATTTATAATGATCCATGTATTTATTATAGAAAAAGGATAATTGTAAATGTGTTATTTTCAAGACAAGGATATTTATGACAAAGTTAAAAAATAGACTTGCAATTCATGGGATGAAGACATAAATTATTATTTATCGTTTTAAGTAATGGGAATTTATTATGAACTGTCATTCCTTTCAAGTGAACACGTAATAATAGCTTTACATCGAACCATGAATGAATGAATAACCATTATGTCAAGTGAATGAAACTGTGTTATGTCTACCATCATCATGTTAAGATTGACTCTTTAAAATGAGTAAGTTATGCACTTTGTTATATCTTAATTAATTTTTTTGTACTTGAAAATCTAGGCCCTCTTCCAAACCCTTAAGGCTATGTTGGGCAATAGGGACTTGGTAGGGAATGATTGAGGAGGGGAGGAAATGAGTGGAGATTGAGTTTGATTCTCTCGTTTGTTTTGAGAGGGAAAAAAGAGGGGACGGAAAATAGATGTAATATTTTTTCGATGTCTCACCATCTTTTTATCCCTCCAAAATAGAGAGAAATAGGAGGAAAAGAGAATTTTTTTTTTTTTAAATTACTCTTATACCTTTCTTTTTAAATTACTTATCATCTTTTAGAGGCATATAAGTAATTTATCATTCATTGCATTTTGTGTTTTGTAATAATTAGAAATCCATCCATTTTCTTCCCTTCGTTACCGAAACACATAAATTCCTCTAATAATCATTCCCTTTATTTTTCTTCCTTCCACGATCATTTTTTCCTAATTCATTCCATCATGCCAGTTTAAGTCTAATGTGGGAAGGGTTGTAAAAACGAAATTTAGCATATTTTGAAAAAAAATTTGCATGCTTAACAAGTCTATAAAATTTCTAAAATTTCTTTATTTTAGAAGAAAGAAATATCAAATTTAATACATAAAATTTGCATAAAAATTAAATTTGATACCTAATTAATTTAATACAATCAAACCTTTTATGATTATTTTTACTATTTTACTAATGTTATTTGCTCTATTTCTTTACGTAAAAGAAGTAGCATATTAATATTAGATGGTGTTTGAAAAAATAGTAAAAATTCAATAATATAATCTTTTTTGAGCTGACAAATAGAATAAACGACGTTCAAGAGTTAATAAAATTAGCTAAAAAAAATTGAGTAAATATTAAATTAATTATTTTAAAATTTAAATATCAAATTAAATTTTTATATAAAATCCAGATACTAAATTTCATATTTATCTATTTTATTAAGTATAGAGTTTCTTTATGAATGTATGCAATTTTATAACTGGTAAGGTAATCCAAATCTTAGCCATACCTGTCAAGGACCAATGGGGAATGGTAAAATAACAAAGAAAACGTGGACGACTCCTGTTTGCATATGTCAGCAGGACTGTGTCTTATTCGGAATGTACTCAAGCAACCGCGTCTGCGTCTGCGTCTGCGGCTGCGGGTCCCTTTCGGGGAGTCCCTCTCCCTCAGTAGAATAATAATTTCTGTACCATATGTTTCCAGTTAATATGCAAAACGTAATTGGGTAACGGGAAAAAAGCAATAATTTTTTAATGAAAAGTTACAAAAATTGCTACTGTATGAAAATAATGTCAATAAGACGTTAAACTCGTCTTTGTTTAAATCTTTTTAAAACACAGGTTTATTTATTAACTTGTTTTTCATGAGATGACTTTAAAAATATTTCAATAAACTCATCTTTGAAAAACACAAGTTTAATACAACCAAAATGAGTTTAAATTGTTTATTATAAGGAATATTTATTTTCTGACACTGTTTTGTATTTTTTAATATATATATATATATATATTTTTTTTTTTTTTGCTTTTTGCCCACGTAATTGAATAGTAGTTCATTTTTGCGAAACTGGAACCAAATATATATATATATATATATTTGTATGTATTTGTTGTTTTGTATCTTTAAATGGTATCTTTATATTTGTTTTCTTTTAACTATATGTGATCATTTATGATTATTGAAACTGAAAAAAATAAAATATGTATACTTCTTATATATATATGTGATAAAATAGCGTTAATGGCATACATAAATACCATTTTATGATAGCAAAATCTTTGATTTGTCCAATCTGATAACTTATTTGTATTGGCATTGATTTCTTAAATTTTTGAATCCACTACTATATGACGTCCTCCTTCTATGTGATAAATTCTTCTTGGAAAATTCGTCCTGTTATTTTCTAATAGCTCTCACAATAAGTACTAAAATAGTTAATATTCTAATTAATATATTTATTTTAACAATTATATAATTGATTGGACGAAACCATGTAAGCTCTCTTCAATTAGTTATGTGTTTTGTGTGCAGTTACTCTTTAGTTTCACAGAGGGTAATCTTACAAAGTTGTCTCCTCTTTGAATGATTATATACAACTATTTAACATTACCAAAAATTTACCATTAGGAGAATTGTTAGGCATATAATGCACAAAGAAGAGATCTGAAAGCATGTTTGGATGAATTTCTTAATAATTTTAGAGTGAACTATACGAAAGATGGAAAAAAAATAAAATAACTAAAAATAAAACAAGAAGAAGAAAAACTAGCAAACTATATGAAAGTAAGATGGTTTGTACATATTATAATGACAACAATAAAAGATATTATGCTAAAGGTAAAGAATGTCAATTTCCAAAGAATATCAAAAAAGCATATTATAGTTGATACAAATTCAGTAGAAGACCAAGAATTTGTTACTATGGTGGTTGGCTAATTTATAGTAGCTACACTTTGTCTGGCATGAAAGAATGAATTAGAAAGGAAAGATTGTGAAAGAAAAAAAAGTGTAGGAATTGAATTATTAGAGAATTTAAATATTTTTATGTGTTTAGATAATGAATGGGAAGAAAATGTATGGAATGTTAATTATTATAAAACACAAAATATGACAAATGATAAAATACTTATTTATCCCTAAAAGATAAAAAATAATTTGAAAAAAATTCCCTTTCCTTCCTAATTCTCTTCATTTTAGAGGGGACAAAAAGATTGTGGGACTCAAGAAAATATTACATTCATTTTTCCTCCCATTATCTTTCCCTCTTAAAGCAAACAAGGGAATGAAATTCAACCCTCCCTCATTTGCCCACCTCTTTAATCATTCCCACCCAATTCTCCTACATCAAATATGGTGTTATAATGTCTATATGATCATCATATTAAGCATGATGACAACATTCAAATTAAATGGATGATGGTTTGTAGCATGGTAAATGGGTCGGATCTAGCACGACACGCACAGCACATGAAGAAAAAAAACAAAAGTAGGAGCACGCACAAGCTGACGCAACTCTTAAGGCACACAGCAGGCGAAGCATGCAAAATAAGTGAATCGATAAGACACGACACACAAGGCACGCGAACCAGTACGCATCCCTTTTTTTTAATAATAATAATATGAGAAATAATGATTTATTTTTTAATTTATTGTACATTGTATTTAAATAAATAGATTGTTTTGTTTTATTATTTTAATTTAATATATTTATCTTCTTAAAAAAAATAATATATTTAGTATATTTTGTATTTTTAGAATGATTTCAATTGTATTACTTAATATGTTAACGTTGAATTTTTTTAGGAAACAAAAAAAATGAAATTATTAAATAATATTATAATAGTAATTAATTTAGATTCAATGTTAAACATGCTTCATTAATTTATTTAGGATATTTATAAATTATTAAATAAATTTAATTAATAAATGAATTAGGATCGAGAGAAAATTAAATTTTATTGATAACTTTTTTTATCCACAAAAAAAATACAAAAAGATTTTAAAAAATCTTATCAACTATATATACCCTCCTAGAAACCCCCTCCAAGTCCAACGTTGGCCCACTATTCTATCTGTGTCTACTGCTACAAATGTCGTAATGACAATGACTCCCTCAATCTTAAGTCACTGTCCTTAGGCTACCAAAAGTGTAGGTTTGTCTGCTTCTAACTAATGGCATTGGACCAATCTTTTAAGCACATACATGCTTCAATAGTGGCATCTTTTAGCTGATGGCTGTGCGGTTTAAGGAATCATCAGCCCGAACTAAAAGCTGACTCTGATGAAACTGTTGAAGCCGGAGAAGCCAAAACATCTTATGCCAATATAGAAAGCACCGACATCATATGTGTCCACTTCTTTCACCAACTGAGGACATTGAAATCGTCCCCCTCATTCCCTCTTCCCTCTTTCGATTCCTTCTCATCAAGTTATTGAGCCTTGTACACTAGGATGTCATTAAAGATTTCCCAGGAAGTCGCATGGCTACTCCTAATATCCTAGTCAATTTATTTACTCCTATTTGAAAATCCCCAAGATGAGTGACTGTTGGATCGTCATAATTGGGGTGGCGGTTGACTTGTCTGAACATGACACTGATATAAGTCTTGAGTAAATTTATTGCTGTAATATGAAGACTTATGGCCTTTGATTCAAGATCGGCCACACCAATATTCTTATAGAATTCCTTGAGGAGTGCTTTAGTTGCGTAGAACTTATACCGTTGACCTAGCATTGTTGCAACATAGAAGAGTAAGGGAAGAGGGACAAAATAATCCCAAATCTTACTTGTCATTGTAGACACAGTAGTGGCCAGATTAGGATCGGAACTATAGTTACTCAGCACGTCTGATATGTCATCCAAATAGAGAAGTACCCAGTTGCTAGTAGGTAGCAGCAACCCATTAGATGTTGTGTTAGGCCAAGAAATGCCTTTAAGACTTATTTAAGTGCATACGTTATTTGTCTATCCTGACTCTCGATCAGACCATTGTTAAGATTAAAGGGATTGAGTAGGATTTTATATAAATGAGTTAGCGCCCTTTTGCACTTCATTGTCTAATAAAGCATTTTGAACATAGAATTCCACCCGGTTACACAATCAAGTGCATGCAGTTTTTACTTTAAACGGTATGACTTGATAAACTCCATGTACATCTGTTTAAATCTCTGCAAAACTTAAAATCAATTGATTGCATATCTTATCTTTTAAATATATATATCAACGCTACAAGCTCTAAGGCTTAGTTACACTACCAAATTCATAATATGGAAAACACATCAAACATGAAAGAACTTTCCATCGCACACCAGATTTAATGACTGATTCAGATAACGAATCAAAGCAGTGTTGTTTAATGCAATGTCAAACGATATACTAAATATAGTCTATATACCATACAACTGCATGGCTCAAAGGATGTTATTTGCTATTATCTAGCCGATGTGTCTCTCCCGGAATAGCTTGAAAGCAATAATCCGCTTTTAGATTAACCAATATTTATCTTTTCTAGTGAACAGTTACGCATATATAACTAAATTGTCCATCATTGATGGGAGATTCCCACACATCTAAGGCAAGGGAGATACCGCACAAGCAAAACTAAGTGTATTATTTAAACCAAAAGTAAATATCATAAATCAATGCATGATCTAAAAAATTACATAAATAACAAATTATTTTAAAGGATTATACCTAAAAAGAAGGTTTAACAAAACCTCCTTTAGAGCTCCACACATTTTTCTCAAAAAGCCTCATCATGTCATTTTTCAATGTTTGTCAGCCCACATATTAGTGTGGGAGTTGCATGACTCTCATACTCTAACTATCAAATTTTTCATGATCAACTGTATAAAATGATATATTTTTAGTTGTCATCCATTTCATTAGCTAGTTTTGCGCATCTTGCTGATTGAATTGCCATGTTGTAGGATCAACACACCTAATATGGGAGCTATTGTCATTAATGGCATCCTCTACTACGATATGCTCTTTGGGCATGTGTGCTTCTATATGTCAATTCACGTGTCCTATGCCATTGCAGTACCTACACGACTACTTATCGCCACAAGTTCGATAAATGGCATTTTTAATAGGTGCTCCACTTGAAGTAGATTCTTCGATTTCTATAAAATACTTCCAGACGGGTGTTGTTTTCTTCCTAGGACGACTTGAAGAACTGCTAGCATGACAGAGTCATTATTACTCTGTACTGGGAATGATTGTTCAGTCGAGAAGAAAGTTGTCACCTGCAAATAGAAAATAATTACAGTTAATTGTGTAGTAATAATAAAAACAATTAAACACAACGAAAAATTACCCCTCCATCATTATCACTGGTCATAGAAGGCTGATGTGTGACTATTGGTGGAGATTGTAAATATCCCACTCCAACTGCTTCTTGTCCTGGAGTATATACTGATATCAATGGCAAGTACATAGGTGTCGCATATTCAAGGTTCTTGATATCATTCATCAAGGTAGTAAAACCCTATGTAGTGTTTCCAAAAATCCATGAGATATCAAACTCATTAAAGTTGGGAAAATTCTCTTAATTATTGTTGTTTCCTCCCATTTCGAAATGTAAACAAAAATAAGAAAGCGTCAAGGATGTCTGAATTGAAAATAGGTAAAGGATTAGCATGCTTGTAGATAATAAGGGCTTAAAATGATTCAAAACAAGTGATGTTACAACCTAATACCTGGATTCAATGTATATAATCGATCACTAGCATGGGCATGTTAGCAAGTGATGTGCCCATGTCAATTTTTTTTAAATGGTCGATGTGGGCATTTTATTGGCCAGCGTGCCAACTCCAACAACTGATGTGGGCATCTTGGCCGGCGATGTGCCCATGTCTATTTTTTTTTAAATGGCCGACGTAGACGTGCCTATGCCGGCTGGCCTTTTTTTTGTCCCCTTTGACATGACTACGTCATCTCCTATAAATATGTTCTTCAATGTGGGCACGTTACTATCAATCCTCAACCCATTTTCCCTAAAACACAAACTACACTCCTCATGTTTTAGCTTTCACCATTATTACTATAAATAATGGAGAGTGCATCAACTTCATACCGTCATACCAAAACATACACTCGACAACGTTACCAAGCAAGAACACCTACCCTATCCCCACCTTCTTCACCTAGTCCTTAACCACATGGACATAGTGATACTTATATCCATTTGCCTACTCCGACTATAAGAACACAATATGAATAGGAGTTTTGTTCTCAACCTATCCATGTAGGTAAAGATTATGATATAGACGGGTTAAACAAGTGGCACGACTTTACTAATTCTTTAAATGCCATTGGTTTGCATGCACTGATGGATCTTCCAAACGAGATATGCATCGATCTTATTCATATATTTTACTCTAATGTTATGATTAACAAGGTCATGAGAAAACTTGTGACTCCTTAAGTGGATACTGGATGCCAAACTCCAATTACTCTCACCACTTACATGTTTGGATGTATACTACACATTACCTCGGATTACATCAATAGTCTATTCCATCAAACCGATGTGGATAATAAATTGCGTAAAAGTTGGGATATGCCCAACGTGTTCCAAAGAATATTTAGCCTAGCTAGCGCTTCAATATGTAACGATGAGCGTCAAGCTGACCACACAAAGCACCTAAGGCAAAAACATTTCCTACCAATTTGTAGACTACTCTATCATACGATTAGCTACAATATACGTCCAAGGGAAAATTCAAATAATATCTCTGTGAGACGCTTTCTTAATGGATGTGATGATGTATCGTTGATCATTAGAAGTCACCTATTTTATGGTACAATGCATGCATCGGGTGCTTGGAAGAAAGGATGTTTATCTCGCATATGGTCACCACATCACCTTCATTCTACATTCATAGGGATTTGACCTTTCAAATTACACAAAAATAAAAGCAAGGTCCACATTCACGAAGGGCAACATAGCAAGAAGTTTAGGTTCTAAGTGTGATCCCCAATCCAACCAATATTATAGGGCTCAAGGTGGTACGACATGACTGGGAGTGGAAATCGTTCAAGTGAACAGAGTTTCGATCTTAATTTGGATGATTTGTCCCTCGCTTGGCACGAAGGAATGGGAGAGGGATACTGATAGGGTCAAGCTCAAATACAACAACAACCCGGTGAATTTAATATGAATGACATAAGGGTGAGCATACAACAGATAATCAAGACTCAATCAGAACATGGGGATATGCTTAGAAACATGAATACCGAGATGAACCGGTTCTTCGAATGGGAAGGTTATCGACCATAGCATCTTTCTCCACCAACACCACCATCATACAGATGGTCAAGGGGGTCAATCATCATATTTGTACTATTTTCTCTACAATGAAAATAATAATGTTTTTTTTAGTAACAACGTAAGTAATATTATTATTAAATGTTTGTTAATGGAATTAAAAACATTGCTTCATTAATCTTCTAAATTGTATTTATGTTAAATGTATATTTTGTTTATTACATTTATATTTTTATTTAAAATTAATTTTATTTTAATTTAAAATTTCAAAAACCATTGGAAAATAAATCGCGAGTCGAAAATAAAAAAATTGAATAAATTGTGTGAAATTAAACCCGATTAAAGGTATACAAACAGACACATAGAGACACGCAATACGGCACGTGAATAAATAGGTTGACATGATATAACATGCGAAAAATAAAAAAAAACGCGAAGCACGGCATGCGAGCCATACGAATATAAATAATCCAGACAAGTGAAAGCATAGTATTTAAAGCACGTAAAATTTGATATGGTGAAGCATCTCATGGTGCATTTAACATGCCTAGTGGTTTCGATTCGGGAATAACGATGTATGTGCACAGCAACCAACACTAATTCAAAAGTTTCAACAATATGGAAGACCATTGAGTCTTGATTGAAAGTGGCCATTTGGCAAGTATATTTAAGGAATGAGCATTATTGATCCCCATTTCAAATCCAGAAAAAAATAAATAAATAAATAATTGAGTCTAATAAATTTTTGTACTTTTCGGATATAAAGAAGACTCTATTATCTAAACAGGGTTACTATGTAAAAAGGGGATTCAAGATTGTAATAGGGTACCATAAGTTTAAACATAAAAAGAGGGATGTGTGTGTGTGTGTGTGTAGAAAAAGGTCATATACGATGCAAAGTTTAAACTTAGTATTGAATTAAATTAAGTGAAAACTTCTATTTATATTATTGATTCTTGTAAGCCGCTTGTCAACGTTAAACATACAGATTTAACGCTATTAAGTGTATGAACAAAAATGGATATGTGAAAGTAAATAAAAGTATAATATAAATAAATGCAAAGTTTGCACACAATCCAAAATCATTGAGAAACCATTTCATCATGTACAAAAAAATGCAAAAGTTTTTTATTTTTAAATTCATAATGATATATATAAATTATAGACTATAATCATTTATTGATTAATCATTTAGTCCTCTATATCTTATATGTATCTTACATGTTTCTTATCAAACAGACCCATATGAATATATATATCCTAATCCAACAGCAGGAATTTATTTCTTCCTCGTAGTTGCCGAAAGAGGGACAATGATATCTAATGTGTTTTTTAAGCCAAAAAACAAAAGAAAAAGAAATTAAAAGGAAAAAGAAGAGTGTACATAAATATATAAAGCTAAGGACTTCTTTACGCAAGGAGAACGCGCCATGTGAGCCTTCCTGAAGGCATCAAAATTAAAAAAAAAAAAAAAAAAAAAGAAAAAGGGCCTGAAATTGTAGTTGCCAAAGATGAAATAGGATAGCCATTCTAGAAACAGACGCAATCGCATTGAACATATGTTCTCCTTAAAACCCCATGTGAATATGCCCTTTTTTCCTATTAAAAGAAAAAGGTCGGATGCTACGCCCACGTCACATCCTCACAAGTCAAACATAGGAAACTTCTTGTATCCGTTTCATGACTTTTTCAATTTTAGAAAAGTTCCTCCTGTTAGGTATTTTATAAACTGATCTTCTTTACCATACCACTATATAAAAATATTACAAGAAAAAGACGTTAGGGAGTTAAATTTTAAAAAAAATTAATAAATTTAAGCAATTGCTTATATATATAATTTGTAATAAGGTGTAAAAAATATTAATTATAGGTTCTTGATGCTAGCATACCTAACGATAAAGATTTATTGGGTAAATGCTGTGTATATACAACTGACCAATAAAAGTAAATCATATTTAAACAGATGATAATGATAATGATTATGCCGTGTATTAAAATATTATTTATATTTATTTATTAATTATATATTTATGTAATATCAAACGAACCTTTTCGGCTGCCGATGGGCCTATGAAAATTAGTGCTATAAAAAGGCCCTTTGCCATGCCTATCACATTCCTATTTTCCTCCTGACGTTTCTTACAAGCAAAATTATCAAACCGTAAGACTTCTGAATTCTGTCACAACTAAAATCCATCTCCATGGCAGAGCCCCGCCAAAAAGTGCACCCAGTTCATGACCCCGAGATCCTGGCCACCCCAAATGCCCCGCTGTTCCCCCGGAACTCTTCGAAATCCGACACCGGCGACCCCGAGGTGGCGCGCGGCCCTTACCCACCTTTCAACCGCACCCTTCCAGTGGTCTACTCAAAACCACCTAAAAGAAGAAGCTGCTTATGCAGATGCTTATGTTGGACGATCTCCTTGTTCTTGATCCTCGTACTCACCATAGGAATCATTGTCGGAATCCTATTCTTAGTATTCCGTCCCAAGCTCCCAAAGTACTCAGTCGACGGTTTACAAGTCACCCAATTCAACATGGACAGTAACAATAGCTTGTCTGCAACGTTTGACGTGAACATAACCGCTAGGAACCCCAACAAGAAAATTGGAATATACTACGAAGGTGGAAGCAGCATAAGCGTGTATTACTCGGGGTCCAAATTATCTCAAGGTGCTTTGCCTAAGTTCTACCAAGGCCATCACAACACCACCGTGCTGGTGGTGCCGATGTCCGGGCAGACGGAGGACGCGACGGGGCTGATTAATAGCCTCCAGCAGGAGCAGAATAGTACTGGGGTCGTCCGATTGAATTTGAGAGCTAGGCAACCTGTTAGAGTGAAGCTTGGAAAGTTGAAGCTTCCTAAAGTCAAATTTGTGGTACGCTGTCGACTGGATGTTAATAATGTTTCGGCCAATAAAGCTATAAGCATTAAGGACAGTAGCTGCAAATTTAGACTTAGATTATAATTTTTTTTTCCATGATTCATTTCATACCATGGTGGTTTATCCATGAGCCATGGATATATTTTGCTATTTTTTTATAGAATTTTATTTTTGTTGATTTTGTTTATATAGAATAAGGGGGATCCATATTGATATATTATTCTTCATATTTGCCGGCTTGATATATATATATATATATATATATATAGTCTTTGTTATTGTATTTATGATGGATCCTGATTAATAAAGTTTAATAAATCCAAACTCCTAGTTATTATTGGGGGAGAAAGAATAAAATGGATTGTTTTTCAAAAACAAAGTAGAATTTCTTTGTTTTTGAAAGCCCAATTGTCTCTGCACTAGATTCTACCCTTATGGGCTAATCGTTTAAATATAGGATTTAGAGTATAAATTTATCATCAACTGTCAAGCTATTATTAGGATAAAATAATAATAATAATAATAATAATATAACCTTATACATGCCTTTCTTTTTTCACATGTAATATTTTTGTAGAAAATGATCAATGGTTAAGAAAAATCAAACTTGTTCCATCCTAGTAAAACATAGTTATTGGCCGGTTTATTCGTATGATTATTCAATTATTATTAAGAAATATCGAATGATTTAAACAATTTGTTTATCAACCATATGTTGATTTTCAATAACTACTTTGCAGGGCATTAATATTCCATTAATAAGAAAAACTTTACAACAGATGTAGCTATTAATATATATGGATAAATATGAAGTGCAGTTTATCATTTAATATATACCTTTTAAGACGTAAGAGCCAATGCTACTAATAGAGCATAAGAAATAATTAGTGATGTATAAATATTAATAAAATTTAATATGTAAATAGTTTTAAAAAAATTGCATACTATTACCACTTTATTTATTAAAATAATATTAGTATTTGCCTACTAGTTATATAAATATGTAATGTATTTAGTATCAATAAATATTTAATCGGTTTTTGGGAGTTGGATTGGATCAAAATATGATTGTATAGCTGGCTTTATGGCTCAAATTACGATAGACTAACAAAAGAAATTCGAAAAGGATAGTTAAAACACGGCAAGCAATGCCTTGCAAGGATAATGAGACTGTTTATAAAAGGAAGCTCCAACTCCGAAAGTAGGAGTTTCTAGGTGGTTCAACCAATAATCATTTAATTATTAAAATAATTATAATAATTTAAATATTAATTATTTTAGTTGTTCGAGTATGATTAAATATGATATAACTCGTTAAATAATTAATGAAATCATTTCAATCAAAATTAATGACCGTATCATGGAATTTCTCTTAGCAGCAATAAAATACCAAAATTGTACTGGTTTACATGGACTTGAAATTTCCTTTGTATTGCAAAGGGTTAAGATCTCGAAGAAATACACTAACCGTTTAATCTACGCTTACATTCAATTTCTTTGCGATTTACATTTATGGGCCAATAAGTTTGACTATAGTTCAGATTTCAACAGAGGGCGTGAAATGTGAAATTGAATCTATATTTATTATTGTCAAAATTATTCAATTGAGAAAAAACCTACACAAACACTGATCTGTTTCTTAGAAAAACACATTGGTTTCTTCATTCGACTATCCTTAGTTTGACCCCCAAAAAAAAAAAAGAATTTGACTAAATCCCATTGGACGGCTTTATACACAGGCCTGCCGATTAAATTTTTTATTCATTAAATTTTCAAGGGATAAATATTACGGAGTTTTTTAAACTATTAATCTTGGCAATTGTATATCTAAAATTTTTTTTTTCTTGTAAAATTTTGGGGTTTGACTGTATATTTGTAATTTTTATAAGTTACGAAAAGAGTATCTCCATTAGATTTAAAGTAAAAGACACTTTTTTGCAGTTTATGGAAATTCTGCACACTAAAATGTTCGAAACAAAATAAGATGCTAAAGCATTAAAATTCAATGGTCTAGTGTAATCATATAATATAAATTTGTGGTATTGGATTGGATAAAAATCATAATATCTTATGTAATTATTGTAATGGATTTTTGTATTAAGCAACAGGCCTTAAAAACATTAAATAAATTTGAAAAAAAAAAAAGTTCCAGTCATGTAGACAATGGGACAAATCTTATCATCAAATATTTTATAATATTTTTATGTTATACTTATTTATATTAAATAATGGAGCATATAAAAATCATTATTTATTTTTATTCATACGAAACAAAATACAAGTAAATTATCCTATCTAGTATTTTTTATTCTATATTATATGTTAAGTTTCCCTTGTCCTATCCAATTTCAGAAACAAAGGAATCAAGATTTGAAAATTTTATACTTGACCTATAGTGGCATTATAATGACCGTTCAAAGGATCCGTTATTCTTTTGTTGGATAAAAATCAAAAGTCCGGGGACTTTTCCACTTTTCTCCTTCGAGAACCCATTTAATTTCAAGGCAACAGTTTCCAAGAAAAGGTATCCATTAAAAAGTTCGTTAAAATGATATGGGAACCTGCATGGCATCCTATTTTCACTCTCATGCGTTGAAATAAACACAATAAAAGCATAGGTATCGGCAGCGGATAAAAAAAAATTTACTCTATAATGATCTATTCCTTGCTTTCACTTTTTCATAAACCATCAAATAAGAATAATAAAATACGTTGCATTGAATTGAGGTTCTATTTGAATTGTATAATTTTTATTTGTATTTATATTTACATATGATCTATGTATATATTTTATTTGTATCTTATTTGTATCTTATTTGTATTTTATCTATTTAATCTGTTTAAATAAAAACTCAACCATGAACGAGCAAATCAAATAGAACCAGTATTTAAAGGATTGCAAATCTAAAAAGTAGAACTAATGCAATAAGAATATTAATACGAAGAAATTGGAGTGCCGAATTTCATAACATAGCTTCAGCCTTTAAAGAATAAAGTCAATAGTTAAAATGTAATATGAGAATTTTTTTTTTTTTTTTTTTTTGTTAAACAAATTGCAATCAGTTATAATAAAATAAGTGCAATAACAACTTAGCATATGAGGAATAAATCATTAACAAACCAACTAAAGAGATGAGAGAAAACCATCCAAAATAGGCACAAGTGTTTTAAGGTAAATTACATCAAAAAGTATCAACATTTTATGATAAGTTCATTTAAGATATCAACATTTCAAATGGTTCAAAAAGGAATAAATATTTAAAGATAAATTTATTTAAAGTGTCAAGGTTTAAAGTAGTTAAAAAAAGGTATCAATATTGGAAAGTAAGTCAAATAAAGTATTAATAATTTACCATTAATAAAAATTGAGGAAAGCTAATTGAAAATTAATTTGATATATTAAATGAACTTTATAAAACGTTGATACCTCTTTTTAACTACTTAAAATGTTTATACTTTAAATAAACTTACCCCCAAATATAGATAACTTTTGATCTAATTTACCCATATATTTTTTAATCAAACACTGAAATATCCTTTAACAACATAATTTCTACAAAAAGAATATAAAATTGGCACTTTGGTTGAAGAAAATTTCATATAAGAGATAATTTCCCTAATGAATAAGAGAAAGACAATGATAATTTAAAAAAAAAAAAAAACCACTCATCTTATACTATTGATAAACTAACATCAATTTGATTACAACTTCAAACTAATTAGCAAATGTTAAGATCAATAACAATGATCCATGGTTTTAAGGTGAAAAATAAATAGGAAGAGGCGTAAAGAGGAGGGTAGCCACAATGTGGTTCATTAAGGATTTCATGGGGAGAGAGAGAGAAGGAAGATAAACTAGAATATAATATCATTTAGAAATAAGAAATAATTAAGTATCTTCATTAAATAATTAGAGATATAAAATAGAAGACATGATAATTAGAGATTTCAATCAAGAATTATAAAATATGGAATCAAGATTTAAGGAAAGAATTAGGGAATGGTTGTGAATAAATAATGTTACGAACCAAGTGAATCCAAGACTAATCTTAAATTTCAGCATAGAATGATTAACCAAAATAGGATTATAAACAAAAATTACAAAATAAAAACATCAACTATAGTTAAGATACCATCTAATTCAATCAACCATCTTATAGAGGAAATTGATCATTTTAGTCGTTGATTGGTTCTATCATTCATCCTTAACCATACTTAGTTTATATTATAAACAATCCATAACGCCCTAATTTTAGTACATTATCAACCCACCATGTGTCATCATAAGAAGAGGATACCTTAAGGCTTAGAAACCTGCTAATATGCTTAAAGTAATTAATAACTCCAAACTCATATTAAATAGATGATCTCATGAATAGTAATAGATGCAAAATAAATACTTCATATTGAAGTTAGCATAACTAAAAGTCAACTCACATCTATCCTAACTGAGAAATTTAAACTTAGTTGATTACATAAACTGGAACATGAAACATCATTCATAAATATCAGCCATCAAACATCACGTAAGTCTAATGATCAGTAATTCGTAGGATAGTCTAGTCCACTATTGTTATCCTCGTAATCTACATAGATATTATATTTAGAGAAGCCAAACATTATAGGCTCCTCAACTGCTCCTGAAAAAAAAAAAAAAAAAGAATTGAGCTGAATCCCAGTACGCCAAAACCCTAAACACACACGCATGAACAACCATCACACATAATCACATGCAACATGGCATTAAATAAAGCAACACATTTTCATTATCTTGTAATTGTAAGCCAATAACCAACATAACCTATGATTATTCGCGTCTAACCTTAAATTTGGAATAACTCATGACTCTACAATAAACATATACTTATATATTTACATATACATATTTAGTATTGGGTACTCTTCAACACCCAAGAAACTGTAATCGTCTTCACCAATTCTACTGGAATCCTTTCCGAGTACAACTCCATTTAGAAAACGTCACAGGGGGATCATCAAGTTGCCACCTTAGCATCACCAGTACTCTCAATCTATTAAGCTCAGCCAAGCATAAGTAATAACACAATAATCAGAGTTAAATAATTACTTAGTTCGTTTTCATGACAAGTATCCAACATGCACAACCAACAACAAAGGTAGTAACATACCTAATACAACATCTGAAACAGATAGCATAACTTTGCTTGACATAGTAGTATAGGAAGGTGTGTGAGGGTTATGGTCGTCACAAAGGCTTCCACGGTCTCTAGCACTGCCATGGCCTGACCAATGTGTCTATCATAATTAGAAAACATCTTAAAACATTATATTTTTACATCGATCCAACTTATTATTCTTCCCTTCTTTCATAATCAACATGATACAAACAAAATCTGTGTCAGTATTACACAGCAGAATTCCTAAAATGACTACGAAGTATAAAATTATAGGATTTTTATGTTTCATGATTTTTATAGATTTTTATGGGTTTTCAATATTCAAACACAGTAAAATAAAGGAAACGATCTATCCTTAGATACGATGCACCGAGAAAAGAATCGAGCTAGTTATTTCACTCAATTGATATGACGCACAATCAATAAAAACAACAAAGAATAATATTGAGAAAAACTCAATGTTACTCAAAAGGGTTTTGGAAATAATTTCTGGAAAGGCAACACAGGCAATTTATCACAATCAATATCAAAAGATGTCAAAAGATAGGTAGACTTTTGCTAGCATAATCCTATGGATCCTTTTATACTCACATAAGTTAGGTAAAGGCAAATATGGAACATAAAAGTCAAAACTAATAAAATAGGAAAGTAAAGATAAACTTTGAAAGTAAGGCATGAAAGCATATTGCTTGCCACGACCATGTGTCGAGGTATGTCGTCAATCATTCTCATAATCAAACCTTGAAACGGCACAAACAGAACCAAGCAATCTAGACACTGGCTATAAACCCCGGTATTCTTAGTAGTTAATTAAACCCCGGGAGTTGAAAAGCAAAACCCTAATCCAATTTAGTTTAAGCCTAGTGAGAGAAGCTTAGAAACCCTAAATCCGGCTTTCCTTCGGTTTCATAATAAAAGAAGTTTTATAGAGTAAATGAATATGAATTATTATTTTAAAGTATATTTTAAACCTTAGAAAGTTTTAAATTCGGAAATTTTTCAATTCCGGGCCTTCCCGAGCTCAATTACGAAAAAATGTGCCCCAAGACTAGAAACTCAGAAAAATATTCCGGAATATTCATTAGAACCGAAATTTTATAAGGATTTCAAATAATAAACTTTATAATTTTCCGGACTATAAAAATTACAGTTATAGCCTTTTTCCCGTATTTCGTTACAACCGGTAAAGTAGATGTCTTGTCTACTATTCACAAGTACAACCTACACTACACACTACCCATACCCTATTCTTACATCCTTATAACTACTCATTACAATTTTCTTTTCCAAGAAATTTTGTTTCCTAATTAATTATTACAATTATTACATTTAATTACATAAATTACAAATTTTATCAAAATTTCAATTTTCTCTCTCCTTCTCCTACACAAGGCCAGCGTACCCCCCTCCCAATTTCCATCTATTTTTGTTTTATTTTTACTTCTTTATTCAATTAAAACCATAATTCACTTATTATATAAGCTCATTTTCTCTCTCTCTTCTCATTTTTCACTCTTTCAAATTTTACAAAAGAAGAAAACTCTCTCCTTCTCCCCTAATCTTGCCATGACCCACACCCACACACACACACTCACTCACAAGTTTGTTTCATCTTCTTTTCATCTCCAAATCTCCATTTAGGTGATGATTCTAAGCTTTATTCCTACACTATCTTGTAATGGCAAGACCATTCTTGTGTGTTTTCCACTTTTAATCCCAATGAGCATATGGTAGGGACATGAAACCACTAATACAATAATATCAAGCCATCACAAGAAGTAGATCTTGTGTTTAAAAGAGTTTTTGTTGGAATATCATCTTGTTCATACATGTAAAGTAGAGATCTTGCATAGAAAGTTATGTTCATGCCATGAAACTCATGATTCATGCACTATATGTGGTAGATCTAGTGTTTAGACACTCATATTTTTATTTACATTTATGTTCATGGGGATAACTTGAGCTTTCATGCATTAATGATCATAAAGGCTTAGCCTTGCATGTATATAGAGGTGTTAGATGGTAGATCTTCATGTATAGAAGGCAAGAAACTTGAAAAAGAAAAGATTATGTTAGAAATGCCTAGTTGAAAATTCGGATGGAATTTGAAACCTATTTTAAAAACCCTTGAAACCACTTTAAAACTCATATTTTTCATGAAAAATGAAAGGTTTATGTAATAGGTATCTTTAAGGAATGATTTTTACAAGTTTAGATAAGTTTAGGCATGAGTAATATGTGAAACAAGTAGTAGAGTTAGAATGGAAAATCTTGAGTTAGTGATCAAATTGTTAAATTCGTAATTTAGAGTAATGCCTACATAAACACCTAGCATTCAAGCTCAAATTGCAAGTTTTATGAGTTAAATGAAGTCCTTAGACAATAGATACAATAAAGCTTCAAATTTTGGTGCATTAAACAAGTTTTCTTATAGGAAAAATGCAAGAAAAGAAAATTTTCAAAATTCGGATTTTTGTTAAAAGCTTTTTTAAAAACATATTTGCCAAGTGAAAAATGTGGATTTTTATGCATAAATGAAGGTCATGGATAGTATAGATGTTAAGAACTTATTTTTTTTTATTTATATAGTAAATGAATTCTAAGAACAAGATCTTAAAACCCTAGGGAATGCAAAAATTGGAAAGATAGATTTTAAGAAATGGCTATTGTGGAGTCTTATAATAATAGGAGTCCTTAAGAGTTCATAATCAAAAATTGTCAAGATCATGCATATATTGGACTCAATACATGACATTCATACTAGGAATTCATTCATATTCCATCTATGCATGAGTTATCAACTAGAAACATTTTTACTAAATGCGAAACAATTTTTTGAAAAAGGGAAAGTTACAAAACAGATCTGATCCCACTGTTCCGTGACCTTAATGTTTTCAAAACTTGAAAATAATATTATAAATAGATAGATCTTTCGAAGTAGATAGAAATCGATATAAAATTTGCGAAATTTCGAGTTAAAATGACCAAGTTATGGCCGTTTTAAGTTGGAACTTTCGCAAATAGCGAGAATTCCGATTTTGTCTAGCTTAGATGCATAGCTTGAATTAGTTAAGTGATGAGATTCTTATTAGGTTGTTCTTATTTGGTAGGTGATCCCGAGCACGACGATACCCTACCACCCGACTACTACTATTAAGTCACCGGCATACCATGGCCGAGTGAGTATTACTTCCGATTTCAATTATTACTTGTAATTGTAATGATAATGGCATTAGTTGTTTAGGCGAAAATAAAAATGAATATGCATGATGGGGTATATGGGAATTATATACTTGACTGCTATTGATATGTGAATTTGAACTTAAGGAATATCGAAACCAGGTGTTAAGCTACTGCTTGTATAGCAAGGAGTTATAATTGATTGTCTGTGAATATTAGTTGGTCACCTAAAAGAATTAGATTAATCTATTATTGGACCTCAATTATAATTGAACTCATTCATATCATGACAGAGATGGAGCATTAGCATTTGTTGGTTTTTCGTGATCCATAAAACGAATATGTTGGTTAATCGTAATCCATAAAACGAATATGTTGGTTAATCGTGATCCATAAAACGAAATATTGTTCAGTTGACCGTGAGCTTAAACGACGTCGTACCGCAGGATTCGTTAATCTGCTAACCTGGGATGGAGGGCACAAGTCCATCCACATATGATTACTGGCTGGTCATATGTTTTTTGAACTCATTTGTTTGATGCATATCATTTGCTTGAGTAACCACTTGCTTGAATGTTTTGCCTTAATTGCGATATGGAAGTTTTCACTCACTAAGCTAGTTAGCTTACGCCCCTATAGTTTTTACTTATTGCAGCATGAATTCATTTGGCTTAGGCCAAGGCAGGCTACAGCTCAAGTACCGGAGCTAAGAGTTTCCTTTAGAAGTTTATTTCGATTTTGTTTAGACTTCTATTGGAAACTACAGGACTCTGGATGACTGTAATGGACTTAATATTATTTTGCGGGGGAATGCCCCTTAGACTTTGTAACTTATATATGTGTTTTGGTTTATTATCTATGGCTAAGAAATGCCACATTAAACTTCTTAACTCTATTAATTGAGTATTCTATTGTCGTAAAGGGACGCTTTACATCTATACAAGACTCTCGAAGGGCTCGGATAGAAACTCGAGAGTCTTATATAGTATATGGTGGACTGTTACGTTTAGGATACCCCTATGGGGCGTGACACTAGCATAGGTACGGCCACTTCATAAATGGTGCCAACTTTTATAGCTTCATTCTTCACAAGCAACATTCTCACAGGCTTAGGTATGGCATTATCTCTACCCACCATCTCTAGCACAAGCATGTCACAAACCATGTGACACTTTGTGGCTTCTTCACTTGCTCAGATTCAAACACTGTCTTAGACATAGGAGTGTACTTCAACAATGGTGACTTGTCCTTCAAATTTTGCCTTACTTCTTCATTCATCTTATCAATAATGATCTATTGAGCTAAATTTATCAATTCCTTAACTCTAGATTGAGTTATTGATCCAATCGAACCCTGATCCTTATCACAACAACCTATCAAACAAAGGATATATGTTTTTCATTACAATTATACCACATGTTCTAACCCTTAATTCAAGGAAACATATTAAACAACCCTTACTATGTGATCCAATGGAAAGCTATAGCTTTCTTGTTCACTTAAAGTACTAATGCTTTCAGCACCTAACATGTGTAGGTTTAAAGGTTTAGCGATGTATTCCTCTTAAGATTGCAAAAAGGAAAATAAAGTGATATACCTTAATCCCTTAATTGATCCCTCAAGAGAGATGCTAGTAAAGGGAGATTAGAGTTTGAGGGGTTATAAGAAACTATTGAGGAGAGAAAGATACATGAGTTAAAGGTGAAGGGTAATTATTATTTTTTTTTTATTGAGGGTGGCTGTTAACTCTTTTATTATTTAACAAATGACACTCTCTTGCCCCTCTATATAAAACTTTTTTTTATATTACACAATCATTTCAAAACTTATTTATTGAACCTCAATTCTTGGTAGAAATCTTTAAAATGCCAATTTTTTCTTTTTCTTTTCATTTTAGTTTATATCGATCATTGTGTGATTTTCAATTGCAATTAATGGGTCTCAATGATGGACTCACTCGCCTAAGACGATTTTCAATGCAGCTACTCCGATGCTCAAGTTAGTAAGAGACTTTGGTAAAGAAGCGACAACCAAGATAACAGCATTAAAAAGTATTGAGAGCTTATCTAACCCACAATACCTCCTCTTCTTTTTTATCAAGAAGTTCCTTCTCTTTTCCTAGGTGTGACTTTTCAAAGTAGATTGTGTGTGCACGCCTTCCTTCCTTTTCAATTTTATTATTTTAGCAAGCATGTCTAAGGCTAATGATGGGAATTTCCTCTATAAGGTTATTACTGGGGGATATTTTTCTACACCACTTGACTTGTTCCGTCATGCACTCCTTCTAGAGTTCGTAGGGTTTGCAATCTAAGGGTTGTCCTAGCCTGTCACTTAGCTATACATCACTTGCCTTGTCCTCTAGTGGTAAGCAATGATGGAAGAAAAGACAAGACTTGGGACAAATCCTCTACTATACACCCCGATGTGCTCAAGTAATGATAGAAAAGCTTTGCACTATAAGAACACAGTCATGCCAAATCCCCTTGAACCCTTTGGCATGCTTAGGTAGTGACAAGAAAGGCTCTGCAAGAGAAGTTGCATGGGCATGATCCATGATAGATCATCATCTACTACTTGATGTGCTAACTACTTTCTTCTTCATAGTTATATTTTCAACAGTTTAGTATTAGTTCATTTGGAATAGCAATTAAGTAATTAGATTTTCTATTGCATCTTATTATTATTAGAATTTTTCTAGACTTCAGATCATTGATTTTATAATTCAATTTCAGCAATGTAATTTATCATCATGGATTTGGGATTTTAACCGAAGTGATCACATGTATGTCAGACAAAACCTACGTTTTACATATTATCTCATAGTAGTGATGAGTAGACAAATCATGATAGGATGAATTGGAGAAAAAAGGTAAGAAGGAGAAACAACAATCTTAATATCTCAAATTCACCAGTGATAGATAAGGGAGTTGAGGATGCCTCATGAATCAATATTGTAGTTCTTGAACAATGGAACTTAAGCTTCGTTTATTTCAATGAAAATGTTTTTCGGGAAAATGTTTTTTTTTATTTTTTCTTATTTATTTAAAAAAACAAGACAATTAATGAAAAACATTTTCCCTTATTTTGGAAATCATAGACTTTTCATTGCTTTTTTTTTTTAAATGACTTACTGATTATAAATGTACAAGTCATTTTTCTGTCGATTTACGGGTCCATCTACCAATCGTTACTATCCAAAAACTTATTATTAATTGTTTAAATATTTTTCTTTTAAGTAGATTTAATTTTCATTATAATATATGTAATTTTTTTTTTCAATTTTTATACTTAAAATATGTAAGTTACCTCAAAACTATAATTAAAGGAAAAGTATTTTCATAGAATTAGCCAAATATTTGAAAATATGTTAATTTTTCAAGGAAAAAATATTTTCATTAAGAAATATTTTTCCTCAAAACAAACGGGGCATTAAATATTTTCTCAAATTGCTTGTTTAATTCTTAAGAAAAAGCTTGCAATGCATAATATTGTTTCTAATCTCTTTGCAAAAAGTGAAAAGCAAGGAGACAATTGAAATTTTTATTGGTGTTTGGACTTGATCATAGTCATAAGATCATATCAATGATTCACAAATGTGATATAATAAGCTTGTTTTATGATTATTGTGAATGGGCTTACTATGGATCAAGGCTACTAACATTCCTCTAACGTAAATGAGTCAACCCAAGAGAAATTGGATGTAGATGAACTAATCTAACAATATTTTTCCCCAACCCACCAATCTAAATCTCTCAAATCATCCCAATAAATCAATCAAACTCTATATATTGTATTTTAACCAATGAGCTACGCCAATATTTAATGTAATAATTTGTTAGCCTTTACAATCTTATTTATAAAATAACAACAACAACAATAATCATAACAATAATAACAGAAAGCTAGGAAAAATTAATTTGAAGGACGTATGATTTTTCCCCTTTCTTTCATTCAAGACTTGTGCTTTTATTGTTTTGAAACTAGAAAAGTTTGAAGTTAAGATATAGTTAAATAAATGCTAAAATGACTATAAAATTAAAATATGAATATATAAAAATCATAAGGATACATCATGGTTAGGATATCTGTATTTTGTGTTTTACACTTGATTTTACATTATTAATGAACACAAACTTGTTTTAGATTTTTCTTAAGGGAAAAATGTTAAGAAAACCCCCCTCCCCCCCATCCCCAACAACTTCATTTCCCTTCTCCTAAATTCTAAAACCTAAACATAAGATAAAGATATGCAAATGCATAAAAATATAGGTATTTTTTATTGTAATTTACCTAAATTATTATACAAATTTTTTATAGTGATACAATTACTTAAGGTAAAATTTTAATTTTTTAAAATTCAGTAAATTAAAAGCTTTATTAGTAATTTTAATACACAAAAACCACATATTAAAATCAAATCTAATAAAATAAAAAATTTATTGTGTGTAATCATGTTTAATAAATTTACTGATAAAATTTATTAAAAGAATATTAGGTAAATGTCAAAATTGTTACCTAAACTTTGCATAGGTATTCAATTTGGAACTTGAATTTTGAAGTGATTAATTCAATATCCAATCAAATTTTTTGTGTTATTTTACTACTTTCTTAATACCTTTTGATTTATTTACTAACATTGAAAAGGAACTTATCATTGAATTTTTATTACTTCTCCACACGAGTACTGATAGAATACACTCTAGAAGATTTCTCAAGTTTCAATCATCCATGTCTTTCTCTGCACCAACTAAAATCAATGTCATCAAATCCATCAAATTCTAGGTGCAATGAACTCCACAAGCCGTTAGTTTACAATAAACTCAAATTCTACAATCTAAGAACACCAAATTACAATATGTTGTTTCCTCTTATTCACTTTTTTGAACTTGGATATTCAATTATACTTATGAGGGAAAAAAGTTATGTGATAAACTTATGTATTCAAAGTGTCTTTTAAATGGGATAATGCCACAAATGGTACCTAAATTTTGGTAAAATATGTAATTAGGTATCTCAACTTTGAGATCGACCAATTTAGTACCTAAATTTTAAAATTGATTAATTTAATACCCAAAAAACTTTAAAATTGACCAATTCAATACTTAAAAAAACTTTAAAATTGACCAATTTAATACATGAAAGAAATTGACAAAGGTAGTATTGGCATGCACGAAAAGTTCTTTTAAGTACTAAATTGATCAATTTCAAAATTTAGTTACTAAATTGATCAATTTTAAAATTTAGATACTGTTAGATTCTCTTAAAATAGGTTTTGATGATAACAAAAGAGTAAAAATGATTACTAATGAGTTTATTAAGTGTGTAGTATCAAGGTTAAAGAGAAAGAAGAAAAATGATGAAGAGTATCAGAAATCCATAATGTTTTCCAAAAAGTTGCTTTAAGGATAAATAATTTTTCCAGAAATCCAGAACCTTTCACTGCACTTTTGACAACAGCTCTATATCACGTGATTTCACTGTTTATCTTCTCTAAACTTGATACAAATCATTCCAGTTCAGTACAAAAATGAATTTTAAAGACCTAGCTCCGAGTAAATGAGTTTATTTGGATAATATACTCATTTGTTCCACCTAAGTTAGTTAATCTTCAAAGGGATTTAAAGATTATCTCAAGTTTTTCTCTCTACAAACATTTCTCTCTCTACAAACAAAAGAAAAATCTTCATGAACAGTACTAGAACTTCTTCAAACAGCTGCTACACGTTTTTCTCCTTTCAAACAAGCTTATTCCAGTATCTACAATATCTCAAGATAAGCATTAGTCAATTACTTACCTAATTATGTGGGATTCTACCATGAGTTCAAGAAGGAACGTTATCTTTAAAGCTATTGAAATGGATAATGAAGAAGATCAAATGATGGTACATCCGATTTTCAAATTTCAAATTGTAAGATAAGGATGTATCACCACAAGACTCGAGAGCCTATCTACAAGAAACGGAAAATATATCTTCCATCTTATCTTCTACCCAATTGAAGAATTGGAAGAATTCAAATTTGAAAAAGAGAAGGAACAAAAGATATTTTGGAGAGATAAACGGGAAAGATTTACACTTATCTTTTATCCATTTAAAGCAATCGGTTGAAGTTCAAATTTAAAAATAAATATAAGGATCTACAAATTTTTTGAGCCGAGATCTTTGGGAATGTTTATCCATCTAGTTTGAACATTGGAGCGTGAACAAGAAAATATATTATATAAAAGACAGAGAGAAAAAGAAGAAGATCAAAGTAAGAAAAAAGAAAAAAGAAGTTGATACTATTCACCACAAAAAAGAAGCTCTTTTTCTTACCAAGTATATACAGAACAAAACCCAAAAGTTTCATTTTGCCTAGAATATTCATAATTTCTTCTTACGTTTCAACAAGCGAGCTGATCTCTTTGCAATCTTTCTTTTTCTTTTTGATCTCAAAAATTTCTTTTCTTTTTGTAATTGAAGGAACGTGTTGTGCCTTCTTAGTTGGTAGTTCAATTACAAGATTAGACTCTATAGATCAGCTATAGCTAGAATAGCTGTGAGAATCGAGCAGAGAGGATTACACCCTCTTGTAATTTGAACTTATTAGATATAGTGGAACAAACCTGAAATGATCTAAATTTAAATTCTATTTAATTTCCATGTGTTTCTTTATTTATCTTAATTGTTGAATTAAATGAGCATGATGTTTATGATAGTTGTGTTGGTAATAGTCTAAATGTGTTATTTTGTATATGTAGTGAAAAATATTTTTGTTTTATATGTATTAATGTGTGTGTAGTATAATTATTAATTGTGTCTTTTATACATTAAGGTGTTAAGTTAAGTTTAGATTTATAAGATCAACTTTGGTTTTGCTTAAGGTTAGTTGATAAAAGTTCTCAGTAGTTAAGTTAGTAATTAGGCCTAAATAAGCCCCAAATGAACCTCAAATGAAGCTCAAATACACCCCAAATGCAAACTAAAGTTGCATGCCTTAAAAGTCAAATTTGGGATATGTTTAAGACTTAATTTTGCTCAATTAGACTCCTTTTGGGAAGCCCTCCCTTTCATCCGAACTTTCCTTTTTCTTTCTTTCTTTTCTCTTCCTCTTTCATTTCAATTTCCAAGTCTAACCAAAGACAATATCAAGCTTTGAAAATCAAAGTTCTTCCCAAGACAAGGCATATACATGTGAGTTGATTTAAGTATGATTTTTGTTTTGTTTTCATTTCTTGTAGTGGTTATGTGAGATCTTGAATAGGATGAGTTTAGATGCTATCTAAATTGCTTGTTCATGCATTGAGATTAGTTAGGAATGTGTTTTGTGAGTGTGTGAGTTTCTTTATGTATTGTGGTAGTGATATGAAGTGTTGGGAGGAAATGAAGATAGTTTTAGTAGGAAATTTGAGAATGAATGGAATGGAATTAGAAGTGATCAAATGTGTTGATTTCATGCTTTGAGTTGCTAAGATTGAGAAGTGTAGATAGGAGTGAGTATATGAAGTTAAAAATGAAGTTGAAGAAGATTTAAAAGTGTTATAGGTTGAAAAGTTGTAAAATGGAAAACAGAGGATTTGTGTTCTATCGAATAAGTCTGTTTTGAACGTACACCGCCATCTGAAAATTCAACGCCGCCGCGTAGAGGTAGCGTTGGAACCATACAGAAGTAAATCTTTTAACGCCGCTTTGGAACACTGCCGGCTTTTACAGTAAATTTTGCCAGCGTTGTTCTTCAGAACGTATGTCGGCAATTTGAGAGTTTAAGCCGCTGGCGTAGGGTCAAAGGCTGCCAACGTACATGGATACGCTGTCGGTATGTACCTCTCGACACATTTTTGGAAAATTTGGATTTGCATTCTACACCGGCGAAAAGCCGCCGGTGTAGAATGAAGCAAGTCGGCGTATGCTACCTACGCTACCGATGTTCAATCAAATTTTGCAAGCGTTAGAGGCAGCGTACCCCTGAGTTTTTCAAATCCAAACTTCTTCAATTTTCAATCTTTACTTCATATATGAATTCCTATTGTATATATGAGTTAAATAAACATGTTTTATGCATGAATTTGATATTTAGACTCTATGCAAAGTATAATGAATTTCCTTGTACAATTGATCTAAGATTGTGATATATATATATATATATATATTAATTGTGAATGTGAAATCTATCTTTATTTATTGATTATTTTGATATTCCTATTTCAATTAAGGGTTCTTCGGTTGGTTCTTTGGTTAGTTCTTCACCCAGAGATCATAGTCATATACTATTGGGTTCAGGTACGCAATAACTTGTTTGATGTTTGCTAGGAATAGGCATTCCTAATTCAACTTAAATTGACTCGGTTTAATATTGGAATGAATTGGATGTCTATTACGCTGTTTAATCTGGTCCGAGGAGCAGCAAATCTGTCATGATGCAATGACATGTTAGTTAGGCGCTTAACCAAGTCATGATGCAAGGACTTTACCATGATGTAATGATACACCATGATGCAATGGTACGCTATGATGCAATAGTACGCTATGATGCAATAGCGATTCTTTTTGGTTAAGTGGGTAGCCGATAGGGGGAATAGTATCTGAGTAACGTTTGCTTAAACTTAGGGGGAAATACCATGGTTTAGTTCAAAGTTTATGGGAACTTGTGAATTAGGCTCATGTTATGGACTGAGTTTAAGTAGAGTCGGGCAACGGCTTTTGACCCTAAATGAAGCTATTATCTTTATGAAATAGATATAGGAGATATAAGTATTCGGACTGCTTATATCAACCTCCTAAGCAGCTGCTGTTACTCAGGATCCCAAAATTCCCAAAGAGTGATCTGGGGTTTGAATACCCTCCTGTTGATTTGCAAAAGAAAATTTAATAAAGACAATCACTTGTCTTCTAATGCATTACATTGGCTTGATGACTTGTTCTTGCATTTGTTATTTTGTACTGGGCCTTTGGCTCACTTTTGCTGCTTTGCAGGTAATGGAGACCAGTTTTATGATGATTTGGGCTACGGGTCCGATTTCGAGAGATTCCTGGATGAGTGGGACGAATAGGACTCGAACACCCTGGACTTTTGGAAGAATTTTTGCTAAGGGAAAAGTTATGTATAGAAGGTTGATAGATAAGCCTATTTTTGTAAAGACCTTAAGATCCCCTAGGATTCTTTCTGATTTAAGAAAAACATATAATTTTTGTAATGTCTTGTATTGACACTAAACAGTGGATATAAAGGTATGTATAGATTGCTTTTGTTAGCAATCTTGTTTTATTAAAAGTTCTTCATAAAGTTTTAGTAGTTTTGATCAAACAATTTTCATAAACTGTTAGTTTTAGGACAACCTTACATATAATGCGAAAACGTTATATGTGGTTGGGGACTCGGTACTCTAAGTCCCAGGATTTAGAGGGTCGGGTCTTTACAAAACCCGTAGGATAACAGGGTCCTCGGCTCGGAGCTGAAAGAGTGGACCGACGCACAAGACGGAACCACTATAAATCGCTGCCTAATTTTCTATACTCTATCTTTTTAATTTCCACAATTTATGTTCACATTTGTTTAATTGCATATCTGGTTCTCATTTTTAAAACCAAAGGGGATTATTTTTAAAGGTGAATTTTTTTATTAATAATCAATTTAACCCCCCTTCTTGATTATTATTTAGGACCAACAGATTCCTTATTGCATATTTTATCAAAGTTTAGTTACTATTCATGACATTCACCTTTTAAATAAATTATACAAATGAGCTAGTATTTCTCTGTATGCAAAAGGTTGTCAACATAAGCTCTAGAATTTTTTGTATAAACTCAACAGTAAGTGTAGCTAAAAGTTTGTAAGAGGAACATAAATTCAAGAGCCTACGATATAGGCTCAGGAACATGTTGATAAGTGTCCAAAGCACCCTTAACTTAAGCATAATATTTAGCCTTATTGTAAGAATTTATCAATTATGTTACAAAATGATTGTACTAATTGAGTAAAATGTTGATTTCAGCTATTTAAAAAGCTCCTTTGCAGAAAATATAATGGTTGATGAATAAAATGAGTGGATTTGAGGAAAAAACTTGAAGATTTGAAGCTCAATGGATCCATATAACCCATACGAAGGTGGTATGACTCTCTATCTAAAAGGAAAATTTTCATAAGCTGACGTGTATGGCCCATATTGTAGACCATATGAGCCATGCGACCTACCATACGACTTCCATACGAGCCCATCAGGAGGATCAGAGTTACATACGGGTAGCCATATGGCCTATAACACTGACTATACAAGACATGCCACGTGTACTTTTCAAAGGTTTTGCTAGGGTTTCCGATTTCTCTATAACTACATCATTTTGCCTGAAACCCTAACAATTTTTTAGAACACATTTGAGCCACCCCACCTTAAGAAAAGTCAAGTGACTCCTCACACATCAAGATTTGAAGACTTGAAGCAAGAATCTACAACATTTCATCCAGTAATCGGGTTATAACATATCTTTCAGTTATTCTTCTTTTTTGTTTGTGTTTACTACTATATCTATGGAAGAATAGTCATTTGTATCTAGATCTTGGCAAACCATATCTCCACCGTGTAAATTTAGATTGAGATTTTAATACGGTACCATTTGTTTCCTTGAGTTCAACTGCATATTTGTTATTGTTTTATTTAAGTTCATATTACCAATGTATGAATTTATGCACAATATCATGAAAGTTAATTGAGAAATTGCTTTTATTATTAGATTTGTGCAATTGAAGGGATTTACTAGTAGCTTTAGAGATAAAACAGCAAAAACTTTCTATGAATACTAGAAATTGTACATGAGTTCATGTTTGTAATGCGATTCTAAATTGCTATTGATCTAGAAGGGAGTCTAATTGATTGATTTAGGATTAAGAATTAATATACTTAAGAGAGCTATTAATTTAATAAAGAAACTCTATAGTTTAAGGAACTAATGTTACTCAATTGATGAATTTAAGTAGTTACAACCACCAAGTTAGTGGTAAATTAAGATCTAGGTGCATCTAATCTTAAGTTAATAAAATCAACTTTAATTTGTGTTCATTAGATTGTCAGTAGTTGATAGAATATTATTAATTTCTTAGATAATTCAACTTGATTTTCATTAGTTAGATAATAAAAAAAGAGTCAATACTAGTAATTAATAATCCTTGTGAGATGACCATGTACTTAGCACTATACTATGATAAACAATAGGTACACTTACCTATTAAGGCTTAAGATAGGATTAAGAGCAGGCAATTGATTTAATTAAAACAACTATCATTACGAAAACCACATGTCTTATGAAGATGAAAAGTTCTACTAGAGAGATCCGTAAACTCCAAAGCTTATGAGCTAACTCCCAACCTCGTAGTAAAAAATTTGCAAGCAAAAGCGATAACTAAAAGAGAGAGTGGCCAAATATTAGTTCCTTCTTAGATTCTATAAATACATCACAAAAGCACTTATGAGTTTTTAAGAACAACGACACTTGTGTAATACAATCTCATTTTGATAATTTAAATTATCTTACTTGTACTCATTATTTGTAATTTCTTAAAGAAAGAAAGCCTATTGCATGTCAAAGTTTCTTTATTGTAATAAAATAGCTCTAAATTTTATATACTTAAGTTATTGTAATTTATAAGCCGGTCATTCATGGCCAAGGTTAATAAAAGTTGTACAAAGTCCTCTTGAGAAGGTAAATTTATAATCATAGAAAAAGAGGTGGTTTGAACACCACATTAAATTAAGATTTGATTTCTGTTATTCTTCTCTAATTCATTTTTCATTCCAATGAAGTTGTTTTTACTTATTCTTTTTTATTTGTCTAAAGTTTATTGATTAAATCTAGCCCATTTAAGCTTCTACACATTCTAAGTTATCAAATTTCACTTTCAATCAAAATCCACTTATGCAGGTTAATAAAATTCAATTAACCAACTTGTATGTTATATCTTTGAAAACTTTGACATTAATAAATCAATGAAAATAAATTGAAATTCAAAGCATTGATGAGTACCAATAAAGTATCATAATTATAGAAATTTAAGAATTTTATTTTAGAAGTCGGGATTAGTGAGTGAAGTAAATTATAGTAAAGAGAACAACCTACTAACTTGTTTTTCCTTTCACTTGGGTAATTTTGTTGATTTCTCACGACTTAAGGACTATTTTTAACTAAAAAATAATATCAAGATAAGTAAGACAATTCAAAAATTAGTTTTTTATACTCATTGAATTGGAAAATCATATAATTAAGGTTGTTAGATATATATTATCAAATTACGAGTTGGGAAGTAGAGATGTGTTGAGAAATTAAAGTTTGCGATGAAGCAATGCATCACTTTACCCATCTCTATTTTGAGAATTAATGTTCATGGAGGAGGTATTTAGATGCTTCATAATAGTCATTCGAACAACTATTATTATGTGTTTGGATGCCTTTATAGGAGCATCTGGACAACTTTACATCTCATTGATCTTTCTAGTTTTTTACAAAGTGCCCAAACACATCATATGAGGCATCTAAATGGCTTGCCGTTTAAGTTGAACTTGAAGTTACCAATGGCACCGAAATGGCACTAAGAGGCCATTCTAATAGAAACCTCAGTAATCCCTAATTTGATTTAAGTGAAACAATTTGATTAAATAAATTGGAAACTTAAAGTGCAATATGATTCTTTATCCATTATTGTGATTAGGATACTCAAGTAAGCTAAGATTTGATCCCTAGAAATTTGTTGTGATTGAAATGCAAATTATCTTTAGATTATTGAACTTTATTTAATAATCTATGTTAATTTTTACATATTGATCTAAGCATGTTTGTAAATATAATGTTTGATCATTCTATGTTGCACTAATAAACAATTTGAGTTCTTTATAAAACTCGACATCTATTGCATGATTTTTTTTTTCAATTTATGAAGGCATTTATTGCCACGAATAGTGCAGCAAATGTGGGTCTTATGCTGCCATTCACTAACTAAATGATGTAGATAATGTTGCCTGCTTCTTAAGGCTAAATGTACAACTACCATTTTCGATCAAGTTTTAGTGGATTTAAGGATACATTAAGGTACCATCAAGTCCACAATAAGAGAACCGCATAATATTATCTAGACGACTTAAGCACTAATGATAGGCATGGAATCCCCAACTTAATGTTGAAAGGAGGTTGCACATTAAACTTCATGCTAGTTAGCAAAAGACTAAATGGAATGCTTTCATCATATAGTTGCCCATACTCATTTTATCTTGATTATATACATAGTAATGAGAATACATACAATTCCTATCTTACTAAGCCACGATATGTGCTCAATTCTCCATAGAGTTTTACATTTGCAAGATCAATACCCATGTGAGGCATTATTGCATATCTGTTTGGGGTACTTAGGTGTAGACGTTAGGAAGTACAAAGTTGGATTCCAAAACTACATGAATTTTATTATATTTTGTAATATATAAGTTTTATTCTACAGTTGGCCTAACAAGTATATAGTAATGATGTGTGTCAAAACCACAAATTTTCATTTTGTTATGATTTATCTTTTCAAAATAACTCATGTTTGCAATGCAATGAATGCTTCATGAATATTAAATAGGGATTGGGATACAAATATTGGTATTTTTACTTTTAGAAGGGACTCATGGTAGGTTGTCATGATAAAAGTACCCTGTGAAGCACAATCTTTCAGTGATATCAAGAATTAGTGTCAAACCAATTATAAAACCTATATTAGTTAGAAAAAGAAGCCAAAGGTCAATGTCTTACCGTTTAAGAGATTGATAGAATTCAAGAAATAACTAACTTTTACATTTAAAAAGAGTCTAATTGATTTTAGAAATAATGAAAAATGAAAATCTTAAAAGATGCCAATCTTAAATTTTTCTCTCAAGTTATACAAAATAATAGGATTTGAATCGGCTTCAACTTTTATGTGTTAGAAGGGAAAGTCTGCCATCACTTATTCCATCGTTACATGATAAGTAAATTAACAAGTGGAAAGCTGGATTTATTAAGGAATGAAGGACGACTATATGCAAGCTCGGCAAAATTAGTTATAACTACTACAATCATTGTATTGCTACTCATACCCTCGAGTGGCACTATAAGAGGATCTTTAAAATTGAGATACCCAACCCATATGATGTCTATGAATGGAGGTCAAGGTGTGATTAATCCTATAACCTATAGATGCACAATAGAACACTATATTACTTCTCATACCCTAGAAGAGCACTACAAAAGGATCTTTAAAATTGAGATACCCAAGCCATATGATGTCTATGAATGGAGGTCAAGGTGTGGTTATCCTATAACCTATAAATGTATAATGGAACACCCAAAGAGATCACAAAAATGGTGTTTTTTACTCTTACTCTATGAAGCAACACCACCACTTATCCAGGAGTATGAAGAGGAAAGGTCCTAAGGATGAATCTCATTTGATGAGAATTTAGTGTTAGCAAACGTACAATGGAATAAAGTAGGGATAGGAGACATTGTTGGTCCCGAAAAGATAACCAAGAGGGGGGGTGAATTGGTTATAAAATTTACTTTTCAAAATTTTGAATAAATTTCACACCACTTGGTTATTCAACTAAAATGGCTTTAAAACTTTCTTAAGATAATAATCTTAACAAATAAAAGCTTTAAGCAAAAATTCGGATCAAAAGTGATTCAAGACTTTCACACTTAGAACCTTCTGCTTAACTCTCTGAGTAAGAAAAATATGAATGATTTTTACTCTTAACCTTCTGAGCATATATCACACATATACAACATCAATAATAAATCACGAAATTAAAGAGAGATAAGGAGTAGAGAGTGCAAAGCGATATATAGAGGTTCCGCCTCGAGCGTCAATCCTCTCTTCCAGCTCCAAGCCAGGGTCCCGGTATTCCTCACCGGTTGTGTTCTACTATCCAATCAAATCAATGAAGTTACAAGAAGTATTTCCAAACTTTTGGCTACAATTCACTTAGCTTGATTCTCACAAACAATCAATCAACTAAGCCTACTTGTAACTCTCAACTCACATTAAATGTGTAACAACAAATCAGAGGAATAAAGAATTATGTTTCCTCAAATGTATTCGCTCAAGGAATAGTAACAATAGAATATGACAGTAAATTTGCTCAAATTCAAAGAAATTCGTGGCTCTTTGTTTTCTCCTCTTTTTCATGTGATTGTGCTTCTTTTTTCTGTGTTGGGTGAGTATACTTATCCTTGTATCTTCCAACGGCTAGGAAATCAATTGGATAAACTTTGTTCTTATTTTGTGCGTAATATTAGCTTTTCTCTTTCTTCAAATCTGCAAATTTGAATAACTTGAGATCTTGTTGTTGTAATCTCGAAATTCTTGCTCCAATGGATAAGTTTAAATCTCAACAACTTGTATAATTATCTTGAACTTGAAATTCGAATTTAAAATCACCGTTGTTGACTTGTTCCTTCGTCTGGTACTGTTCATGCAACAAAAATATCGTATTTTGCATAAATTTCGACTTCCTTATATGGATAAATGATCATCAGACAAGTTCCTTGCATATTTGGATCATGTTTTCCACATTTCCAACTAAAACTTGAATAAACTATTGAAAATTGATCCTTATAAGTCACGTTCTTTTTCCTTGATGTTAAAATAGAATTTTCTCAAAAAAAAAATGAACTTTAATCCGATGAAATTCGAATCCCCATGGATATTGAACCAACTTTGTAGAATACATTGAGTATATTACCCAAATATACTCAATCTTTGGAGCTGGGTCTTCAACATATTAAATCTAAAAAGAAAATTCGAATCTGGAGCTGAAACTCGTCATTTTTTTTTGTCGCAGTTCACCTTCTGATGTACCTTCTGACGAACCTTCTGATAGTTTAAAAAGCCAGCGGAGAACCTTCTGACTAACCTTCTGACAGCTTATTTGTTCTTGAAATCTTCTCCAAACACTTTCTAAAGTAATCTTTGCATGGAGTCTCTTTTGAAATCATTCTCTTAAGTCATTGTAAACCACTTTGATTATATTAAATCTTTGCACATTTAATGAATATGTTAGTAATTATTTACTCCTTTTTGTTATCATCAAAATCATCATTTGAGATAAACCAACAAAATAATTAGTAAGATTTGGTAGCCATCAAAATGTACCAAAATCAAATGAGATCTAAAAAGAAAAAATCTTAAAGGTCCCATGTGCAATAATAAACACATATAACCAACGATGACCGTAATATATTGCTCATCATCTTTGCTTTTGTAATTTATAGAACAATGTTGTTTCAATATTTCGTATAAAAAGTGTAAAATTGTACAACTTATGTATGCTATCTTTAACATGTAGTTTTATCTTTAACAACAATAAAAGACACACAAGGAAACTATGCTCCTGTGAAAATATTGAGTCTCACAAGAGGCACAATCTAAGGCAAAGAATGTTGTTCTAAAGACCCAACCAAAAGGACAATTAAGCCCTCAAAAGGAACCAATAGAAACAATCAAGGAGTCCGAGGACACCTAAGAGAGCTCTTTGAGCCAATCCCTAACCTAAAGTAATTACAAAGCAAAATAAAATGGATTAACTTGTAAACCCAATCCAATTAATTGTACAACAACAAGCTTTAATAATGCAACTAATACCAGAAAAATTACCATAAGCTACTCTTTCTCCCACCTATCTCCCTTAGCACTTGCCTAAGCCACTCTAGTGAGAGCATAAGAGGTTAATTAAGGTTGGGTAGGAGTTCTTCGAAGGACCATGTTACGAAACTTCACTTTTTTTCTCTTTTCTCAATCAAATCAATTCTTCAACAAAATTATTAGGAAACCTAAAGAAGCCAAAGATTGGCTTGCCCAAGTAAAAATCTTAAAACCTTAGAAAATTAGCTTTTGGAACTTGCCTATTGAAAATGAAAACTCACTTTTGGTGGGACACTAAGGAAAGAAATTATTAACCCCATTGGATCCATTGATATATTTTTATTGGCAAGTTTCCAAGAGATTAGTCCCTTGATAGTTTAAGAGTTGAAATGACTATTAAGTAATTCCATTTGATGAAAAGAGGTTAAATTGTAGAACAATTTGAAAATGAGTTCAACCAATTAATACAATCCGCCCAAAATTCCTACCAGAAAAAGGTACTCCCAAAATACAAAAGTCTGTTAAATGACTTTAAGCACGAAATGCAGTAAAGGATAATGGAATTTGAAATTAGGGCATATGTCGTGTTAGTGGATATATATAGTCATTGAGAAGGTTTGAGAATAAGCTATCAATATTAGTAAAAAGAGAGATCCCACTACATGGCCATGTACTCCGACTAAACACCATGCACCAAGCATGGGTATTAGAGATTGGCGCGAGACTGATATGGTCCTCGAGACCACAGGCCAAAAGTAGTCACTCAGCTTTCCCAACCTCAAACAAAATCTTTGCAATGCTGAAAGTGTAAGTGTAAGGTGAACAATTACTTTAGACTCCTCAACTTGGATTAGTTACCATTGTAGAGCCAAGGAGCACGGGATCAATAACTGCCTTAAAAATACCAATATATGAGTCTAGTGTGGACAAAGGGGACATTTTTGCACTTCCGACTCCAAAATGCAACCCAATGGAGAAAATTCTTTCCAATGTATCAAGGACATTTATCAGGAACCAGCTAGCATACCTGCTACTGCTAGAATGGAGAGCCAGGGATCCGATTTCCGTGCATTTTTTCATATTTTAATTGAATTTTATAAATCCCTTAACTTCATGCAAAATTCAAACAAATAGTCTATGTATCCATTAAAATTCTTTATGCTTAAATTGTTTCACCAAATAAGTCCTTGTAATACACCGTACAGCGTATGAAAACACATAATATCACACATACATATGTAATATAAGAGGACCTAAATAACTCACCTAAAACATAAAATATAATTAAATTTTGGCATAAAAAAAAGAAATCGATTGTCTCATTTAAAATATAAAAGGTATAATTGACTTTTGACACAAAACACAACTATTCTCTATTGAGATTTAAAAAATGGTAAGGAAAGTTCAGGAAATTAGTAAAAAAAAAATAACTTTCCCTCGTTTGAAAAAAATGCGGGAAAGTATAGGAAATGAATATACGATAAAATTTTCATGACACAAAATTATTTTCTCCACGTCGTTAAGAAATTAAGAAGAATATATAATGACTTAAACAACCTTTTAATGAAAAGGACACTTCCATATTTTAAGTTTTTCAACATTTCTAAGAAGGACCTAATCATTTTTCCTCCATAAATTCTTAACCTATCCAAACAAATATTTTTCCCTTTATTTTCTTTTCAACTAATTCTTGTCATTTTCTTCCATCCTATTTCTTCCCTCCCATCTCAAGCATAGTATTATTGTATTTATTCCAATTTAGATGCCGATAAAACTTGTCAGAGAAGTCCCATTAAAATCATTTTGAGGGCTTCGAATGGAAGGATATCCATAGAAAAGGAACAACGAGAAGCGGGTATTGCTACATTAGTTTGTTGGACAAATGCTTAAAGCTCCATGCTCACCCTCTTCATCAGCAAAGACATGATTTTAAAAAGATCAGTAGGATAGCTGTTTGTCAAACACAATGCAAAATTGTTAAACCGTCCACGGATGAATCTGGCTATTGTAGCCATTATCTTTGTACTCCACAGGCCAGAATAAGGCAGAAAATGTATTCTACCCAAATGGTTTCCAAAATACAAAAACAAATATCCAATGCACTGCTGGCTGGAATCTCATCCGCTAAGAGTGACAGATATGTCAGAGAACCGGACCTCATCTCCCGAGCTTCAAATGAATATTAAAAAATAAATAACTGCGTCACAATCTTGACATGGTATGAAAATGAAGTTGATAGAAAAAAGTGAGTACCTCTGATGATTGCTACTGCTATCGGAGTCAGTTTTTGCTTCTCCATTCATAATGAACTTCCGGAACAAATGAAATCTGAAAAAAATAAATAAATAAAAGAAAAGAAAAATCATAAGTTAAGTATAAAACATTTTTAGCATTTGACTGAGGTAATTGCAGCTGAAGGTCAATCTAGGAAATTGCTATAACCTTTTACTTATCCAATATGGCTTTTGTCTTGTTCTGCAACACAAAAAGTGCATATCCATTCGTATTCTCCCTTACGTCTCTAATATCTGACAAGAAGATATAAGCAACAGTTTGGCATCACAGCTGAACATGGGGTATGATTTTCATTCTACAGAAATTTGGGTTTCAATTTAATGGAATACATTCACCTTCATCACACCAGGCTTTTAAGCAAGCTCGGCATAGAACACCATTGCTAGAATGGCAAAGCGAACATTCTGTTTTTCCTGCATGTGTCACGTCTCAAGAACTTGATTAGTTAAAAGAACCAGTATTAACATGGGAAGAGCATGGAGTAGGACATCAACCTAGGCATGGCTGAATCAATATCGAGATATTGCATCTTTTGCAGTCTTCTTCATCACATAACTCCTTTAGCCTGCATATCAATTGTTGATTATTGCACCAGCTATGTTTTCTACTATGGACACCATTCCCTCATTATGCTTAAGCATCATCATATATGGCTTTCAGAGAAGAAAACATGGATGTTTTGCTGCTCATCAGTTAGAAAATGTGTGTCCTATTGCACAGCTAGAGATAAAGCTAAACGAAAATTTTATGGTAAGACTTCAGAGATCCATAAAGCAAAACCTTTTTATATCGTCAAACCATGTGAAAATTTACCTGCAAAATGCAGCAAACCCAAAGATCTGATCATAGTCCAAGCTCTTTAATTTCGCCAGAGGTTTATTGGCAGACCTTAAAATCCTAGCGCGAGTTGATGCCCTACTCTCAACCTCTCCAGAAACACTCCCTAATTCCAACAAACATCCCAATGAATGCAGCTTCCAGCTCCAAATCCTTATGCCTCTTATATATAGACATGAGCAGTTGAAAAATACAGCCTAAAAGAAAAAGGAAAGCAAAGAGAATGAGTAGCACCATCATCAATTGATATGTTAGATGAGAAGCTGGATTCGAAGGAGGAGGACTGCTTTCTTTGCCTCTGCCGACCTGAACAAGGAAGAAACTTGCCTATATCAGTTAATAATAGATTGTAGATCACCTTATCACTGATATGGAATTTTAATTATCAAACATCTGATGAGGATTAAACAACATCTAAACAAAACTTTTAATCTTGTATCATTTCACAGAGAAAATGTTTTCAAAAAAGAAAGCATGGGAAAGGGACACCATTGTTCAATTGTTCTTTTTTGTGCGAGACAAACAACGGTTAATGAAAAACAGATTTCTTGAAAAATGAATTCCCAGTAAAATTAAGAAAGGATTCCGTCCTTCTTCTTCTTCTTCTTCTTCTTCTTCTTTTTTAATGAAATCATGAATGAGCTCTGCCTATAAAATACATCAATTTTAGCAAGCATTGCCAAACATACACGCCATCCGACTAGGAGTGACAAAGTCAATTCAGACATAATATAAACACAAGATGATAGAGACAAAACATGATACTGCACAGTGTGCAACACAACAAACCAAGTTATGACAGGGATGACATGAAACAACATGAACACAAAACAAGTTAAATTTTTAGGATTGAGTACAGAAAATATTCCTTGATTACAGTTTTTCTCATTCTGCATTCCCATATTATTTTTATATACTTTACATGCATTTGATTAATTAGGCATAAAAATAGGCGCATGGAATACAAAGAAGCGAAAACATTAGGAATGGATCGATTAAATACGACCACTTCGTGTTCCCATTTTTAAATCTAATTAATATTTTCTTGATGGATGAAAACACAAGCATGAATAGTTTAAATTAAAAAAACAAGATTAGGATATGAAATCACTGATATGTTGTCTAGTATTAATGCTAACTATTTATGATCTATAATCGACTTTATGCATTTTGAAGGCCAACGTAGAACAAGCACAAATCGAAACATGAACACAAAATGGTGACCGCCAGTCATTTTTCTTGTTTGACACGAACCAATATATGCAGCCATCCAAAACATTAGACTACATAATACATTCAAAGACACTCTAAAAATATATCCAATCCAAAAAAGAAAAAAAAAAAACAGAAACTTTAACCTTAATCCTATCACATGAACCGGAAATCAAAAATGACAAGTAAAAAAAGGTACGCTTTCTCCCTCTGGGGCGACGACGATCGGGCTGAGGCAAGTCAAAGTACTTAGGGTTAGGGTTTGCGGTTGATCGAGTCATCAACCGAACCGACCGACGCGAAGGGGTAACATCGACAGCAATTTTAGAAGGTTTTGGCCTCTTTGGTTTGAGCAATGAAGTTACTGAACGAAGATCAGCGATGGACTTTTGTATCCCTAAAGAAGCCAAACGAGCCTGAACCATGTCATTACAAGAAATGCATGTGTAAGAAAGAGATGAAAATGATTGAAAAGAAGAAGCTCGATGAGAATATTTATGAACCTGGTTTTCAAGGATTCTTGCTGCTCTGAGGTCTTCGTAGTTGCCATTTCTATTAGCTCTTGGCTTTCCCATGGCAGTAGAGTGGAGTGAGCGTGGGCATGTGTTGGCATGCAATTTATATATATATGGTGGATATTGTTTTTAAATGGGGTTTGGGTAAAGCGGGAAAATAAACAAGTACAAGCATATGTTGATGTTGCTTGTTTTGTCCAGCGTCCATGCAATTGAGCCGACAACTGTGGAACAATTAGACAAACAATTGGGCCCGATGGCCTTTATTACACAAGAAAAAAAAATGGGCTTTTACCAGGTCTTGAGTTTTCCTTCTGTCAACCTGGATGATATTAACTCTAATGGTAAACTAATCGAATTGAATTTAAACCATACAGTGTCAAGTTTCAACTTGATTAGATTGAAAAACTTAAAAATTGGATTAACTAGATTTGATTGAAAAACTTAAAAATCATATTTGGTTCAAATTTTAAGAGCTCGACTTGATTCGACTCCACGAAACTAAAACAAAAAAAAAATAGCACAAATTATTATTATTATGAAAAATTTAATGAACCCACAAACCAATTGATTTAAAAAATTGAAGTAAACCCTATAACTACTCGAGTAGCTCGAATTCCAAGTCATACTTAATTGTAGTTAAGGCCCGTTTATTTTGAGGAAAAGTATTTGGTAATCAAATTAGTTTTTTGCCTGAAAAAGTTTATGAAAAAGTAACATATTTTTAAATGTCTTGCTAATTTTATAAAAATATTTTTTCTTTGTTTACGGTTTTGGGGTAAGCCACATATTTTAATTATAAAACATGAAAAAATCACATATATTATAGTGAGAAATAAATCTACTTAAAATAAAAATATTTAAAAATTAATAATAAATATTTTTTATAGTAATGATTGGTAGATGGACTCGTAAATCAATGAAAAAATGACTTACACATTTATATTCCGTAATTCTTTTTCCAAAAAATAAGGTATGCAAAGTCTATGCTTTCAAAATAAGGGAAAATATTCCCCATTAATTGTCCTATTTTTCTTCAACAAATGTACAAAAAGGAAAAGTCCTAAAAGAAATTTTCATTGAAAGGCCTAAGTCCAACTCTAGTTACCATCAAGTCAAACTTGAATAGCTTGTAAGTAGACTCAAAATAATATTTCTTTACAATCACTATATTACAACCACCTCACAATCACCGGTCTTACTATCATTCCACCATTACCACCACCATTATTACTTCCATGACTAGTGATATCACCACCTCTAAGAATACAACATTAGTATCTTATCTCCAATTATAATCGTTATTATATCATCACTATTAGTGGCACCACTAAAATATCTTATTCATTATAATTAATTATCATCTCAAAAATCCCATTCACCACCACTACCACGCCAACTTCACTAATGTCTCCACCGCAACAAGCCACTATAATAACCACCTTACTAACACATTCATCACGCTATAGCATCATCTCTATCGATTCCCCATATAGCCATCATCCTATCATCATCACCATTGATACTAATGGACATAAAATATCACCACAATAGTGCTATAGAAATACAAGAAAATAATTTAGTGGTATTATGTGGACATGATGCTACAATTAGCAATATTAAATTAAATAATATAACAATCCAAAAAATGTTATTTTAATATAATACTTGTTTATAACAAATAACATAGGGCATAAAAATAAATAACTCTTCATTTATAACACATCAAACTTGATAATTGAGAAAAAAATAAAAAAAAACACTTAGAAACTTTGGTCATTTTTTCATAGCATGGTTATCTATAGGTCTGTTTGTTTAACTTTTTTAGATAAATATAAACATTTTTTTATTTTTTTCTAACAAATTATTTATTAAGAAATAAATATAGATAAAAAAATAAAAAGTTAACAATTCTCATAAAAAGATCAAATAGATCAAATATAAATACAAATCGGATATATTTACTTATATCGTTTCGATACAAATAATACAAATAAAAAACAGACCATTCAAAGAGAAATAGGGATTAAGATTTTAATGTACCTAATAATTTAATTTAAAGACATTTTTTTAGTAACAAGAAGCTATTGTTTTTATATATCGGATAAAGAGTATACACATTTTATGAGTTCCTAAAACATGTGAAAAAGTAACCGCATAAAAGGATTAGTAGTTATAAAAGGTATTTTGGTAAAGTCAACTATCAGACAGTGGGTGGTCTCATTCAATAGTATAGATTATTAATAACACAAAGGGTTATTTTTGCATTTTCATGCAGACTATTGCCTATGAAAGAAAAAATGGAAATGTATAACTGGAGTTTGGAAAGGTGATTGCATTTAAGAGTGTGCACGGTATGGTTCAATTTGGTTTGTCCCTCAAATCAAATCGTATCATATTTTATGGCTATATTTTTTTTTTAAATTCAAATCTAGCTATATGGTTCGGTACTTAATTTTTTTAAATAAAAAAAACTATTTGATTTGCAGTTCAAATCGTTTTTATTCATAAAATAAAAAATATATTCTATCAAAAAATTTTCATCACATATTTGTTATTACTAATGCAAATATATACAACAATATTTGAAATCAATCATTTACTAAATAAATATGTAAAACTTATAGAAAGAAAAAAATTTCATCCATTATAAAATTATAATCATGATTAGTCTCATTTTTTTTAATTATCTTGAACTATAATGGTATACTAAACTTTATCCCAATATTAGACACAAAATTTAATTCTTTATATGCTTCTAACTAACATATTATCAATTGTATAAATCAATAAGTAACTAAATAATAAAAGTAAATTAATTAGTAAGATAAAGAGAAAAAAATATTCAAGAGTTAGAATACTAGAAATTAAAATCTAAAATCTATCTTATTTGTAGATAACATAATAATTAAAACATAATATGACATATTTAATTTTATTCTCATGAATGATACATATTAAAATCACAAATTCTAAAAATAATTAATTTTTTTAATGGAACAATTAAAAGTAAAAATAATAAGTTTAGTTTTTTTAAAATATGTAAAACGGTTCGATTTGGTTTGAATTATACGATTCGATTCGACCTATACGATTCGGTTCAGGATCCCAAATCAAACCGCTAACCGTTTGATCCTCTCTGAACCGAATTATTTCAAAAAAGAATTGAAATTTCAATTCAGTCCAGTTCAATTCACGATTCGATTGGGTTTTTCACACAGCCTTAATTGCATTAAGCCATCAGTTGATGTAACCCTCGCTTTAAGCCCATGGTTGCAGCCCTCTTATAAGTAACGTAGGTACAATTGGAGATATACAAAGATAAAGTAGAGTAAGGGAGTTACTTGCATCCAATTGTCATACGGAGACTTTTAGGAAAGTCTTTCTAGACCTATTACATTTCTTACTATCCTACAAATTTTTGAAACATATCATGACCTACCACACCTACTACTTTTCTTACTAATCTACTATTTTCAAAATATAACATAACCTATCACATTTATGATTTTTCTTACTGTCCTACCACTTTTGAAACATAACATGACCTACCAAACCTATGAATTTTCTTATTGATCTCCCAAACCTACCACTTTTGAAACATAATATGATCTACCACACCAATGACTTTTCTTACTAATTTATCATTTTTCAAAATATAACAGGACCTACCAGACTTACGACTTTTCTGACTGACCTAACACTTTCAAAATATAACATGACCTATCATACCAATGACTTTTTTACTGACCTACCACCCTACCACTTTTTTTCCTGACCTACCATTTTTCGAAACATAACATGACCTATCACGCTTACGACTTTCTTACTGACCTACCACTTTCGAAACATATCATCACCTACTAGACTTGCAACTTTTTTTATTGACCTACCACTTTTTGAAACATAACATAACCTATCAGCCCTACAACTTTTTTTACTGTCTTACCACTTTCGAAATATACCATAATCCACCATATCTACAACTTTCTTACCGAACCATCACTTTCGAAACATAAAATGACCTGCCACACCTACGATTTTCTTACTAACCTACTACTTTTTGAAACATGACATGACTTACCACACCTATCACTTTTTTTTACTAATCCACCACTTTTCAAAACATATCATGACCTACCAAACCTACGATTTTCTTACTGACCTTCCACTTTCAAAACATATCATGATTTAGTAGACCTACAATTTTTCTTACTGACCTACCATTTTTCGAAAAATAACATGACCTACTAGACCTATGACTTTTCTTACGGACTTACCACTTAAAAAGTGATAGATCGGTAAGAAAAGTCATATGTTTGGCAGGTTACTTTTTTACTAGTTTACCCAATCATGACTTCCCTAGAAGTCTCCGTACATCAACTTGATGCAAGTTTTGCCGAGTAGAGAAGCAGAGATTTCATAGTTCTTGAAATTAATACACCCTTCGATCACAAAAACTCCAAAGCTTCTACAGGCAATGAGTTTCAAATTGAAGTGGAATACATAGAAATCGAAATATTTTATACATATAAAAGGGTCTTTCTCCGGTTCTCATCCCAACTTAGTCATATGATTTTTACATATGTTTTGACCGCCCAAAAGCATGATGTGCTTCAGATTATTCCAATGAATAGCATCTGGGTCATTCCTGTGCAAGCTTCATACGTATGACAGTTCAAAGACAAACATCTGATCAAGCTTAATAATCAAGCCCATGAATACTCCCCGTAATTCCACCTTAGCCTATCAATAGTCCCAACTTCTCAGAAGAATCCACGATCCAGTTCCGCTTTATCACTTGCATTTGATTACTGTAATAACATATGGCCACTGTATACATCATTATATCAGCAAATGGAAAGCAAAAGTGCAAATCATTTTCCTTGAAACAAATGCACAACTATATCTCAAGCATAATTTACATACTTTCCAGTATTATATCCCCATTTGCTAGTAAGCTTGGACCAGGACCAATCAGCAGGATGTTAAAACCACAACCACGTACAATGTGTATGCTCAAGACAACATGATCTATTCAGAGCAAGAGTTTTACATGTATGCATCATCTAAGAGGGAATTGAACATTGATGATTAAAATTAATGAGTCTATCCTCTGTTAGGATAACTAATTGATTATATGATCTTTCCCCGTCACACCAAACGTACAGAAATCTTGCAAAGGATTGGGTGGCTCTTTGTAATTACACCAACACCCCCAACCCCAAAAAGAAAAAAAAAAAGAAATTGAGAAAGGGTGGTGGGAAAGGAAAGAGAAAATAAAAGGGAGGAATATGTGATTGTCAGGGTGTTTTGATAGTACTTTGGCCGAGTTCCATGAACCCAAGATTAAAACAGGATGGACTAGCAAGAAGTTACGGATGGGAAAGCATAAAAAAAAGGCCCTACCATATGTTTCATCAGATATTGGAAACTTTTAACAAGAATCCAAATGTTGATCCACTAATTAAATGACCATCTGGTTCACCATTAAGTTCTAAGATATTTAAGCAAGCGGAACATTCTCAAAGTGCCATCAAATCAAATGCCCAGTTGGTAATACATTCAGGACTATACAAACTCAAGCTATGACAACCTTTAAGCATAGTGAAAGAGAACAAACTGCACATCATCCAAAACAACCACTAGATAAATGTGCAACATATGTAACCAGCAGTGGAGCAACTTGGCAGACGATACTGACCTTATCATAATATTATTTACTAGATGGAAAACTTTGAGCAATATGTGCTGGCAAAGCAGCTTTAAATGCCTCAGATATGTGATCAGCGGTCTCAGAAAGATTGCTCTTCATAACTGAGATTTTGTTTTCCACATGCTCCTTAAACTTGGAGACTCCATCAACCAATGTGAAGAGTTCATATGCGCACCTCTGAGTTTCCTCTTCGCATTCTCTTTCAATTTCCTGCAACTTCAGTTCAGACATCTGCACAACATTGAAAATAAAGTTAACCAAGGATACTGTATAGAAAAAGAATAAGTAGCAACACAAAGAGTCATGTCTATTTGGATAAGTGAGAGTTAGAGAGACATATTTCCTTTTAAAAAGGAGAGAAGGATTAAAGTTCCTGAGTCGGTGTGTTAAAACTCTCAAATAGTAAAGAGCAAGAAAGCAATTTATTCTGTCAAGTGCATACCTTCAAGAGCTCCTCAGCTTCCTTTTCTGCAATATTCAAGTCATTAGTCTCCTTTTGGAAATCTTCCATAATTTGACTAGCTTCCACTGTGCACCTATGGATATAGTCTTCTGCTTCCTTCTTCAATAAATTCAGTTTCGCTTCCAACTGCAATAGCAGACAGAATGAAAAACCATAACTAGGAAGAAAGGAAAGTTAAAGCTGCTTTAGACAAACTTACTCCATCTATACGTGAATGAAGTGCCAATACGCGGCTCTTTTTCTCTTCTATCTTAATAGCATTTTCTTTTAATTGCTGCTGAAGCGCAATTTTGTCATCCAATTTCTCCATAGAATTCTTCTTAATGTTGTTTTCATGAGAGATGAGAGCCGGCTTAAGTGTTGACTTGTAATCGATCCCCAACACCTCAGCAGGAGTACTTCCTTTAGCATTTATCACATACTCAAGCTCAGTACCAAGTTTTAACCTATAAAAGAAAAGGAAAACAAAAATTAGGATGTGTCTATACATCAGACTCAAGGCATGATAAACTTAGAGTGTCTTTTTGTTTTTTCGTTTTAGGGGCAAACCCCATAGAAAGGGGATGTCGGCCTCATATATTATATTCATCAAAACAGATAGCACTAAGAGGTCAGGGCATAAAACTCGCTTCAAGTTTAGCATTTACAATTTAATAGAAAGGAATTTCCATTTAACTAAATGAGACAAACCTATTCCAATTCAATCAAACAGAAGGATAGAAGAAAGAAAATAAAAAACTTTACCCCCAATAAACCCAAGCAAAATTAGCAAGTTGATCAGCCATTCAAGCACTACAAGTTGTTCTGTTGGGATTGGTATTACTTTTACAGCTGCAAAAAAAGCTCAAATTTTGGAACCGAACACAGGCTATCTATTCACCATCCACGGCCCAATATCACAGGAATGATAATGCTCAATTGCATACAATGCCTACTCAATCCAGAGACATAAACACTCTAGAATTCACGAATTCAGATTATATATGACACGAACCAGCATAATGAAAGCAAAATGACTCACTTTTGAATCGCCTTATTGCATTCCTTAGCAAGTTCCTCAAGCTCCTTCAATTTATGTCCCAACCGCGCATCAATTTCCCAACACATGTCCTCATACTTATTCCTCTCAGTTTCAGCATCAGCAATCTCCCTCTCCACAGCCTGCAACTCCCTCTTCATCCTCTCGGCATCCCGCGTATTAAATGTCTGCGATTGCACAGTCTTCTTCAACTCCTCATTTTCCTCACACATCATCCTTTTCTCCTCCTCTTTCGTCCTCAGCTCCTTCTCCTTCTCCTCCAATCCCTTCTTCAATGTCGCAGTCCTCCCCATGATCTCCCCAATCATAGTATTAAACTTATTTATATCCTCTTCAAGTACGCTCTTCTCCTTCTCCTTCACTTCCCTAAGAGAAGGCTCCTTCCTCAGCGCCTCCAACCTTGCCTCAATCTCGATGGCACTTTTCTCCAAGTTATTCACGGATTCCGCCATCGCGTCCCTGTCCTTACCGAGCTTCCCGAGGAAGTCATTATCGAGAGCTTCCACGTAATCATCGTCGCCGCGAATGTAATGCAGGTAACTGTCGAGCTCGTACGCTTTCATAGTGTTGCTTTCGATGAAGGAAGCTGTTAACGAAGAAGAGGAAGCATGCTGAGTGTAGAGAGCGAGCTGTACGAGCCAGTGCATGACGGCGAGGAAATTAGGCCAGGCGTGAGGAGTAGGGGTACGGAAAGAAGATTTAGTGATTTGGCAAGGGAAATTTAGGAATTCGAGGAGTGAGGGGAGGTCATCTTCGAATTTAGGGTTAGGGTAGTCGAATTGGGAGATAAGGAAGGTGGTGATGGTGGTGATGTCTTTGGCGGAAGGTAAAGCGTGGAGTTTTAGAGTAAGATGGAAGTTGTTGGAGGTTAGATAGGCGTTGATGGCGCGGATGGCGGCTTGTTGGTACGCACGGTCCTTGATTGGGATGGCGGAACGGCCGATGCCGGCGGAGGAAGGGCGGCTACTGGCGAAACTGGCGTCCGAGTCTCTCCGGTAATCCATTGATGGTGTTGGTGGTGGATTGAAGGAGGCTTTTGGATGGAGTCGTCCTCCTCTGCCTCTCATTTTGTAAAAGGTTTTTCCTAGAGAAACGATAGAGACAAGAATCAGAGAAGCAGAGAGAGAGAGAGATCGTGTTTGAAGAGAGAAGATGAATTGGAAGGGGGCTTTTTTTATTTTTAATTTTTTGTATTTGTTTTCCCGCTTCCAGAGTTACGGAAGTGCTGGGCACACGGGAGTGGGCTGGAATCAAAGTACCGCAGTCGCGGTCAGCTGCTCTACGAGAGTGCACTCACGAATCGCGATACGGATGTTTACGGATCGACTAACTAATTTATCGTTTATGGTCTTATTTTTTTAAACGTAATCGTGATGTTTGAGTTTTTAATATTTTGATTTTTAATCGATTTATTATAATTGGTTAATCATTTTAATAGTTAATCATTTTATTCGGTTAATTTATTCGATTTTAATTTTTAACTATTTAACGTAATAGTTTCAACAAATCAAATTGATAATTTTAATAAATTTTATTTTTAAATAATTTTTAAGTCTTTATCATAGATAAATAAAAAATAGAAGAATGAAATATGGTGGCCATCTTCAGCAATTTTTTCCCATTTCTTTCCTTTGGCTAGTTGGAATGCTCCATATGTATTTTCTATTTCATATGTTAAATTTAATAATCAATCGGTGCATCCTTTGATTTCGTCTTGTGTGTATTTATAATTATTGTCGGTTATAAATTCATTACAACAGCTATTATGAACCAAATGTTGTCTCTCATTATTTTATTCTTATAGATATGTTTATATCATTAAATATATTAATTTGTAGGGAATCTAATCTAAATGAAACAAGGAGCAGTACTTGATAAACTGAAAATTGATTTACCCAATACGTGTAAGAGACCGGGCTCAATATGGTAAGGTGGCAGGGAAGAGCACATATTTACTTCTTTTGAGTTTTTTCATCCTTAAAAAGAAGATATCCAGCTACATCAAAACCATATTCCGCAAGACTAAAATTCCACTGTGTAATTTCATTGAACATCTTTCGTGTTATAAAGAATCCCAACATTATAGGTAGAAATCAAATATTATAAGTGAGTAGAAAGAACCGAGATTATTAAAATGAAAAAATAAAGACAAACCAAGTCAATTACTATATTGATTCTCATCAAACATAAGACAACAGTATTTTAATCAAAATCCAAGGAATATGAATATAGATTCATAAGCTAAGCTCTTATGATTGAATTCCTTCTGGCTTCCTATTCTAAGCCCTTCCTAGCGATTCAATTATATGTATATGTAAATCATACGTATATATATATATTAAAAAATAATTATATATATAAATTATATATAATATTTATAAATATTAAAACGATTAACCGTTAACCATCGATTTTTTATGGTTACAAACCGAAACCAAAACCGAAAACCAAAAAAAAATAAAACCACAATCCTAAACAGAAACCAACGAACCAGTTAACCATGTTTTTCGAATTGGTTTTACAGTTTCGATTTGGTTTCAGTTTCATCGTTTTTTTCACTCCCCTAAATCGTGATACGTGTATAATATTAAAAGTAGTATAAAAAAATACTCAATATAAAATTCTTTTTAAGTCAAGTTATATACATGAGATAAAGGAAAATTACGTAAAAATAATCTCAAAATTGCATTAAAAAAAAGATATAGACAATTATAATAATACAAGATAAATGTAATTATAATTGCAAATAGATAAAAAAAATTAATCAAATTTAAATTGTTTAACAAAAGAATTTACCATGTGGTAAAAAAAAAAAAAAAAAAAAAAGGGATTCGACCCCTTCTTTGTAAAGTCATTGTGAGATATATTTTACAATACATTAAAAAATGGTATCCTTTACAAAAAAAAAAGGTTGATATCGTGTATTTTAAATAAAATTTAAATATGGATACTCGAGGGAAAAAAAATATATCAATTTATATATAAAAAGGAGCAATAAATTTTACTCGTTTCTAAGAACTAATATAAAATCCAAACTATAAACTAAGACCAAGATTTTGTCCTTTTATTCATTAATCTCAATTTAGTAAATCCCTACTCTAAAGTGATGATTGGAAAAACTAATTCACCCAAGATTATGTTTAATTCTTAAGATATTCTGCACATGAAATTTCATAGTGTTAATGTAGGATAAAATACCGTTTTAATTACCTTACAAAACTCAAAGAAAGTAAAATAATTATACTTGACCATCCTTAATAAAAGAAAAAGTATACACATATTTACATATATACACATTCACAATGATACATTATTAGTTTATTTCATTAAACATACTATAGAAAAAAAAGGGTATGTGACTAAAGAAAAATATATTCCTAGGAGGCTAAATAATACAAAAAACTATGCAAAAACTTTTAAATTTTATTGCATATTAGCACTTTTCCTCCTCCTGTTTGTTTTTACTTTTAGTAAATCATTTTTTATCTCGTAAAATGAAAGTTTAGTAATCCAACGTTATTTGATAACAACCAAAACCATCATTAAGGACAAAACAAAACAAAAAACAATTAATTAATAAAAAATAAAAATAAAAATATAGTAGTTCTTGTTCATGGCTAGAAATGCTAAATACATATCGAGTTCACCAATATATATATATATTCATCAAAGCATTCCATTGCCATTGAGTCATTTCTTGCGCCATTGAATTAGCATGTTTACTCCTTTATGTAAACATCTTTCTCGCGTTGTTTATAATTTGTAGTCCACGAAAGAGAAGCATATTAGGAGTCATCAAATCAATATTAATGAGGCTTATAGTAATGAGGTGAACAACTTAAAGATGAAGTCTCTTTTAAACTTTTTCATTTTCCCTTATCATTTTCTTTTTTATCATGGTTTTTTGTTCTTTTTTTTTATTTTTTCATATACATCAAAAACACTCAAATAAACATAAATTTAATACAAAATTCATAAGGAAATTTTTTAACGTTACTTGTTTAAACTCACTAATCGAAAGGAATATGTTGCATCTTATCCAATCACCATAAAACTTAAAATAATAACATCAAAGATACCATAGACAAAAAGCTAGTAGAATATATGATTTTAGCAAAATAAAAGTTTCGGTTGGGCAAAAAAAGGAAAGTTCATCATTTTGTAAAACGATTGAATATGAAAAATACCACGCCATTAAAGTCCGTCATTTTATTTAGAAATCGGATTGAGGAAGCGACAATGCTATATAACACTGAGCAAAAGATTCTCAATAATTCAATCTTCTAATGCACATATTATGAATTAATATTTCAAATCATACAAAAAATAAGTATTGACCACTCATGGTAGTGATTGTCTCAACTTTCCATGGGTTTTGCACACAAATAGCACATACATAAAATTTTTTTGTTCTTTCTTACTGCAATGCCACCCGACTAAAATACTAAAATTTCACACCATAAAAAAAGGGAAAAACTTTATCTCCATTGTATTATCACTGCCATATGTTAAGAAAAAATCCCTAATAACCTAGAAACGATCACAACAAATTTTTTTCTTGCCTGTAGTAGTCATAATACAATAACAGAATTATAGAATTAAAAACAACACATCATGATTTATGTGAAAAACCTCAATTTGAGGAAAAACCACTGGAACCACTGCACAATTACTTCATTATCAATAATAATGAGATACACATTTTTCTTCACTAGATAACACTAGTGGATCATAATCTTCACCACAAACAGTGGATTTCAACAACAAAAGGGCTCTCTTTCTCTAGAGCTCTCTCTAGGTTTTAGAGTAGCAAGTTGGTACCCTAAAAGACAAATAAAAGTATTTATATAAACCAATAAGATAACGATCAGTTCTTATCTTCATCAAAGTTCAAAATAAAGAAAAATATCAGCAGCAAGCTTATCCAAGTTTTATCGTTGGAAAAAAGTTCAAAGCAATTACGTCACAATAGCAGATTATATTTTTAACAAATTCAAGTCCTAGCCATTGAAAAAAAAAACAGATAAATATCAAAAGCACAAAAGAGAAAAAAAAAAAAACAATTTAACGTGAAACAAACAAGCACAAAAAAGCACACGAATTCCCAGTTACTCCGAGCAAATTTTCCATGCTTTATATTGTCATTCATGTACTGAAATTTGAGATGATATTTTTATTTTTTTTTCCTCATTTGTATTGATTACTTGTGAGAGATTATAGAGGTGAGAGTAACATTCTTTCTCTCCTTAGATCGGTAAATAGCTTAAGCGAAGCTAAATAGGCTGAGCAGAGTGATTGAAGTTATTGAAGTTGAACAAGCTTGTACTATCATTTCTTGATTGGATAGTGGAACATATTGGTGTGGATACCATGTCCGCGGCTTGGAGCTGGAAGAGAGGCTGACGCTCGAGGCAAAACCTCTATCATCACTTTACACTCTTCTTATCTTATCTTTTAAATTTCATGCATATATAGTTTGTTTGCTTTTGCCGCATCCTATAGTCAGAGACTAAATCATGAGTAATTTAAGACGCTCAACTTTAAACATTTGCTCAACTTAAGTAAACTTGTTTTATTCAAATTTTGATTAAAGTTATTGGTGGTTAAGTTTGTTGTCTTCAAGTGAGTTTAAAAGCCATTATAATTTGATTAACTAAGTGGTGTGAATTTAGTTGAGTTTTTTAAAAAGTGAAATTTTATTAAATAACCAATTCACTCCCTTCTCTTCCCCCTTCATGGTTATTCTTTTGGGATCAACAATTGGTATCAGAGCGGTTCTCTTTTGTTTAAATGAGTGATCCAACAATAGTTGAAAATAACGTTACAATCAATAGAGCTCCATATTTTGATGGCACAAATTATCTTTACTGGAAAATGCGCATGTCAACTTACATAAATGCTGATGACTATGGTTCATAGCAGGTAATTGCTTTTGGAGACAATCAAGTAACAACAACTAATGAAGTTGGTTCACTGATGCCGAATTAAAGTTGATAGAGAATAACAATAAGGCTAAGAATCTCTTACTTACTACAATAGCTCCATCCGAATTTTGTTTGATTTCCTCTTGTGAAACAACAAAAGATATTTGGGATACCTTGTTCGTAATTTATGAAGGAACTGGCACTATTATGGAAACTAAAATCAATGCCTTGCTTCAACATTATGAATTGTTTAAAATCAAGTCTGATGAGAAAATTAAAGAAGCTTTTATCCGTTTTACTATTATCACTAATGAGCTGATGATTCTAATCTTGTTAGGAAGATGTTTCGAATATTACCAAAGTCATGGGATGCCAAGAAGACAACTATAGAAGAAGCCCAATATCTAAATAAGCTCACACTCAATTAATTAAAGGAAAAACTGATGGCATACGAATCTCATCTTAGTACGATTGAGGAACCCGAGAATAGTTCAAAAGCAACTATGTTCAAAGTTAAAAGAGTTGTTAAATCCAACTCTGATGAGGACAGCGATGACGAGAACATCAACATGCTTACAAGAAGATTCAACAAATTTTTAAAGAAAAAGAAAGGTAAGAAGTTCAAAATTTTAATAAATTTAACAAGCATGATGCAAGAAAAATGCTATAAAGATAAAGAAGAAAATAAAGAAAAGAAAGAGATTGTGTGCTCCGAATGTAAGAAAACCAGGACACATTAAATATGAGTGCCTTCTTCTGGTCAAGAAGATGGAGAAGTTCAAGAAGAAAATTCGAGCAACAATGGCGACTTAGAGTGATTTGGATGAATTAGAGACTAACTCAGAAGTTGCAAGTGACAATGAGGAAGAAGTAAATTTGCACTTGATGTCTACATCAGAGGCAAATTTAGATTCTAAACCAGATACGATTGATAATGAGATGTATATGGAAATGAAAAAGCTTTTAAAAACTCTTAAGAAGCTGATTTAAAATTTTCAAAATTAGATTTAGAAATTAAAGCTTTAAAAAATGAGAAAGTGTTTTAAGTCAAACAAACAGCTACTAGCTGATGAAAATGACATTCTAAAAATTGATAATGAGAAATTACTTGTTAATTCTGATGTCTTATGAGAAGAGAATGAAGTTATGAAAAATGAAATTAAAGATTTGAAAATGTGAGTGGACGATCTATCACAATCCATTAAAAACATGTTCAACAAATTTGATGAAAGTGACAAAAAACTAAACATGCTTATAAATAATCAAAGACCTACAGGTGTTAAACATGGAAAGGATATGAACATGATAATTAATCAAATAATGTGAAAAAGACTATGTTTGTTAAAGGAAGCGAGCCTATGAATCTTGAATCTGCCAAGAATAAAGAATCTATTAAAAAGAGCTTTAATAGTAACAGTAAAGGATACTTCAGACGTACCCTCAACAAAAATATCCAATCGGAAGGTATAGCAAAAACTACAGGTATAGATATGATAGATGGTATTCAAGACAAAATCATCAATATAAGATGAATCAAAGGTATGATACACATTCTTATGCGTGTTTCTTCTGTAATAAAGTTGGACATATTGAAAAAAACATTGTTTTTACAAAAGAAACAAGCTCAGTGATCAATAAGGAAAGAATAGACAAAATACGAGCTTACTTTTCAACAGACAAAAACTCGTATGGGTTTGTAAAAAAGTATAACTTGTTTGTTAGTGATTTTAGATTTAAGGCAAAGAGCAAATGAATATGATCATAGTCAACAATTGCCTCGATCAGAAGAGAAGAGAACGTGATTTTCATAAACAAAAAGAAAAGTATAAAAGACATTGGTATTATTATTTTAACTCCCTTGGTTATGATTTTCCATTCTCTTCCTTTTTTCTCTCCATGTTTTAATATGAAAATAATTGGAATCTAATATTTTGTTTAAACGAAATTAAAAAATCAAATTAGTATCATATAAAGGAGGAGCTTGTTTTCTAAGAGAAAAAATGTAAAGGGGGAGTAAGGATTTATCAAATTGAATAAAATCAATTAGATATTCTTTGTTGAAAAAATGTTAAAAACAGTTTTAGAGAAAGTTGTGCTTGAAAAATTATTAGTTATATTTTTTATGATAAAAAGGGGAGAAAGTTAAAAGAAAATAGTTTTCAAATATTAAAGTTTTGTTTTTTATGATAACACAAAAGGGGAGAGAATAAGTGAACGAAAAAAAATTGTTTTTCATAATTAAGTCATTTATATTTTTTGTATAATTTTTTGTCATCATAAAAAAGGGAGAGAATGTTAAGTCTCCTAGTTTGGTTTTGATGATAACAAAACATATATAAGTATCTACTAACAAAATTATTGAGTGTGCAAATTGTAAATGATAAGACAAAACAATCAAGTATGATCAAAGGTATTATGAAAATGTTTTTTCAAAGAAAAATCCAAAGTAGAGAGTAATTTCAGAGGTAATATGAAAAGTTTTTCAAGAAGACAATATCACTCAGAAGGTAAATCAGAAAGTAAACCTGCTGCTTGTCAACAACACGGTAACACTCAGAGAGTAAATCTACTATCACGAACAAAACATGCAGATTACGAACAGTAGGTTGTATATTGAATTTTCTTTGATTCTTTCATTATTTTGAAGACCTAGCACTAAAGTGAATGTATTTGGGTAGTACATTCAAATATGTCTTACAAAGTTGGTTCATATATCCAAGGAGATTCAATATTTTAAGGATTTAATTTAGTATTTTGACAAGTGAAGTTCACGATAGCTTTTTCATGTTCAAGTATCTTCAGGACATATCCAATATTCAATGTAAAACTGTCGTAAGGAAATCTCTTATATTTGTATCAAGGACATATTTCTTAAAGGCCAGAGGAATTCAAATTCAAAGTAGATTTTCAATAGTAAGATATCACACTAATATTGTGGGATATTATTTCGAACTAATCAGGAACAATACAATCTGTTTTACAGCATTCGCTCCTCAAAGATTATCCATGACAAGGTAACGATCAGTTCTTATCTTCATCAAAGTTCAAAAAATCAGAACAAATATCAACAGCAAAGCTTATCCAAGTTTTACCGTTGGAAGAAAGTTCAAAGCAGACTACGTCCATAATATCGGGATTTATATTTAACAAATTCAAGTCCTAGCTGTTGAAGAAAAACATATAAATATAAGAAGCACAAGAGAGATAAAAAAAAGAAAACAATTTTACGTGAAAGAGAACAAGGATAACAAAGCACACGAATTCCCGGTTTACTTGAGCAAATTTTCTATCCTTTATATTGTCGTTTATGTACTAAAATTTGAGAGGATATTTTTATTCTTTTTTCTCATTTGGTATTGATTACTTGTGAGAGATTGTAGAGGAGTGAGAGTGACGTTATTTCTCTATAGATCAATAAATAGCTTAAGTGAAGCTAGATAGGCTGAATAGAGTGATTGAAGTTCATTGAAGTTGAACAAGCTTGTACTCTCATTTCTTGTTGGATAGTAGAACATATTGGTGTGGAATACCAGGTCCCTGCTTGGAGCTGGAAGAGAGGACTAATGCTTGAGGCAGAACCTCTATAAATTGACTTTGCACTCTTCTCTACTTTATCTTTTAAATTTTGTGCATATTTAGTTTTTTGCTTTTGTTGCATCATATAGTCAGGGACTAAATCAGAGAGTAATTGGAAAGCTCAACTTAAGTAAACTTGTTTTATCCGAATTTTGATTAAAGTTATTGGTGGTTAAGTTTGTTGTTTTAAAGTGAGTTTTAAAACCATTATAATTTGATTAACTAAGTGGTGTGAATTTGGTTGAGTTTTTGAAAAAGTGAAATTTTTATTAAATAACCAATTTATCCCCTTCCCCCCTCTTGGTTATTCTTTTGGGACCAATAGCACAAAACTCCTTACTTTCAAAGTCTTCCTCTAAGTATATGTAATATACTTAGGATTTTCTTGATTATAGACACATATGGATTGGATCCACAGCCCAACAAACTCCCCCTCCAGTGGCCAGTGTACGGTATCTCCATCTTATATGTTTGCACAAAACTCCTTACTTTCAAAGTCTTCTTTTAAGTATATATAAAATATATAGGATTTCCTTTATTATAGACCTATATGGATTGGATCCATAGTCCAACAAACTCCCCCTCCAACTCATATGGGGGGATCATACTCCAACTGTCTGTCTACAACTAATAAGTTTGTCTTTGCGTAGAGCTTTAGTCATCATATCTGAAGCATTATCATCAATATGGATCTTTTCTAGCTTCAGAAGCTTGGATTCCAATACATCTCGAATCCAAATATACCCGACATCAATGTTTGGATATGAAATGGAATGTTGGATGCTTACTAAGATGTATAGCATTAGGTTGTTACAAAACACCCTTAAGTCTTCTTGCTTTTAACCCAGCTCTTCTAAAAACTTCTTTATCTACAAGACTTCCTTGCAGGCTTCAGTCACAGCAATATATTCTACTTCAGTGGTGGATAGTAAAACACATTTTCACAACTTAAATTGCCAAGACACCGCTCCCCCTACATATGTGTCGAGCTGGGTTTTGATTTCCGGTTTGATTTCCTTTGATCCGATTCGTACTAAACCCAACCCATTCAATATGAATCATCGATTAAGAATTAAAGGAAATTTTGAATTTTGAAAATATTTTGGAGTTACCACTCGATTAAAGTCGAGAGAAAAAATAAACCAAAACCAACGGGTAGGTTGATTTCGGTTTTGCTACCGATCCGCGAAAAAATCGTTTTAAAAACGAAAACCAGAAATTAACTTGAATCCGGGGGCTAACCTATTAAAACCTAAATGGTTACCACTTTAGTTTCCAATTTTAAATTGCTTTCTTTTAAACCTTAATTTCAAAATCTAAACTAATTACAAGGCTCTAACTATTTACAAATATGTATAAATTTACTTAAACTAGAAGAAACAAACAAAATCACAAAAATAAATTTTACATATCTTTAGTCATCCATTTAGGTACCTACGTACTTGCTAATCGAGATCAGACCATACATAGTTATTTAAGAAAAATTTAGTTTGTTGGTTAATTTTAGTATTTTGAAATCTTATCACTTTAAGTTCATTAAGTTTTATGATTTAACAAAAATTATCTAATTTTATGTGATTCTTAAATCTATCAAATAAATTTGAACAAATTTATAAAAATAAAATTTTTCTAGGTGTCACAACAATTTTTTTGTAAAACAAACAAATCATCATAATATCAATCATCACAAAAACTCATGTAAAACTATCACAATTATTTATAAACACAAACTTCACACTATTATCATATATTAACATCAAACAAATATTACTATGATTAATATTATTAAAATTTCAACTAATTTCACTTATTAATCTATTTATGTGAAAACATATATTTGTTACTAATTATATATAATCTATTATTATATATTATTATATTATTATAAATATATACATATACACATATATGGTAAGGAAACTCACCTGGATGAAGATGGCTCTGCGTACAGGAATTGAAGACGAACAGGGATGAAGACCGACAGCGTGCAGATGATCGACGAGTGGATGAACGAAGGATGACCCGCGACGACCAGGATCGAAGATGATGATGACCAGAAGCAGTCCGGCGACGGCAACAACAATGGCGAAGGGTCGACAATGATGTGGCAAGTGGACGATTAAGGAAGGCAGATTAGCAAGGATAAGAGATAATTGATTGAGGGCTTTTGAAGTCCTCACAATTCCGAACAAATCAATATAAATTAATTGTTCTAATTTTCCCTACAAGACAAGAAATTTGATGATTAGAATTGAGAACTCTAAATCAAGAACAACTTAAGAACTAAAATCCGAATTAAAATTAAATTGGATAGAGTTTTGAGAAATTATACCTTCCTCCTTACAAAACAAAAGATGAGGACGGTATTTATAAGCTTTAATTCGACCAAAACCTTCATAATCAATCAATCTTGAACGTTTGCAAAACACGTTTTAGGCAAAATTTGAATAATCCGAATAAAAACCGAAGTAACTTTCCAATTAAATGTAATAAATGACGTGTACCTCTCATATTGTAACGTTCCAAATCATTAAATTGCCTAAAAAACAACTTTCACATGTTTTTGAATTTTTTTAGGAAAGTACAAAAAATGATTTTTTCCCAAATTTGAAGTTCAGATTTGAAAGAGTAATTATTGATAAAACATGTGATTTTTATACCAAAACAAACTATTCCATGCCTAGTTTCCAAATCTGCCTTCGGTTAGTAGGAAAAAGGTTCGGAACTGGGCCGAAAATAGGCTCAAAGTGGGTTGGTCGAGCTGTCCAATAAAGAAAAAGATGAACAGTAAATATATATATACATTTTTTTTCAGATTATAAAACTATATTATATATATGTGTATTACATCCATTATATCTATTTCCTTTAATTTGATTTATTTTTCCTAATTTTTATTTCTAATCATAATGCTAAAAAATGCAAAAAATCCTTCAATTTAGCCATATTTGCACTAATATTAACATTTAATTATTAACAAATTGAAAAAAATAAATTGTCAAAATGAGGTGTCTACAATATATAATCAGATAACCCGAAGTAGATTTCCTAGAAGCAAGATCTCCAATTATATCAGTATTTGAAAACCCTTATAGTATAGGTTTGCTATCACTAAATTGCAAACTTAACTTGGAAGTGCACCTAAGATACCAAACAATCCATTTAACAACGGTCCTATGCTCTTTACCTGAATTCGATAGATAGCGGCTAACAACACCAACAACATGAGTAATATCCAGTCTAGTGCACACCATAGTGTACATTAGACTACCAACAAATGAAGCATACGGTATCTTCTTCGTGTCTTCTTTGTCTACTTAACTTTTAGGACACTGTCGAGAACCAAGTTTGAAAAGACCCACAAGTGAAGAACAAACAGATTTTGCCTTGCTCATATTGAATCTCTCCAACACCTTTTTCTAGGTACCTCTCCTTTAATAGCCATGATTTCTAGCTCTTTTTGCCGCAAATGATTCTCATACCAAGAATTTAACGTGCAGGTCATAAGTCTTTCATTGCAAAAGACTTATTAAATGCGGTCTTCAGATCTTGAATCTGCTTGGCGTCATGGCCAACAATCAGCATGTTATCTGCATATAACAATAGTATAAGAAACTCACCATTAGCAAGCTTCTTTATAAATATAAAATGATTTGATGCAGTCCTGGTATAACATCGATTAATGATGAAGGAGTCAAACTTCGTATACCATTACCTTAGAGCCTGTTTCAACCTATACAAGTTCTTCTTCAATTTGCAAGCAAGTTGCTCCTTCCCTTTGACCTTAAACCCCTTAGGCTGCTCCATATAGATTTATTCCTCTAGGTCACCATGAAGGAATGTCGTCTTCACATCCAGTTGTTTAGCCTTCAGGTTCAAACTGACTGCATTACTAAGTACAACCTGAATGGAAGACATAGTCACCACTAGTGAGAAAATCTCATCAAAATCAACTCCTTTCTTTTGATTAAACCCCTTCACAACTGATCTTGCCTTGTATCTTAGCTGTGAGCTATTTTCATCAGTCTTTAATCTGTATACCCATTTATCCTTTAGAGGTCTCTTGTCTTTAGGCAATCCCACCATATCATATGTCTTGTAGTCACATAAGGATTTCATCTCATCTTGTATGGCTTTAACCCATTATCTTTTCCGCTCATGTACCATGGCCTCTTGATAATATCTAGGCTCTCCCCATCTATCAACATAACATACTTGTCTGGACTGTATCCCTTTGATGGTCTTCGATCCCTTAAGATCTCCTCAATTCAATCTACTGATGAGGGTCTTGAGGCTCTTTAACTAAATCTTCCATATGTGCCCCATCATTAGAATCTTAAAGTGAGGGTACCGGATCTACATTTGTAGGGATATCTTCAGACAATTTTGTCTTTTCTGGTTTCCGTATATCTTCAATGATTTGGTCTTCAAGAAAGACTACATCTCTACTTCTGACAATCTTTTCTCAACTAAATCCCACAGTCTATACCCATACCCATCACGTGCATAACCCAAAAAATGCGTTACTTTGAATTTGTAGCAAGTTTTGCTCTTTCGTCATTGAGAATATGCACAAATGCCAAACATATGTAAGTGTTCATAGGAAATATCTTTACCTATTTAGACTCTCTCTAGGATATCTCCATCTGGAGCATAAGAGGGAGATAGATTTATCAAGTCGGCAGCTGTCTTCATAGCTTCACCCTAAAATAATTCAGGCCACTTAGCATGAGATAACATGCACTTCACTCTCTTCGTGATAGTGCGATTCATTTTCTCTGCAACGCCATTTTGCTGTGGGGTATTTGGAACTGTCTTCTCTAGTTTAATCCCATGATCTTTGTAATATTTTTAAACGGTCTTCTGTATTCACGACTATTATCTGCTCAAACGCATATCAACTGTCTTTCTATTTCTCTTTTCAACTCTAGTGTGGAATTCTTAAATACATCGAGCACTTGATCTTTGGACTTCAAAGCAAAAGTCCTAACTTCCTAGAGTGATCATCAATGATGTGACAAAATAAAGAGCATCACCTACTGACCTATCTTTCATGTAACACATATATGTGAACCAAATCCAATATATGAGATTTCTTAGGAGATGGATTTCTCTGAAATACAATCCTATGTTGTTTGCTAGTAAGATAATTAGTGCAAGTTTTCAGAGGAGTATCTTTTACATCAGACAAAAACTGCTTCTTGACAAGCATTTGGAGCCTTTTCTCACTCATGTGACCAAGTCACTTATGCCAAAGCTCCATAGAAGCGTCATTTGTCAAATTTATCTCTCATTTACTTAGTTTTGCTGACACTAAGTAAAGGGTATTACTCTCCTTTCCTTATGCCACTATGAGAGAACAATTAGCGAGCTCCTATTTACCTTCACCAAAGTGACTATTATAGCCTTCATCATCAAGTTTCCTTGCAGATATGAGGTTTAGACGGATATTTGGAACATGTTTGACATATCTGAGAATGAGCCTACAATCAATGTTAGTCTCTAAAACAATATTTCTAATGCCAACAATTTTAGATGTTTCACTGTTTCCCATCCTAACATTGCCATAATCACCAGCTACATTGGATGAGAATACATCATCATGTGCTGTTACGTGAAAGGAGGCATCAGAATCAATACCCCAGTCACTATCAAGACCAACAAGGCTAACATAATCCTCATCCTAAGTAACAACAATCTCACCACCTGCTACTGCAACAGCAGTGTCTTCATCTTTTTCTTTATCTTTACCTTTACCTTTACCTTACTTTTACCCTACTATCTCTTCCACAGTCTACATTCTTTCTGGAAATCCCTTAGCTTGTCACAATAAAAGAATTTGATATTTTTCCTTCTTGATTTAGACCTTCCCCTTGAATTTATCAAATCTATCAGATTTATCATTTAAGCTTCTGTCCCTGTTTCTACCACGTCTTTCTAACTTATTTGTGACAAGTGTCCGAGTCTCAAAACTCGTGCCAAGATATTGTCTTCTGAATTCTTAATTCATCAGTCTTTCACCATTGTAATGGTGAGCTTTCCATCTGGAGCAAAATCACTAACAGAAGTCACAAGTATCTCCCAACTTTTCAGGCAGTGAACTCAACAACAAAAGTACCAGTATCTCATCATCAAGCACAAGCTTCATAGTAAATAACTAATTCACCAAACCTTGAAAATCATTCAAGGGCTCGTCATATTAGATCCATCCTTATACTTTAGATTTACCACTCTCCTAATCAAGGAGATTTTATTTAAGGCAATCTACCTCTCATACATGGACTCCAATATTTTCCATAGAACATCAGCTCTAGTTTCCTAAGCAATATAATGATACGTACTATGATCAACTCATTGTCGAATATAACTAACAGTTTTTTCTATGCATGATTACCCAATCTGCATAAGATTTATCTATTCACTTCACATTATCACCACCCAAAGGTAAATACAGATCTTCGCAATATAGCAGATCTTTCATCATAGCCTTCTAAATAGAATAGTTTGATGAATTCAATTTAATCATTGTATCTTATGATTCTGCCATGTTTGCAAAACCTTAATTTTTTTTTTCAACCATGAGCTCTGATACCACTTTGTTAGGAAAAAAAATATGTGATAACCTGGAAATAATTGCAACGATTTTTCTTCTTGCTTGTAGCGATCACGACACAATAAATAGATATTACATAATTAAAAAAAACACATTAAGATTTATGTGGAAAACCCCCAATTTGGGGAAAAACCATGGGGTCGCCACACAAATTACTTTCATTATCAACAATAATTGAATACATAATTTTTCTTCACTAGATAACACTAGTGGATTACAATCTTCATTACGAACTGTGGATTTCAACAACAATAAGCCTCTCTTTCTCTAGAGCTTTCTTGAGGTTTTAAGAATAGCAAGTTGATACCCTAAAAGACAAATAAGAAGTATTTATATAAGCCAACAAAGGAGGAACATAAGCTGGCAAAAAATTAAATCAAGGCTGACAGCTTTAGAACTTCAGTGATTCAATGCCGGTGGCCTTGATCCTCCGATGGCCAGCGTATAGTGTTTGTGTCTCCTTTGTTTGCACAAAACTCCTTGCTTTTAAAGTCTTCTTCTAAATATATGTAATATACTTAGGATTTCCTTAGTTGTAGATCCATATAGATTGGATCCATAACTTGACATCATGTTTCTAATTAAAACAGTGTTGCATGTTGACAAACAATTAATGAATAAGTATTAAATTGTAAGCAAATGAAATGAAAGAAAACTATAGGTTATACAACCAATGGAATCAAATTTTAAATTAAAAAAAACTAAAAATAAAAGAATCTTAGAAAATAAAAAGAAAAGAAAAAAATATTATATTTGAAACAGCAAAATCCAAAATGATTACAAATTTATTTTTTCGATTTTCACAGAAAGATTACATATTTATTAACAAAACTTGCAAATATTAAGAAGATTTGGTGAAACACTTAACTAATATGAAATTTCAAGTTTGAACAAAGGTCTAGGTTTCCTAATATAAGTTGATGGTGACTAAAAATTGGAACAGATATTGATAATCGTATATATTTTCTCCATATTATGAAGATAGAGACATGATTTTAAGGGGATTTGTGAAGAATATATATATATAGCATAATAGGAATTTGGGCCCCCTCTCTAAATGGATGTCAAACTAGAGTTGTGCATGTTGAGCCCACATAACTTGCAAAAAAAATTGCGGGTGGGTTAAAATTTTACCTTGTTTAATATGCAGGACAAAATGGCTCGCCCCGCATAACCCGTAAGTTGAAGTGGGCCAACCCACTATGGGTCGGGTAAGGTCACGAATCTGCACTTAGAAAACATAAAAAAAAAAAAAAGAAATATAAATCTTATAAAAAAAACCCAGGTGCATTATCCAATTTATTTCCTCTTCACTCCATTTTTCTATTATTTACTTGTTGAATGTTGATTATATAATTTTTATGGGTGTTATGGTTTAAACTTTAAACTTTTATGTTTATTATATTCTTAGTCCTTTTATTAATACTTTTTCTTTTATGTTTATTAGATATTTAGATGCTTTTATTTAAAATAAGCAATACCATATCAATTGATAATTTCCATAATGTATTTTTTTTACAATGCCAAAGAAAACAATTGGAATGAATTGTAATTTTTATTAGTTAAAATAAATCCTTTTATGTTGAGATAAAGAGTTTCAAAATAGATGCCTATAATTTTTTCATACATAATTATCGTCTAGGATTAGTATGCAGTTAATTTGAAAAAAAAAAAATATATTTTATATTTAAATTATTAAAAATTTAAATTTTAAATTTAAATTCTTATATATTTTTTCAATAAAAGAAATATATTGGTAGGTTCGCAGGCTAGCTCACATAACCTACCAACCTGCGCGGGGATGGCTGGGCTAAAAATTTTGGCCCACATAACCCGTTTATACAACTCTACACCAAACCAAAGCAACTTAGGACCACCAACTCATCGAAACCATGCGATCAAGGCTTGTCATCCTATTCATCTCTTAAATCCATTCATTGCACCAACCATTGCTTGCCAAAAGATTACCATCATCCATCACTCAATAGCCATTGGAAACTTCAAAATAGAATATCAAATAATCTAAATAAAATATTTACAAATATCGTAAAAGAAAGAGAAATAAGAATCTAAATCTCGAAGATGAAAAACTCATTAACCGAAGAGAACGAGAAACAAGAATCCAAACCTAGAAGATGGAAACCCATTAGTTGAAGATAACGTTAAAGAAGAAGATGGAGAAAGATGAAAATGAAGGTAATTGTCTTAAAAAGATAAGTGGGAAGCTAAAAAAAAATCAAAGTGTGAGAGTGAGAGTGCAAAAACTATCAAATAGGTAAATTACATAAATATCCTTAACAGTGTTTGCTTCCAATGAGCAATTGACTTTAGCTGTTGGGTAATAGAGGAGTATTATATAAACTTCTTATCGAAATTACCACAACCCCTTAAATTTATATAATTTTACTTTTAAGTCACTGTGAAAGAGAATGAATCATTTTATTTTAAAGGGTATTTAATGGAAAAAAAAAACAAAAAAGACTCTAAAAGACCTTTATGCTTTAATAATATAGATAAAATACTAGCTAAACCATGAGTTAGTAATAGGATGCAACTGGATGGGTCTATATGCCCAATCTGCTAAAAACCATGTATAGTTTAAAGTTAGGTTTTAAGAAGATTTTCATGATCCTATAGGATTTAGAGTCAGGTCGTGAATCTAGTTATTGGGAAACATGACTCGCTAAAATATAATGAAATTTAAAATAAAAATTACATAAAGTTGGAAACTAATGATGCATTTACTTAGAGGTAATAAAATGAGAATACAATACTTGCTCTTAAGAAACAACCCATTACCTCGTTCACTTGCATAAATAAACAGCTGGGCATAACTATTTTCAATAATCCTTTTATTACCTCTAAGGGGGAATGAAAAAACCACGTTTTTATTACCTTTCTATTTCCTTTCCTAGGTAATAAATATTCAAATGATGTTACTATTTTACCTCTAGTAATTTTAGTCATTGACAAAAATACCCATGACAGTATACAAACCCCTTTTTTTTATTTCATACATATACGAGTCATGTTAGATATGTATCAATTATATATACGAGTTATTTATGTGTCAAAAAAACATAGATACATGATATAAAGATTATAAATATATAAGATATGAATTATATATGTTATATATATGAAAAATAAATTGCACCGATAAAACATATAAGTTGTACATATGGGCTATATTTTATAAGCTAACTTATAGCTATGAGTTATAATTCATGACTTTTGTAAACAATATATAAAAGCTATATATATGTATATATATTAAGTTATGTTTCATATAGATAAGTTATCAATAATATTACACATATATAATTTATATTAATGTATAAGCTATGAGATATAAGTTATATATAGTATGTATGTTAATCATAATATATAATCTAGAAAATATGAATATATTAACTATGTATCATATATGTTATACACACGCACACAAAACAAATAAATAGTTTATTGATAAAACACACAAGATGCACACACACACACACACGCATATATATATATATATAAGTTGTATATGTAAGTTGTATTTTATAACTTAGATTAAATATATAAATATATATAAGTCATAACTTATAACTTGTATATACAAGGTATGAGTAATAAGTTGTATATGTTTTATATTATATAAGTTACAAGTCATATATATGAGTTATACTTCATAAGTATAAGTTATAAGTACTAGTTTATATATATGCATTATAAGCAATAAGTTATGCATATATAAGTAATATGATACATCGATTGCATATCTAAGTTATAGATATATATGAAAAATACAAATATATAATATAGAGGTTTTAAATATAAATATTATGTATTATATATGTTATATATATAGCAAATAAATAGAATATTGATAAAATATTTAAGTTATATACATAAGTTATCCGTAGAAAAGTGAATGAATGGTATCAAAGCCATTAAAATTTTTAGGGAGAGAAAGGGATATTAGTATTTATTAAAAATGAAAGAATTCTTTATGTTCTTATAATAGCTTCTAAGATTGTATTGGTTAAATAATATATGGTGTTAGAAAGTCAGAACTATGGTCCTGGCAACAAGACCTGAGTGAGAGGCAATAAAACCATTGGCCAGCAGGGTGTTCCCATAATACATTGTAAACCGATTTAATTAAAATAAGTTATAATGAGTTCATTAGGAAGAACTTCTTCTTCTAGTAGTATTTATAGCTCTTTTTCAATAGGTCATAATCAAAATCAAGATATACCTAGTCAACATGAAGCAAATATTTCTCAAATGGGACAAGATTTAATAGATTGGACAATACCCAAGGAAAAGAATAAAGAAATTTATCTAGCAAGAAATTTTAGTTTAAAGCATGATTATGTGATCAAAACTGTAGAAAAAAACAGTCCATTAATCGAAAAAGCATGAGATTCTTAAATTACTTTATGAATCCACAATTATGAAGCATAGGGAAGACGGATATAATTATCTTCATATAGGGCTTGTTTAAATTTCTTTCAAACCTTTACATAGGATAGAAGTTAGTCAATCAATTTCATAAGAGAAGAAAGCTGTTAGTCTAGTTTGGATCGTACCGTAGAAAGCACTACTTCCGGCTTGAATTATTTACTTTCTTCGACCTTTCTTTATCGAGATTCTTTTAGTGTTCAGTGTACCAGACCGAAGAAGCAACGGATTGAGCTGCGCGAAAGCCTAAAGCCTTAGCGCATCCGTTTTCTTGCTGGGTACAAGATCGAAAATAATGCATTGAATAAAAAAAAGTGAGATGCCCAAGATCTACCTGTATTAGTATGGCATAAAGGTGCTAGAAATATAGACTTCCATGAAACAACCCTATCTTTCTTGAGCCGATTTAAATAAAGACCATGGTGCACCAAGTGTTATTCAAATTTTACCATTGGATTAGGTGATCCAAGACCTTTAGATAGCTTAGTCTTACATGTTCAAACACAAGACAGTAATTAGTTATAAGGAACTAAAACCATAACTTTAATTTATAGAATATATTATAATGTAATGAAATAAAAAATTTGCCCTAAAGTAAAGAAAACACCACCAAAAGGAGAAATTGTTCTTTTAGAAGCAAATATTAAAGATTCTTGAGTATACACTCCAAAAACTCTTAATTAGAACGAAGTAACTCTTCCAAATGAATGGTTTTTGGAAGAGCTTCTTCCACCAATACCTAGTATCTCTGACCCTAGATGATCTTTAAGTCAAAGGTTAGACAATAGAAGTCTAAGAATTCGGTTTCCTAGGAGATAGAAAACCTTCAACTCCTTTTATTTAATCACCAAGTTTTAGTCCTTCTCAAAGCTTAGCAAAGTGTGTAAGTAGATTAAATCATTTAAGAAATTTGGATCAAAATAATGAAGAAAAGGAACCTACTGGAGGTCTAATAAAATTAAAACATGTAGATATTTCTCAAAATATATATAAACCTGTTTATTTATAAAATTTTCTAACATATTCCCAGTTAAATGAGTTGAATATTATTACCAATGAAGAACCCTTTGAACTTGATAAAGATTTTTCAGAAAAGGTTTTTATTCCTAGAAAAATGAAAGAAATAGAAGACTTTATTTTAAAACATATTCAAAAGAAGAAACTCATTCAATAGGAGCATTATGATATCAAGATATGCATTATAGGCCAAGAAGAAATGAGCCATTTTTCTTATGGCTCTATGAGAATTTTGATCTAAGAAAAAGCTTTTTTATTCAAACTATAGATAAACCACTAATACAGGGATTACTCAACAAAGCCTTATAGTTTCAGCAGATCCACCTTTACAAGAAATTGAAATAAAAGTTCCAAATAAGAAATTTAAAGCATCTCTTTTTAAAATGACAAATGTAGAAAATATGGAAGTTAGTAGTATGAGAGCCCAAAATAATTGTACCAATTAAATACTATATATTATTAGTCAACAAAATAGAAATATGCTTATAGAAAAGAATGAAAATCCAATGGATAAAAAGGAAATTAAAAATAGAAGATAATCCTTATCAAAACACTTATTATTTAGAATCTAGTCCATTATTATCATCAAAATTTAAATCAACTAAACCTACTGCAAATTATTGAGAATCTAGCTCGTCACCCTCTTCAGAATCTCATTTAACAAAACCTATTTATCCTTTTAAGCTTATGTCATATATCTAATATTTTAAACTTAGAAGAGGAGAAAATGATACGGACCAAATAAGGCCCCAGTTGGACAGAAGACTCACATCCAACAGAACAAGACAGAAACCATCAAGATTTCAAGATTACACAACTTAGCTGGATTTACACGCACAAGAGTATAACTTTGTAATAGAATCATAATAGAATAGCATATACAAAGTGTAATAAGCTCAACAGTTAGTTACTTTACGTTTTGCCAGCTAAGATGTACATGTAACAAACACTATAAATAGAAAGCACCAATATCAGAAAGGGATTATCAAACCCTAATTCTGGAAATTGTTCTTGGAGTTTTAGCCTACTCGAAAAGGCTCCTTGTTACCTTCCTGTACAAAACACAATCACCCATTAGTTAGATATTAGAAAGCTAGAGTAAATACACGAACGAAATTGAGAGAGAAAGCTTCGGTTTTCTTATCTGAGAGAGAGGAATCATACACGAGTGTGGTAAGGTGAGAGCGAAACCCTAATTGTTTTCTAGGGTTTGTTCAGTGAGGTGGGCCAGGCTTTATTAAGCTTGGTGATAATCGGGTGCTATCATTTTGGTGCTCTCGTTCTTCTGATCCGTCTGTCTTTCTCTTGTTCAACCATGGCACCTGAAACATGATCACAGAATTCGGCAGTAGACATGGACTTCTTTAAAACAACTCTATTAGCTATTAAAGAAAATATTACAAGTATCAGGTCTCGCATTGATAAATTGGAATTGAATCAGAATCATTCCACTTTTATTCATACAGATCAGACTAACAATGATTCATCATCTTCAGGATTACATATTAACTCCGATTCCTTGCTTAAAGGAATCAAGTTAGAGATTCCGAAATTTTTTGGATCTGATGTATTCGGATGGGTGTTCAAAGTTGAATAATTTTTCGAATTTCATGAAGTTAAAGATGAACAGAGAATTACCATTTCTTCCTTTGCTCTGGAAGGGGAGGCTCTGCGATGGTATAAATGGATGCATGTTAATAAGCAATTAACTTCTTGGCCAAAATTTGTGGAAGCTTTACAGACTAGATTTGGTCCTTCTGCTTATGAGGATGTTCAGGGACTTCTCTCCAAGTTGGTTCAGACATCCACGGTGTCTCATTACCAGTCTCAATTCGAATCACTTTCTAATCGCACGATTGGTCTTTCTGACTCTTTTCTCCTTAGTTGTTTCATTTATGGTTTAAAACCTGCTCTTCGAAGGGAATTACAAATTGCACGTCCTAAGAACATGATGGATGCTATTTGGCTTGCATGATTGCATGAAGATAAAATGAATGATCAATCCAAATATTTTAAACCCTATAACTCTACTGCCACTATTTCATCTTCTCCACTACAATTTTCTAAACCACCATTTGTTGCTTCTACACCTTCTACTTCTGTTACTACCACTAAACCTTCTTTACCTATTAAACGTTTGAGTCCTGAAGAAATGCGAGTGAGACGTGATAAAGGATTATGTTTTAATTGTGATGAAAAATTTCATCGCAATCACAAGTGCAAGGCTAAATTTTTAGTCTTATTGTCTATGCATGAGTCAGATGCATCAGAGGACATAGCTGAGGATGTTGACAGTTTCGAACCAGTCATTAATGAAGACATATCATGTTCAATCAGTTATCATGCTTTAAATGAATAGATTGTCCCTAAAACACTGAGATTTCAAGGCATTGTACATAATTCAAAACTGTCAGTTTTGGTAGACTCAGGAAGTACTCACAACTTCATTCAAAGTCAGGTAGCTAAACATTTGGGTTTGACAATCCATTCAGCCCCATAATTTGCAGTCATGATTGGAAATGGAGACAAGTTACAATGATGATGGATTTGCAAAGATATTTTGGTGCAAATTCAAGGCATTCCTTTCGTAGCTTCTTTTTATGTTTTACCTATTCAGGGTGCTGAATTAGTATTGGGGGTACAATGGCTACAGAATCTTGGACCCATTACTATAGACTATTCTGCATTAACTATGCAGTTTTTGCATCTGGGTCAGTTTGTCACATTAACAGGGGATCTTACTAATTTACTGGGTCAGATTTCTCATCACCAGTTGCGCAGACTCATTAGTAAGAATTCAGTGGCTACATGTTTTCAATTAATGGCTCAGACAGATGATTCTTCAAAGGAATTCACCAATAATCCACTTATTACAAGTGTATTGGGCAAATTTCGTCATATTTTTGAGACACCATCATCATTGCCGCCACTGCGCGATATACAACATCAGATCATTTTACAAAAGGGTGTCTCTGCTATTAATGTAAAGCTATACAGGTATCCCCACTTTCAGAAAGGAGAGATTGAGAAACAGATCAAATAAATGTTGGAACAGGGGCTGATCCAATGTAGCACTTGTCCTTTTTCTTCACCTATTTTACTGGTGAAAAAAAAAGATGGGACATGGTGCTTTTGTGTTGATTATAGGGCTTTGAATGCAGCCACAGTCAAGGATGAATTTCCCATTCCAACTATTGATGAATTGTTGGATGAGTTACATGGTGCTACAATTTTTTCCAAATTGGACTTAAGAGCAGGATATCATCAGATTCGAATGCATCCTAGGGATGTAGAGAAAACTGCATTTAGAACTCATGAGGGCCATTATGAGTTCTTAGTAATGCCTTTTGTTCTATGTAATGCTCCGGCTACTTTTCAATCTATTATGAACAGAATTTTTAAGCCGTATCTAAGAAAGTTTGTCATTGTTTTTTTTTATGACATCCTGATCTATAGTACGACTTTAGAGTTGCATGTTTCACACTTAGAATTGGTATTAGCAATATTAGCTGATAATACCATGTTCCTTAAAAAATCTAAGTGTGTTTTCAGATGAACTTCCATTGAATATTTGGGACATTGTAGGGGTTGGGGTTCAACCTGAACCACATAAGTTGGAAGCTATATCCAATTGGTCAGTACCAACTTCTTTGAAACAACTTAGAGCATTTTTGGGTCTCACAGGATACTATCGACGATTTGTTAAATCTTATGCATCCATTGCTAGCCCACTAATAGATTTGCTCAAGAAAGATAATTTCCATTGGACTGATCAGGCTACAGTTGCTTTTCAGCAACTTAAAAAATCCCTCATTTCAGCCCCATTACTTGTCCTACCGGATTTCACAAAGGATTTTGTGGTTGAGACAGATGCATCAGGGACTGGTATAGGAACGGTTTTATTACAGGATGAAAAGCCTATAGCTTTCTTTAGTAAGAAGTTACCTTCTCACTTGTGCAAACAATCAGCTTATGTTCGAGAATTACATGCAGTAGTGGAGGCAGCCCGAAAGTGGAGACAATATTTGTTGGGTTCTCATTTTCTCATCAGAACTGATCACAGAAGTCTCAAAGAATTACTTACTCAAGTAATTCAAACTCCAGAGCAACACAAGTATTTGGCTAAGCTATTAGGCTATGATTATTCAATTGTGTATGGAGCAGGCAAGGATAATGTAGTGGCCGATGCTTTGTCAAGGAAGCATGATAGTACATTCAACTATCTCGCTTATTCACTGCCACAATTTACTTTTATTGACCAGCTCAAGCAGGAATACACGACTTTACCTTCTTTCCAGAAGATTATCAATGATTTACAAACTGGCAGACAGATGAAATGGGAATTATATTGGAAGAACGGATTATTATACAAAGGCCACCAACTGTTTCTAGTTCCTACTTCAACTTTAATTCCCATTTTATTACATGAATTCCATAGTGCTCCTCAAGCTGGTCATTTTGGGTTTTTAAAACCTATCAAAGATTGGTATCTCATTTTTTTAGGTGGGAATGAAGCATGATGTACAAATTATACATCAAAGGTTGTACTGTTGTCACAACAAAATATAGTACTAGAAGTCCAGCTGGACTTCTCAATCCCCTACCCATTCCTGAACAAATCTGGGAGGATATTTTCTATGGATTTCGTTACACATTTACCTACATCATAGGGATTCACAGTATGTTGGTTGTGGTGGATCGGTTATCCAAATATTGCCACATTGGACCTCTTGATACAAACTTCACTGCAACTAAGGTTGCTCAGTTGTTTTTACTATTGTGGTGAAGCATCATGGATTTCCTAGAGCATTGTCAGTGATAGGGATATTTTCCTGAGTAAATTTTGCAGGAGCTTTTTCGAATGGTGGCACAAAACTGTTTACAGTAGTGCTTATCACCCACAGTCGGATGGACAAACAGAGGTCTTAAATAGAGTATTGCAACAGTATCTCAGATGTTTATAGGACAGACCGACTGAATGGTAAAATGTTTGCTTGGGCAGAGTTTCATACAACACATCATGTCATGAAGGTGCTCAAAAATCACCTTTTGAATTGGTTTATGGTCGCATTCCTCCCACAGTTCCTATGTTTGAGAGGGACATCGAAATTAGAAGCAGTGGATTCGGATTTGATATCGAGATGAGGTTTTATCCACTCTTCGAGCTAACTTACTTAAAGCTCAACAGAAATTGAAACACAGCTGATAAACACAGAAGACTTGACATTCCAACAAGGAGATTTGGTGTTTGTCAAATTATACACATAGCAGACATCTTTAACTGGGGATTATCACAAGCTCTCAAAGAATTTTATGGACCTTATCGGGTTCTCAAGAAAATTGGTAATTCTGCTTATCAATTGCAACTGCCAGAACAGTCTCGCATACATAATGTGTTTCATGTTTCTTATCTCAAACAAGCTCATGGGTCTGCTATTCCTACATTGGAACTTCCTCCTATGTGTTTAGAAAACCATCCATTATTATTACCACTTTGTATAGTGGATACAGGATAGTACACAAACAGGGACATCAGGTGTCTCAAATTTTAATACAGTGGAAGGGTCTACTTCAGAAGACTCTAGTTTGGAGGATCTAATAATTTCAAGCGTCTGTACCCAATTTTTCCCTTGAGGACAAGGTACTGTTTCAAGAGGGGAGAAAAACTGATATGGACCAAATAAGGCCCCAGTTAGACAGAAGACTCACATCCAACAGAACAAGACAGAAACCATCAAGATTTCAAGATTACATAACTTAGCTGGATTTACACGCACAAGAGTATAACTTTGTAACAGAATCATAATAGAATAGCATATACAAAGTGTAATAAGCTCAACAGTTAGTTACGTTACGTTTTTCCAGCTAAGATGTACATGTAACAAACACTATAAATAGATAGCAACAATATCAGAAAGGGATTATCAAACCCTAATTCTGGAAATTGTTCTTGGAGTTTTAGCCTACTCGAAAAAGGCTCCTTGTTACCTTCCTATACAAAACACAATCACCCATTACTTAGATATTAGAAAGCTAGAGTAAATACACGAACGAAATTGAGAGAGAGAGCTTCGGTTTTCTTATCTGAGAGAGAGGAATCATACACGAGTGTGGTAAGGTGAGAGCGAAACCCTAATTGTTTTCTAGGGTTTGTTCAGTGAGGTGGGCCGAGCTTTATTAAGCTTCGTGATATCGGTGCTATCAGAAAATTTGCTAGAACAAAAGTCAAGAATATCGAATAAATTAAAACCAAAAGACAAAAGTTTGAAAAATACCATTGATTAAGAGATTGTAGAATTAGCCGATCAATTTACAGAAAAAGTTAGCATAAATAAGATAAAAAATTTTAAATTTAAGAATTATAGGTTGCAAAATATTAAAAGTTGGTATCCCCAGCCATCACCTCTCCATACTATGTCAGAAGAAAAACCTACCCATGATATATATGAATTTATAGAAATAAAAATTTATCAATGGAAAATAGATGATATGTTAGAATATCAAATATTAGATGTTTTAAATCAAATGGTTATTGCTTCAGACTCATATAACAGTTAGGAATAGTTCTAATCACACCATTGCTAAAATGCTAGTAGGATTTACCGCTATGCTAAAAGGATAGTGGGAAAATTATTAAACAGAAGCAGAAAGAAACATATCTTAAGGGTTTTAAAAAGAAATGTAGGCAATACAGGAATAGAAAGATGTTGTTCCAATTTTAATGTTTGCGATATGAAAATTTTTATGTGTAATCCATTAAAAAGGATATTCGTGTAGATTTTGACATGTGGTGAAATAATTACTACAATCAATAAAGAAGGATTAAGCCTTTGTATGATCTAAATTAAAATAAAAATATAAAAGGAGAAAGTAGTTTAAAAAAAGAATTGAGAGATTTCTATTCTTAATATGGATATAAAAAAAATACAGGCACCATCTGAAAATTAGAGAACCAAAAAGAAAAAGATTAAAATTTTTACCAAGGTTATCAAAGTCAAATTATAATGAAAGAAAAATAAAAGACAAAAATATTATCAGCCAAAAGCGAAAACATTCGAAAATAAATAAAATGTTATAGAAGTGGAGAAAAGGACATATAACTCCAAATGTTCAAAAACTAAAAGATAAATATCTTAGAAATATAAGAAGAAATAAAAGAGAAGTTACTTAGTGGCGAAGAAGTCTATGATCGAGAAATATAAATGGATTCAAAAACCTTAAATGATATCTCCGATTGTGATTGTTATCCCGATAACATATGCATATGCACGATTACTGATAAGAAAAAATATCATTTGAAATGGTTAATCAAATAGTTTATCCAATTAAACAAAGAGAATATTTATTAAAAATAAGACGGATATTGTTACAAAAGGAACGCAAGTCAAATAAAGATTTGTATTCTTTACAAATATATATATATATACATATATTTATATATATGATCAATTTTTAGAACAAAAAAAGGCTAATAACTGTAAATCAACTTCACGAAGAAGTCAAAATTCTCAAAGAAGAAATTAAAGACCTAAAAATAAAGTATAATTTTTTACAAGAAAATTTTAAGAAAAATATTAATCAAAAGTCTACTAGCAAAGCCATGTATAGTGATAGTGACCAAGAAATAGATGAGGAATATGTTAATATAATTCAAAAATTAATATACGAAAATGGTAGATAAATATTGCTTTGGTAATCAGTAATGAAATCAATGGAACTAATTGCTTTATTAGACATGAAAGTAGATCAAAATTGTATCCAAGAAGGTCTGGTTCTAATAAAATATTATGAAAACACCACGAAAAAGTTAGCATCAGCTAGTGATTCTAGATTAAATGTTAAATACACACTTTTAAATGCTAAAATATCTCAAGATGGTATAAACTTTAGAACATAATCTATATTAGTCAAAGATATTAGTAATGCAATGATATTGGGAACCTTTTTATTATTATGTTGTATCCATTTCAAATTATTAATCAAGGTTTAGAAACTACGACCAAGTGAAAAAATATATATTTCAAATTTATTTCTCCAATAAGAGAAAAGAAAAACAATTTATTAAAAGAAAAAAATGATTAACAAAATAAAACAAATTTCCTCGAAGAAGAAATAGGAGATAAAAGAATTGCTCAACAATTAGAATAGTAAGATGTAAAAAACAGGGTACAACACATGTCTACTAACATTTCAGTTAAAAGTTGTACAGTGGTGAATCACATCTACAAAGGCAATTCATGTATAATTATGTGAATCGTCTTTAAGAGATGTAATTCGCCTACGTGTACAATTACAAAAGTCTAAAGTTTGTGAATCGCATCTCCTAAGGGCGATCCATGTTTATACATGAATTGCATATTTAACGAGTAACTCATGTGTAAATTTAAAAAAAAAAAAAACATGAATCGTGTATAGTAGATGCGATTTTGCGTTGATATTTTGGTAATTAATTATATATAGTTTATATTTGTGTAATTTCTTTTTAGAGGGTTGGAAATTATACAATTTTCTCGTAAAAAAAAAAGGAATAGAAGAAAATTTCGACAAAAAAAAATTGTGCCGAAGTACCTAATGTGTTTTGGCCAAGAAAGAAACATGCAATAAAATTACCATGTACATAAAGTTTTATCGAAGATAAAATCCTACAAAAGCTAGCCCAATTCAAGTGAATCAATAAATATTTGCATACTGTAAAAGAGAAATCCAATAATTATTAGATGAAAAATTAATTAGACAATCAAAATCTCCTCGAACATGTTTTGCTTTTTATGTTCAAATTCAAGCTGAGCTAGAAAAAAGAGCTCTAGGATTACTAATTAATTATAAACCTTAAAAATCTGTATTAAAACGGATTAGATATGTAATCCCAAATAAAAGGGAATTATCAAATAGGTCGGTAGGAGCCAAAATATTTTCAAAATTTGGCATGGAATATGGTTTTTGGCAAATCGAAACAGATGAATATAAAAGATATAAAACTACTTTTACAGTACTCTTTGGTTATTACGAATGGACTGTTATACCTTTTGATCTCAAGATTCAAGAATGCTTCATCTGAATTTCAAAATATAATGAATGACATGTTTTCCCTATATACAAACTTTTTGATAGTACACATTGATTATGTTTTAATATAAACAAATAATTTAGATCAACATTTCAAACATTTAAATGTATTCTTTAATATTATAAAAAAGAATGGATTAGCAGTTTTAGCCAAAAAGGTGAAATTATTTCAAACCAAATAAGATTTATGGGTCGTGATATTAATTAAGGAAGTATAAAACCTACAGATAGATCAAAAGAGTTTACTTATAAATTTTGGGTCAATGATGAAAATAGTACATGAACTTTCATAAATAGAATAATTGATACCTGAAGTTTGGTTTTGAACAGTTCGGTACATGAAGTTTGGTTTTGAACAATTTGGTACCTGAATAAATTTTTCATTGACCTTTTTCATACATGAAGTTTAGTTTTGACAAATTTGGTAACTGAACAAAGTTTTTTAATTTTTTTTTTCATACCTAAAGCAAGTGAAATTAGGTATGAAAAAAATTCGTGAAAAGTTTGTTCAAGTATCAAAATTGTCAAAACCAAACTTCAGGTATAAAAAAACCAACAAAAACTTTGTTCAAGTATCAAATTGTTCAAAACTAAACTTCAGGTACCTAATTATTCCCTTAGTGAAAGTTCAAGTACCATTTTTGTTACTATCCCATAAATTTCTAGATGAAATTAAAGATAAAAACAATTAAAAAGAATTTTATGATGTTTAAATTATGTATAAGAATTTATTCTTAATTTAAGGACTAAACGTAAACCTTTATTTCATAAATTAGAGAAAAACCCTTTGGCATGGAATCAAGAGACAACAAAAATTATTCAAGACATTAAAAAGGAAATTAAAAATCTTCGTGCCTAGGAATACTTAACCTAGAAGCAGAATTGATTGTCGAAACTGATGTTTCAAATATAGGATATGGAGGTGTACTCACACAAGAGATTAATAATGAGGAAAAAAATAGTAAGATATTATTCTGGAATTTAACAACATACTCGGATTGTCACGCCCCAAATGGTACCCTAAATGTAACAGTTCGCCACACTCAATATTAAAGCTTAAGTATGACAACCTTAGTCATTCCCAGAAACTTCGATATTAAGTATAAGGCGTGCTCTCACAAATTTAGAGGACCATACTTTGAAATATGAAGCTTAAGAAGATACAGTAACAAATTAAGAAAAGAAGATTCATAATATTCATTTATTCATAATAATTGTCTTACAAGTCTTAGAGGCATTCCTCTGCCAAAATAACTATAATCTATTACAAGAAATTTTCTATGAAGTCTACATCTAAACTAATGCTAAACTTCATCTAAAAATTCCTTAACCAAAAAGGGAATATACTTGGCTGCAGGGTTAACATGGCCTCAACCACAAATAGTCAAACTGCAAAAGATATCTATAGGGGTATAAGCTAATAGGCTTAGTGAGAATTATCTCCATAAGTAAATTCTTGTGTAGTAAAATAAAAAATTTTCAAACAAGTTATTTAAGCAATCAAGTGAAATACAACATATACGTGATCAAATAAGGCATATAGTTTTCCGAGAACTATATGTTGAATGGATTTACACCTTCCATTCGGGGTTTGGTGATAAGTAATCTCAAAACAAGTAGTTTTAGTTGAGTTATGCTTTTGATCATTACCGCCAAGCATATTAAGTTTACTTGGGTAGTGCCAAGCCTTCGATTTTCGCCAAGCATTGGTTTGATTCCATGTCGCCAAGCAATCACTTTCGATCATAACCGCGAAGTGTTGCTTTCGACCTTGCTACTATCATTTTCACTCAAGAATAATAACCCCATGCAATGTGACTCACTTTATGGTATGCACGAATCAATTTATTTAAGATATTATAACATTATTATTATCAATTTTAAGGTGACCATAGAATCTTATACATATCAAGTTCTATACTAAAATAAACAATTTACTTACAATCAATTCCCTCCTCGATATTTTGAGAATACTTTCAACAATTTTTACATACATATAATTTGTCTTTCCTTAATTCTAATGCGACTAAACTATAAGCACAATCAAATAAAACATTTTAAGGAAATAAACTCACGTTGCCATGTGATACTTCTTCTAAATGGATGAGTCACTCAAACAATCCACTCAGTCGAAATAATCATCGGGATACGAGTATTCTTCCTCAGAATCATCTAGTCAAGGAAGATACCCAAAATGAGTATTTTTTGATAACTTTCTTGAATTTTTTACAAAACTATGTCATAAGAACGTCAAAGTTCGCATAGAAGATGATTCCAATTTAAAATGGCCATAACTTGATCATTTTAACTCGGAATTGCACATATAATATACCAATTTCTATCTATTTGAAAAGATCCATCTATTTCTAAAACTATATTCATCAAAGTAGATCATTTAGGCTCCGAAACAGTGGCGATCAGATTCACCACGAATTTTCCCATCCCGAGAGCATTTTGTTTCAAATATTGAATCATCCAAAAATTGCTTTGATAAATACTTAGTCATCTATATAATTAAGAAATTCCTTTTTATAGATATATAGCTTGTATTTAATCCATGCTCAAGTGTTTGTTATACAACCCAAAATTCTTTAGTAAAACAACTTTTAGTTAGAAGTTTAGAAAAATCATTATTTACAAGAAATCCATTTTGTAAATTCTTTAAAATGAATATTTTGATTACAAAAATGATTGTTTTATGTTTATCTTCCTATTTTCTTTAATGACTTTTTAATGAAATATAAATTTATCTATTTTCCTTTTTAAAAATTTTCAATATTAGTGTCACTTTTCCTATTAGTTTCTTATACGATTTTTTTCTTTAACGATTACTTGAAATTCTTGGTTTTGAAAACTCTCATTCTCTTTTTATGGGGTTTCCTTTATATTATGTTTTTATGAAAAAACATTTTAGTGTAAAAAGTCATCTTCTCTTGGAAAACAATTTAACATAGAAATGATTTAAGGAAACTTTTCAAAACAAAGGTAGCTTTAAAATTATAGTGAGTTCTTCCTAAAGTTTTGAAAATAATAGATTTACTTCTATTAATCATAGATTCCAAATTTCATATATAACATTCTTAGGTGATAAAATTTCCTTTTTGCTAAAGAGTATAATTGAAGCTTTAAGATTTAGACAACAATCTTTATGTGCATGATTATGAAAATAATAACAAACAAAAATAGCATAATGAATAATAAAGTCTAGTATTGGGAGTCTTAGCTTCTTCAAGGCCCGGGACTAAAAAAATGACTAGTCCCAAAAGAAAAGAAAATAAAAGAGTGAAAATTGTTTTGACTTGATGAGGACAAGTCTAAGAATAGAGACTAGTCTTAAAACAACATGAAATAAATAAATTGCAAAGAAAGAAAATAAATAAATTGCTTTTGTATGAAAGTAATAAATTGCAAGTGATCTTATATGCTCTAAAGAATATATGTGTAGATACATAATTATATTTAGTTAGATAAAATAACAACAATAACATGAGCAAAGTAAAATAACAACATAAATATATAAAAAGATATTCATAAACAAAAACAATACATGAACATAGAGTAGCTTCTATAACATTTAGTCTTTAGAAACACATACCATGGTCATGTAAAGTTACATGATATGGTAAGAAAAAATTTATAAAGAAAATTTTACCTAATAAGGGTTTTGGAGTATTATGTGTGAATGGGTTTTGTGTATGTATAAGGGGTTTGAGAGTATTTTGAGAGAGTTTCGAGAGTGTATGTAGAGAGGGTTTTGAGAGAAGAATTTTAGGAGAGATTTGATAGTGAATTTGTGGATAGTAAATGTGTAAATGAAGTGAAAGAGGAGGGGGGTATTTATAAAAAAATGAGAAGTGAATTTTGTGTGATTTAAATAAAGAAAAAATTGAAAAAAATACGAGAAAGGGAGAGCTGGAAGGGCGCCGGCCATGGTGAGTGTATAGAGTGCAAGAGTAGGTTTTAGAAAAAGTAGAGATGAATGAATAGTATAGAATAGTAATGAATAGTATAATATAAAGTAGATATGACTAATAAAGTATCGGTAGTAAAAAAATACACGTATAAATGTGATATCTGATATTTTTGCTTACAAAAAAATTATAAAACAATTATTTTTGAAAACCTTTTATTTTTACAAGACTAACTGTGTATTCGGAATATTTTTACTATTCCAGGAAAGGACACGTTTTTCAAGAATTGTATCCGTTCAGGTTCAAAACGATTTACGGTTTTACTAATATGATTTTTTAAGCTTTCTTACGTTATTACGAACTATTCTCAATACTAATCTCTTACTTACTCACTTAGGTTGCGAATACAGAATTGCCGGACTTAAACTATTACATCTAACTAGGGTTTTGTTGACTTTAGGGTTTCCGGTTAACCTTCCAATTAGGGTTTAAGCTTAACCGATTGCAAAACTTTGGGGGTTTACATGGATAAATTATTCAATTGCTAAGAAGGAAATTTTAGCATTAGTTCTTTGTATTTCAAAATTTCAAGAAGATCATTTTAACAAAAATTTTTAAGTGCTGGTTGATTGTAAATCACCCAGAGAAATTTTACTAGAAGATGTCAAAAATTTAGTTTCAAAGTAAATTTTTGCTAGATGGCAAGCTATTTTATCTCTTTTTTTTATTTTGATATATCCAATTCTCTTCCTGATTTTTTATCCAAATAACGTTTATAAGAAAAAAATGAATTTCAAACCAAAAACCAAAATTAACTATGTAATGAAATTTGGACCAAACACTCGAAACAAGGCACCAAGTGCTAGAGCACCACTTGTAGCTACTTATTTAAACGCAATGTTATCCTATTAGAACCATGGGTCAATAAACCCATTGTTGACCAAAATAAGTACCAGGTATTAAGCCTTAGTGCTCAAAAGCCAGCGTGTGTTCAAATAGAAGAATATTGCATGAAAAATGTGTAAAAAATTTTTATACAGTAGAACCGAAAAACTCAAAAGATTTTACCAAAAGAAACCCATATATAATTGTTCAAAATTTCTTTTCAAAAAATTGGCATTTTATGTTAATTTATCCAACTAAAGAGCGTAATTTTTATGAGAATGTGTTAGTAGAAACAGATAGTATATAATTAACTATGCTATATTAGAGTAGTTCACCAGCTAAGAGTGGAGGAGTGTGTCCTCACTGCCTGGTTTCTGGACCTGTGTAACAAAACTAACAAGGATGTCGGTTTTATAAGTGGGGGAATATATGATACCCCTCAAATATAGATCGTGGAACTCTAATCACTGAGGCATCTTTTGGTGTTGTGACTTGGAGTTTGTTGAAACTCCAAAGTTAAGTGTGCAATATAGCGTGTGACCAAAGCAAACAATACATCGATGGGTAGAGTTCTGGGGCATTACAGTGCTGTGCAGGACCAAATTTCTAAAAAAAAAATAAATTAATTTGTTTGCGATGATTTTATTACTTTATATGTTTTTCTTTAAGTGTTTCTTAATTTCTGATTAATTAAAAAGCTTATATGAACCTATTGTGAGTATTAATACTGAGTTATGTTATTATATGAGTTGATTTGAGATTAATGAATGTTAAATACTTAGAAACTAATTATGATTATATTCAATTGAGAAATAATGATATTTGATATATATATATATATATTTATTTGAAATGTGAGATATATATATTGTGTAAGTGATTATGAATTTGAATATGATTGTGAATTAACCATGTTTTATGTGGAATGATTTCTTTAACAGATTCTCATACTCGACTAAGTTCAAACACTGGACTTTTGCTTGATAAACCTAGTTATCAAGGTACGCAGTAATGTGATTGTTGATTTGTAGATTATTTATATGTTTCCAAACTAACTCTAATCAAAGAGGAATTAAAAATTGTTTGAATTGGTTTTGCTTTTAGTCGTCGAATTCAGTTGTGGTGGAGCAGCAACCTTGTTAACAGGGTTAATATGGTAGTTTAAGCACTTAGGCTACTAGTCATGATGCAATGAGCTTTCTTAGTGGCTCGGCGGGTACTTGATAGAGAGTATCGTATCATTGTAACATTTGCTTATTCTTAAAAGGATATAATATAATTTAGTTCGCACTTATGTGGACGATTGAACTAGGCGATATTATTGATTAACTTAAGTAAAGTTGATAACGGCTATAAACCCTAGATATTTTTTTTATGAGGATATAATAAAGATATAAGTATTTGAGCTGCTTATATCAACCTCTTGAGCAATTGTGGTTACTCAAGACCTCAAGATTCCCCAAGATTGAATCCGAAGTTTGAATACTCAAGTATTGTATTGCTGACTTAATTAAAAGAAATAATTATTATGATTTTTCTTGCAGTAGTTCAAGAGTGTGTGCCACATCGTATTTGTTTGTATTACTGTGTACTGAGCCTCTTGCTCACTTTCTCTCTTTCAGGTATTGAAGATGACAAGTTTTATGATTTCTTAGGCAATGGGATGGTCTTTGAAGACTTTTCCGATGGGTATGATGACTATGACTCCTGGATCGACCTTGTTGTTTTTCTGGCAGAAGAGATTAACTCAAAGTTTGTTTTGTTTAAAAGTGTAATAGTATATACATGGCTTGTTTATAAGCCTAAGTTGTAATATAAAGTATTTATTTTCCTTATATAGTATGTAATATATGGTTTGTAAACTTTGGGCTACCAGTTATTGGTATCCATATGTTGTTATATTAAAGTATCTACTCCTTAATGAGTAGTTTTTGTTTAAAGTTATGTGTTTAAACAGGTTAAACAGGCAATTCACATAAACACTTCTTTTCAGGACAACCTTATGTGTGATATATCTGTATCTTATATATGGTTGGGGACTTGACATATCATATTTTAATATAGCACATGTCGGGTCCTTACATTCTAAATGGACAACGTGAAATTAATTATTCAAAAATAAAAATATTAAGAGTTATTCTTAAAAAGAATGGGGATGACATCCTTTCACCTCAAGAATCTTACTCAACCATTGTTCAACATGTATTTAGTTGTTATAACTAAATTGCCGCTTCAGAGTATGTATTCTATTTTAGAAGTATTCTCATTATTGGTTTGTTCAATTTAAAACTACTCAGTCTCATTTTCCAACATGGTTTACTCAATGGTTTGAATTTTTAGGTCCAATAGACAAGATATTTCCTGCTAAATTTATCAAGGATACCAGAAATTTATCAAATATGATAGGAATTTTGATATGATTAAATTGCGACAATGTTGTTCAAAATTTAACATATGATGGATTGTAAAATGATCGTATATATTAAAAAATGATGAAAATGGACATTCATTTATATAGGGGTGGGCATGGACCGGTTAATCAGTCCATGACGTTTTTTGAACCTAACCATTAAAATTGGTTTTTTTAAATGTCAAACCTAAACCGGTCCATTATTAACGGTTAACCATTTTTCTTGATTAATATTTTCGCTTCTTGGTTTTTAACCATTTAGCATAATTGTTAACTAAAAGTTGTGGTTAACCATATATCATAATTGTTAACTAAAAGTTGTGGTTAACCATATTTCCAGCTGACCTATAAAAAACTAAACTATTTTATTTCTTAAAGCTACATACTATTAAAACCTTCTCTTAATTGTAATGGATAAAGTCATGTCAGTTCATGCAAAAGGAGAACAATACGAATAACAATATGAAAATATTAGTCATATCTATTATTTCAAAACCTTTTAAACTCATCCCCAAAAAATCAATGCTCATATTTTTTGTTACTTCTTTTCCATCAACATCAACAGCTTTTAAAAGAAATATAAATAAATAAATAAAAACTTTGTCCATATAGATAGAACTATAATATCATAAAATATAAGTAGTGGAAGTAATTTAGACTCCTACCAATGCTTAATAATATTACATTAGTGTTTCAACTCTTTAGCCTTTTCTATTTAAAAAAATTAATATATATAATGTTATACATTTATAGATATCAGTTAACCATTAATCAGGTTTTTCATGGTTACAAATCGAAACCGAAAAAATTAAAACCATGAATCTAACTAACCGATGGACTGGTTAACCGTATTTTTTGGATTGGCTTTTCGGTTTTGGTTTGATTTCTCAGTTTGATTGGATTTTTTGCCACTCTAATTTATCAAAAGAGTATTTGGGTAAAATGGTGGGACAAATTCAAGACCTGCTTTGCAAATGGACCGATTGTTCAAGCTTATTTTAATCATTAAAGAGTAGAGAGCTATTAATCAAAATAGAAAATTTTTAAGAGAAAAAAGCAAAATTCAATTAGACTTGGCGAAAACCTTTGATCCAACATCATACAAAAGAAAATTCTTGAAATTGCATCTAACATCTCTAAAGTAGATAAAGAAGCAGATTGTTTCGAAAGTAATTCTCTTTACCAAAATGAAAACAATTGCTTAGATTGCACTTTGCTAAGTGAATATAAAGTGTCATGAGGAGAAATTTAGGAAATTTATTCAATAACTGTTGGCAAAATAATTCCTTCATTAAAAAAAACAAATCATATGGTGCAAAGGAATCTGCTTTATTAAAAGATAGAAGACAACCTTTACTTTCACTATTAAAAAAGCCTATTTTATAAAAGTAAGAAAGAAGAAGAGAAAAAGATGAGGTCCCTCTAATCAACAGTAAAGATTCCTTTTCCAATTAAATAAAAGAAGATGAGGACCCTTTGATCAATCGTAAAGATTCATTTTCCAATTATAAAATGGAGTATCTAGGTAGGGACACAAGTCCACAAAATCTCTCAATCATTCAAACATAAACACTTTTAACCCTTTAAACATCCTTCTTTACTTCTACTTTTTCTTAATTTATATCACTTTAAAGATTCCTGATCAAAATTGTAAGTCCCTTACGTAATATTTTCAAGCCTTTCGAAATTTGAGTTAATAAAAAACTTTACATAAATTAATAGAAGAAGAAGAAGAAGAAGAATCAGAAGTAGTATACATAGAAGACTTTGTTAAAAGAGATCATTTTATAAATTGTTATTATCAATTTTTGGAAGTCAATTAAATTGGTTAAGATCTATGCATCCTTACCTACTTGGTTGGAAATATTCAAAAATAATCCTTAATAGTGTAATATATCTTGGTACGTTAATAGTCAAAAGGGGACATACTTAAACGGTTAAAAGAAGTGAAGGAAAACTTAGAATTTGAGATAAATTATTTAAAAGGAACAACTCATTAGGTATGCTACTCCCTAACTATTGTTATTTACATATAAATTAATAGATTTAAAATGCCAATACCTTGATCAAATTAATAGATAAATCATATCTGGCATAATAATAAGAGCTTTGCTTATAAATTGATCAATCATGGTTGAAATTTTGAAATTGTGACTATACTCTCAATATCATAAGCAAGAAGATGAAATGCTTCTATTAATGAAATGGTTTCAATTATTGATGCAACAGAAGAAGTTGTATCCTTAAAGAAATGCTTCCACTTACTTTCAATGTCAAGAGCAACAAGTAGCATGTAAAATGCATATACTTGATATGACATATAAGATACATAAATACATGATATATATATATATATTTGTATGTGTAAACCCCTAATTTTTAGGGTAATATCAAGTTCAAACCCTAAAATGGAAAGTCAACCGGAAACCCTAAGTCAACAAACCCCTAGGAAAACCTAGCAGTTTAGATCTGGCAATCCCATATTCCTAAACCAAGAAGACGAAATACGAGTGAAGAATATAGTTTGGTTCGTAATAATATCAGGGTGCTTAAATGATCAGATTAACGAATTTTCGACCTATTTCGAAACTGATCGGAGACAGCCTTGAAAGGTGTGTCCCAGGGCTCGAAATATTAAATATATGTTATTAGTACCGTTAGAATTGTAATTTCATAAAATTTCCAAATATATCAGTTATATAATTTTTCGGGTTATAAAAGTTATAGTTATAACCTTTTGTCGTATTTTCATTACTACCGATACTTTAAATGTCTAATCTACTTTTTGATTTCTTTCACACTATTCACAAGTACAACCACCCATACTCTACTTCTTACATCCTTACAACTCATTCTTACAACATTTCATCATATTCCTTACAATTTACTTTTCCAATAGAACTTTTACTACTTAAACTACTTATTTAATTTTGAATCTTACACAACACAATACAAACAACTCTCCCTCTCCTCTTGTAGAACCGGTGCCCCCTCCCTCTTTCCTCTCACAATTTTTTTATTTAATTTCTTTTATTATACAAACCCTAATCCACTTTCCTATATATACCCCTTTATACCGACTTCATTTCACTTTTCCACTTTTCACTAAACCAGACTCTTGCAAAATTTTTCTTTCTCTCTTCCTCTCCTCTCTTGCAACCGTGACACACACACACTCACAACATTTTTTTTCTTCAAGATCTTGCTCCACACATCTAATAGGTAATAGATCTATACATTATTACCTTAAAAACATGTAATGGCAAGATCATTCATGTGTGATTCCACTCAAAAATCCCCATAAGCATTAAGCTAGGGATGTGGAAACACTTGAACATGAGATCATTGCCATCACAATGTTATAGATCTTGTTATTTGAGTTATTTTGCTATTACCTTGTTTTATTATCAAGTTATGTTGTTATTATTGATGATTTGTGCATATATTCATTATCTAATCATATTCACATAATTTGTCATAATGTTTATGCATTTATGACTAGTATAGTAAACTAGATCTAGTTGTTTTGAGTTCGTAAATGCATTAGACTTTTGTTTTATGTTCATAAATAACTTGTAATAGCATGATGATAGTAGAAAAATATTAGAAAGCTCAAGATCTACTTTAGTTTCAACAAAAATGATTTTCGAAAATTCGGATTAAAAAGGAACCCTATTTAGAAAAGCTATTTTTCAACTTCAAAATATGTATTTGACATTAAAAATGAAAGACTTAGGGAATAGATATCATAAATGAGTGATCTTGATGAGAAAAGCTTAGATCTACTAGGGAATATTTCTAAAATAAGGAAAAGTTTACAAAAATTATGTTTCAATCCCAATAACAAGTTTTAAATTCGTAATAAGGGAAGCTTGAAGTGTAAACACCCATTTTTCAACTCAAAAAACAAGATTTTTATTAAAAAAATGGAAACCTTAAGGAGTAGGTTTGATTAGGAGTTAGTTTTTGAAAGATTAAATGAGTTTTACAAAAAAAAAAAAAAAACAATCTAAAAAAGAACTTCCAAAATTCGGATTTGAAAATGATCACTATTTAAACACCTATTTTCAAATGCTAAAATGATAATTTTCATGGAAAAATATAAGTCCTAGGGGGTACATGTAATAAATACCAAATTTAACAAGGATAAAAGAGGTTTATCAAAGTATAATCCTATAACAAGAAATGGTTTCAAAGAATAGATTAAACAATGTTTTCATTTCTTAAAAATTTTGTAAAATTCGTAATTAAGCAGACCACCCATTTAACCATCTATTTTTTAACTCCAAAATGAAGGTTTTATTAAAATAAAAAAGGTGTTGGGTATATAGGTCATCAATGTTAAGTTTTGATAAAAGCAAGTGTGATTTTGTAAGAAGAAATAACTATTTTTCTCAAGTCTAGTAATTTCAAAAGTTTAGCAAAGCAAATGTTTTTCTAAAAGAATTTTTGGTATCATACCATTAAGAATATACATATAGATAGTTCATTTCATGACATTCATGATAATAACTTATCGGTTTTACATGTACGCATAATGCATTTGATAGAAATAAAGTTAGGAAAATAGTGTTTTATACATCCTATTAAGCATTATCTAAGTACATGAGGAAATAGCTTTGCCAACACCTATGAATCATGCATGATATTGAGTTATATATGTATATAATAGAGTCTTACAAAATATAATGATAGCTAAGTATCTATCAAAGCTTTGGATTGATGCTTGGTTTGAAATTAGAAGTTGAACTATGGGACGGGAATTTCGTATTGTATTTTTTACCCTATTGTTCATGAACCAAATGACCTTGTTTTTTGGAAATAACTCTAAAAATAGATAGCTCTCATAGAATAGGTAGAAATTGGTATATAATATGCAAAATTCCGAGTTAAAATGATCAAGTTATGACCGTTTTAAGTTGGAATTTCCTCTTAGATGAATTTTGACGAACTTGTTAGAATAGAATTTATAAGTCCATTCAAACTTCATAGAAATAATCATTAGAGTTATTTCTTTTGACTAGGAGACTTAGGAGATAGAATAGACCTTCCCGAGGACTATTATGATTAAATAGATTTTCGCGCCATGACAAAGTGAGTTCACTATCTTTAATTATATGCTTATGATTGTGCTTGTAATGTTAGTGTCATTAGAATTAGGGCAAGATAAAATTGGATTGTGTACGTGAATTCTACTTGGGTGAATCGATGATAAAAATATCAAAATGGACTTGTTGCAAATATTTGTATGATTAAGTATAGAATTGAAGTATCTGCAATATCTATGATCGCCCATAAATTGTTAATTAATATGCCACGATCTTATAATCAAATTGACATGCATACCTTATGTGGAGGCACATTGCATAGGTTATTATACCTTTGTGGGAAGAAGGCATAATAGCTGGGCAACGAGGGTCCTGCAAACTTGAATGTTGGCGTAATGGCTGGAAATTGAAATGTTGGCGTAATGGCCGAAAATTATGTGTGGGTGGGCACCTGTATCAACCACACTATAAATGAGAAAAATTGAAATCTAACCCCAAATGGAGGGCGCAAATCCATTCAACATAAGATTCTTGGAAAGTCTTATGTATTGTGTGCTCAGTGCTTGTGATCTCATATGCTTGTTAATATAACTTGCCTGATATATATATTGCTTGTTGAATATTTAATTTTTGGAAGTGAAACTCATTAAGCTCGTAAGCTTATGTACCTATAGTTTCCTGTTGCAATATGATTATTTGTAGCTATCTCCAAGAGGCCACTTTCCGTAGGTATATCTTTTGGAATTTAAGGAGCTTTTTGAAGAAGTTGGGATCTAGATGTAGATGGACTTCTAGTTGAACCTCCTTTACTTATATATATATATATAATGGTTATTGTAAGAGACTTTTGAGGACTTAAAAACTCTTAATATTTTGACGGGGGTATGCCCCTTAGATCATGTAATCGATTTTATCAGGTTATAACTGTTATGATTTACATTCCTATTGCTATGTATGTCTCTTAAGCCATTCAATTCAAAGTATGGTTCCCTATATGTTGAACATGAGCCTTACACCCGATGTTTAAACTCATGGAATGACTAAGATTGTTATACTTGAGTTTAGATATTGAGTGTGGCGGATTGTTATGTTTAGGGTACCATTTGGGGTGTGACGGTATGTTATATGATTAAATATATGATGTATATATTAAAACATATCCTATATAATATATAAAATACATATCACATATAATACATACGCATATAAAAATATGATATGTTATTTTATGTTTTGAAAATTATATACAATACACATAAACAAATATGTCATTTATAACATATAAAGTATATATACTATACAAATTTTATGCATAAAGATTTTACATACCATTATGACATATAAATTATGTATATCTTAAATAGCACGTGAGAACGTATACATGTTTTGTATGTTACAATAACATACAATATACATTTCCTAATTTAATATATTACTATAACATATAAGATATATAAATACATGATATGTTTTTTTATGTTATATGATGTACATAAAATTGTACTTATCCAATGTAACATATAAAATACATATCATATATAACATGCATGACATATAAACACATAACATGTTATTTTATGTTTTGTAAATAATATATAATACACATAAACGAATATATCATATATAACATATAAAATATATGTACTTTACAAAGTTTATATATAAAAATTTTACATATTATTATACCATATAAGTTATATATATCCTAAATAACATATAAGAACATATACACATTTACAAATTTGATATATTCCTATAACATATAAAATATATCACAATTTGATATATTGCTATAATATATAAAGTATATATATCTTGCAAAACATATATAATATATATATTCCTTACAAATCTTATGTACACGATTTTTATATTACTATAATGTATAAAAAATATATGTCTTACATAACATGTAAAAACAATTTGAAATTCAATTTATTACTATAACACACACACACACATATATATATATATACATATTAAATATTCTATATAAGAACATATACAAAAATTTTTATATGAATTTAACATTGCAAATACATATTTTATATATATCAGTTAAGCATGATATGCTATATAATATAAATTTTAAATATTTAAGTTACATTGAAGATTATCGTTTTATAGATTACGGTGTTTGTATCAAATGAGATTGATATAGTCGAGGTTTGAAGTTGGAGATTCAATAAAAAAATACATGAGTAGGATGTGTTATGGCAAGTTGATAGGATCATAAAAGCACCCCCCTTAAAAAAAAAAAAAAAAAGAAGGCATTTATAAGAAAGTTCCCATTTTATCCCTTAAAGTATTGAATTTGATTCATAATAGCTCATATATATGTATGTATATATTAACGGGTTTTGCAATATTTTCTAGAGTGTATCGTAAATAAATTAAAAAAGACAAAAAAAAAAAAATCTAGGCTTAACTACTTAAATAATATAGATTATAAACAATTAAATCTAGCTAAATGCATGCCCACCACAAGCAAATATTAGTTAAAGCTTTTATTCAATTTATCATTCTATGTAATTTGACAAAAATCCATCAATAGAGAAGAATGAGATAGCTGTTACAATTATTCCTTGCAAATACTATTACGGTATTTATTAATTATAATTTATTCATTTATTGAAGTGAATGAGCCATATAATGAATAAGTTAAGGCCATGGCAATATCGGCTCCATGAGACAAAGCCAAACAAACAAATTATAAGATTTATTTATATTCCAAACCAATGTAGAGATCCAGTCAGGGTCAGCCATTGAGTCACGCAGTCCTAAATGGCCAGAGCCCAACCATAAAATGGATGTTCTCGCAGCCTCGAGGATCCATGTACTCTACGCGCTACCATGGATCTGTTGCCTTGCCACTCCGTCTATCCATCTTCCCCCAACCGTGACCCGTGACCGTATATGTCTGTAACAACACTCTTTCGAACTCCTAAGTCCTAAACCTTTGGCCGATTCTAAAACCCTTTAATAACAGATTTCCTCTACTCTTTCTGTCTCTCATTCATCACCAGATGAAGCGCGTGTGGAAGATCTCCGATGCCGCCCAATCTGAACTCCTCTCTCTTAGAATACCCTCCAAAACCCTAACTCCTTCTCATATCTTCACTCTCACAAAATACCCTTCGCTCTCTCGCACTCACAACTCTTCTTCTTCTTCAACTGTACGTCTCTCTTCCGCACTATCCAACGTCCTATCGCTCTTCATCAACAAGCTCTCCGCATCCGATATCAAATCCGGAGCCGCCATGAAGGAAAACGAAAAAGGAGATTCTTGAGCTCAGTGACGAGTTAGTTAGCTTTCGCGATGATCCTGATCATATTTTTAGGGTTTTGGAGGATAGATATAAGGATTTGGTGAAGGAAGGTAGTAGTGGCGAGTGTAGTCATGGCGCTAGTGCTACTTTTATTGAGCTTCTTAGAAATTGGCTCCTTGGCCTCCTTTAGCTATGCAGGTTATACTCTTTTTTAGTTGTTCTTATTCCAATTTTCATTAATAACAATGTTTCACTTTTTTTAATTGATTGAACAAATGCATTACTTATTGTTTCAATGTTTGTTCAGATTATAATCATGATTGTTAAATTGGCTGGCTAACTATATGGTTCATTTGTAATTCTATAAGATTTTTTTCCCCTCTATTGAAAGCAAAATCATTTAGTTGTAGAATTTTGAATTTAGGCGTTTGACAACTGTTTCTATATGATTTTGTACGTTTTCATACATTTGAAAACCGTAAAATCACGAGTTTGATGACCTAGTCATATTAACCTGTGTTCGTTGAGAAAAGATTCAGTGGTTATACGAATATTATACACCTGGTGTGCAACTATTAATGATTTTCAAATAGCTTTGAAAACTCACATTATATTGTTCATATGTTAGCATATAGTTGACAGTTATAAGAAGATGGTATAAGTGGGAGGTGGTAGGAGCTATGGCATGTTTTCTTTAGAAAGTGATTGAAAAAAAGTGAAATTTATTTGCACTCTTTTGGGGCAAAATTTTTTTTCAATGGGCAATGTGAGTAAAATCTGGAGAAATATTTTTGTGAAATAATGGAATCCTACTTAGAAATTCTAACTGGAAAAAAAAGGTAAATGTCCATTTACGTTTGCAAGTTTCATGTGATTAATATTTATATAGAAAATCAGTACGGATTGGTTAGCGTGTTGGCAAATTGATTGGCATTATTATGGTTTTGCTCTGTAGGCCTCTCCGCCCTTATATATTGTATATATTTGTTCTATTGAACTTAGGTTTTCATTTGGAGAAGGAAAGCTGCAGAGAATGGCCTTCCTTTGGCATCAGAGGAGTATGCTAAAGGGATTGCAATTGCAGGCAGGATGAAGGACGTTGATCTTGCTCATGAACTATTTACAGAAGCAGCTAATAAAAGACTGAGGACAACATCCACATATAATGCACTTATGGGTGCTTATATGATGAAAGGTCATATTGGAAAGTGCCAGTCAGTATTTATAGACTTGAAAAGAGATGCAAATTGCAAGCCTTCTATAGTATCATACAATATTCTTATATCATTATTTGGGCGGTTGATGCTGGTAGATCATATGGAGACTACATTTAGGGAGTTGGAGAGTTTGAACTTGTCCCCTAATTTGAGTACTTACAATAATTTAATTGATGGGTATCTGACTTCCTGGATGTGGGATGACATGGAAAGAATTTTTCAGATGATGAGAGATGGACCAGTTCAGCCTGATATCACCACTTACTTGCTAATGCTTCGTGGTTATGCACATTCAGGTAACTTGAAGAAGATGGAAGATACATATAAACTGATAAAAGCTCATGTTGACAATAATGAAATCCCATTGATTAGATCCATGATTTGTGCATATTGCAAGAGCTCTGTGAAGGATAGGGTTGCAAAGATTGAAGCTCTATTGAGGTTGATTCCTGAAAATAACTATAGACCTTGGTTGAATGTGTTAATGATAGTTGTCTATGCTCAAGAGGACTGGCTAGAAAAGATGGAGAGCTCCATTAATATGGCATTTGAGCGTCAAGTTGCGGTTAATACTGTTGGTATTATGCGGACCATAGTTAGTAGTTATTTTAGATGCAATGCGCTTGATAGTCTAGTGAACTTTGTCAAGCGTGCGGAATGTGCTGGATGGAGAGTATGCAGATCCTTATACCACTGCAAAATGGTAATGTATGGATCACAGAAGCGCTCGAAAGAAATGGAAAATGTTCTTTATGAGATGGAGAAATTCAATTTTCCTCGTACAAAAAAAACATTTATCATACTGTTCAAGGGTTACTTATCATGCGGTGAAACACATAAACTAGAAAAATTGAAGGGATTGATGTGCAAGCATGGTTATGGGGACTTTTTCAACAAAGTCCCTTCGTAAAATAGTCTCAGCTGCTGGCTTGTTGCACTCTTATTAAGAAGAATTGGCTTGTTGCACTCTTATTAAGAAGAATTGTACAGTGGATTGACGAGGTTCAATCTGTATGCTGTGGAGTATAAGGTCTGGATTTCCAAGGTAATGTTTTCAAATTATACATGTCTTGGTTCTTATTTTCTGACTTGTTTATCTGGTTCATTTTGTGCTAAATTGTTGTGGATTTAATTTCTCAACATGCTTTGAGATTTGATTTTTAAAATTGTGATAACACATGTCCCTATGAGCTGCTCTGTGACTAGGTGGTTTACTATCTGTTTGAGATTCTTGGAAATTGACCTGTTTAAGATTGGAGCAATGTGGAAGCCTGAGCATAGTCGACCAATTTTCTGCCAATTATTAATTTCCCACACAGGCTTAGTTATTAGGAAGATCTTACCTGCAACTCAAGTTCTTACTGTGGTGAAATTTTGTAGAGTTATTTACCCAAAAATATATTTTGTAGTCTCAGCACTTTTCTGGGGAAGCCTGAAATTGATAAGCTGCACTGAAGGAGGATTCCATTCTTAATTGAACAATAAGACTATAATGGCACGTTTGGTGCACGGGAATGGACTAGAGTGGAATTACGATTCCGGCTTTCATTCTTTTTCCCAATGTTTGGAAGCTTTTTAGAAACCAGAATCGTGATGCCTTGAAATCGACGATTCTCGCTTTGAAGAGAATTCGATTCCGTTTTTGAGAAGGGGAATCACGATTACATTTTATCTTTATTAATTATATGCAGTGTAATTACTTTTTTATCTTTTTATGTATTTATATTTTGCATTTATTACTAAAGACATTCACAACAATTATACTTTATTCCATTCCATGTAATCTTCCAAACATAGGAATTGATTGATCATTACCAAACTCATTTCATTCCAATCTATTTCATTCTATTTCAATTCATCCATTCCATTCCATTCCAAATCATTCCTACGTACCAAATGTAACATAAGAGGCTTGCCTCAAAAAAAAAAAAAAAAAAAAAAAAAAACTTTTCACTTATTGAATATTTCAATTGCTGAATTTTCTTATAAGAAAAGCGATTACTATTACCCAATTTTATTCAATTATCTCGATGATTGGGAAGCACTGCTGTCAATGTAGTATAATCTTCATAAGCTTGGTTGTCTATAAAGTTTTACCTGCTACTCAAGTTCATTACCTTGATGAAACTTTATATAGAGTTCTAATACCTGAGGGAAACTTGAAACTAATAAACTGCATTGAAAGAGATAACTCCTTGCTTAATATGAGATTCTGAGAGGCTTTACAAAGCCTTTTTACCTCATTGAAAATGTCTGCTGCTTTAATTTGATTGATTTATTTATTTTCCTTTGAAAAGCAATTTCAATTATCTAGTGTTGCTGAAAAACTCAATTATCTAATCTTACTAGGACATGACCACAATTTGGAGAATAAAAATGCAATGAAAGGAAAATACACTCTTCAATAATTACTATACCAACAGCATGCTGTGTGGTTTATTTATAAATTATATATAATTTCATGAAAGGAAAGCTAAATTAGCCATTTATCAATATTTGTCAGTCCTAAGATATGCTCAATGTATTTCTTTGTGTAAGAAGGAACATGCTCTGACTGTGCCATTTGATGATTCATTTAATAAAATATATTCTATATTTTAATGGAGACTCTGCATAATATAAAAAGTCTTGATGTGGTCTTGTTTGTCTGATGTATAATATATTCTTGTATTTTTCAGGTTTTGTCAAACACAATCAATTAACATATAAATGGTGCTTTGTTAAGGAGTGACTTACACAGGACTTTGCCTCATCAGCAATTAGAATGAGTTGTATTTGGTGGTATGAGAATACAAGGTTGTAAAGAAACAAACATAAAAAGGAAAGATTTTATAATAAAGTTTTTAAAATTAACGATGAGAGCCAAAAGAAATGTATCTGGTTCTAGTGGATTTCAATGTCTTAAGGGATCAAATTTTGAACAGTTTGAGTGTTCATTGCCTTCCTCTTTGGAAACCCTAGCTGCTGCTGCCATTACCATGGCAACTACAAGTGGGGAACCAAGGATGCACCCTAAGATCACCAGAGGTCATGAGTTGTGAGCCCAAGCTTTTGGCTGTGATCTTTCTGATTCCCGATCATTGGTGGCTAGGGTGGCAGCTGCAGCCAGGGCTTTGGAAGAGTAAGGGAGTAGAAATTGGGGGGCTAAATTTTCACGAGTAGAAGGCAATGATGGTAACCTCTACACAGTAGGAAAGAGATGACCATTCATACAGCCTACATAGGAATGTCATTCCATAGCTAGATGGTTTGTTTGGTGACTCTGTTGAGTAGCTATATTGCACCAAATAGTTAATGAGAACAAGGATGGTTTTTATGTGAGTGATGCTGGATATTTAATATGTTTAATGTTTTCACTCTGCAATGCAACTGTGACATTTAAATTGAAGTTGGATGTCAGCTCCCTATATTTTTTGTTCCATGCCCTATAAGCACCATTTAGGGCCTGTGCTAAGAGTCAATTTGGCAGCTGAAAAATGAATATCTTTTGCAATGAAGATAATGTGGCGCATCCTAATATATATTCTGTTTCAATCCGTTTGAATGAATTAATGTAAAGAACATGATCCAATAGCCCATAATTTCCTATGGGTTCACAAATTTTGCGAGGGTTCACTTCTTCTCATGCTTCTTATGCATCTATAGTAGAGATGGAGGTGTTTGGCCCTCCAAAAGATTTTAAGGTAATCCATTTGACAGTTTGAGTTTTTTTTTTATTTTTAGGATAATATCAGAAATGGTATTTAAACTGTAAAAAAAATATGTAATTAGGCATCTAAACTTTGAAAATGGTCAATTTAGTATCTGAACTTTAAAATTGATCAATTTGGTACTTGAAAAACTTTGAAAAACCTTAATAGAGGTATTGTTAGAATGTACAAAAAGTTATTTGGGATACTAAATTTATCAATTTCAAAGTTTAGGTACTAAGTTGATCAATTTCAAACTTTTGATATCTAATTATATATTTTGTTAAAATTAAGATACCATTTGTGATATTAACCCTTTATTTTTCATCTTAGGTTACTATTACAAATGCTACCTAGGCTTTATTAGATATTCTAACTTACTAATAGAATTTTCTTTAAACAATGTCGCTAATGACATGAGTATGCTTATTTTCTTTTTGGGTGAGCGAGTAAACTTGCTAATCTACTTTGATAATTTACTTACTTTTGTGACCGAGATACAAAGATGAAAAAGCCTGTTGACTATCATTGAAGGGTACATAAAAAGCACATCATGGTCATCTAGGTAGATTTGCAGCGGTATATTGAAAGTCAAGGTAGTAAAAGTGACAATAGAGTTTAGGTAGTGAGTTGTAAACTTGAAAAGGTTAAAAAGTTCTTGTGACAATAATCATTTGTTTATGTTTTGCCACAATTAATTTCATGTCTCCACTTGAGGCTTGCCATACAATCTTAACCATGCCTCAAGCCCAGCCAGCTTATTTAGCTGATAATCATGTAGTAAGTTACCTGTCTTGGATTGGAATCTCTGCTACCTACCATATTCTTCCTTATTTCTTCTGATGTGGTATGCTAGCATCAGTGAAGTCCATTGTGCAGCACAACCCCTTCTATCTATTTTTCATTCATTATTTTATTATTGTTTTAGTAAAGCTGGCATCTGTCCTTCCATAGAAACATGCTCATGGCATCTTTTGTGGGCAATCCGTGGTTTGCTCTATAGAAATTATGCTACTGGCTATCAACTGATTGACTGTCGTTTGGTTCGCAAATCTTGACTAGTTCTTATCTCATCTTCACAGTCGCACTATATAATTGACTGAGTTCTTGCCCTACTGCAGGTGATGTCTCATGCTAAACGAGTCTTCTGCAATAGCTGCCTAGTGCTTGAAAGGTTCGTCAATTTTCACTCTGGATTGGTTCCTTCCTGAGTGGTGTATCAGCTATCTTTCTTGAGTATAAATTCATAACTGAAATTAGAAGATTCGCTTGTGGCGTTGCTGTGCTGTTATTGACTTGAAACACTTGGTGCTGTAAAACATGAGCTCGTATGTCTATGAGCACAATGCCCAGCATATCAATCCCAGTTACTCGAATGATTACTTACAAAGATTAGTTTAGGTGTACAGTGCCATTCCTCTTTACTGATGTTAGTAGGTTCCTGTCTCTCAAATCTATCCAGAAAGAGTTCCTTCTCAAGAGCCAAAAGGTGAGTCGAGAGCCTGTCATAAAAGGATCAAGTTTTGACTGTAATTTATTGTATACATTATTGTATTTTCTATCATCCTATTGGAGAATAAGAGAATTAAGAATTCTTTTGACAGTTGTTGTTCTTTACTCGTTTCGGCTCTTGTAATAAGATTTGAAGGATTTATTCTTTACAGCTTGCGATGGATTTTTCTTGTAAGTATGGTTATGGATTATAGGTGGTATAGGTGAGTTTTACATCGGTATTAGGCGTTCAGTAATCAGTTGTGTGCTTGCATTGCATCTGCCAACAGCAGTCTTCGAGGCTAACTTATCTGTTCATATATTTTGTGTAGGCTCTCTTTTATCCAATCAGTCACGGACTCTGATTGTAGCATATTAAAATCCTCACATTTATTACTTAATCATCACTTTGTAATAGCATACTAGTAATTTAATGTTATACCTTAGTATAGGTCTTTAATAATATTGAGATTTTTTTTTTATTTCCTTTTAATTTATTATCCAAATGTGTCGCTTCATATTCTTTTCTTCCTAATTTTTTCCTATGACAAATACGTGTTGAAGACAAGCAAGAGCAAAACTTAATTTTAACAACTCTGATAAAAGGAAAGAAAGTGGAGTAAGAATAAAAGGGAATATAATTATAAAAGAACGAAAAAAATTACTCCATCTTGTTTAGATACTAAAACAATAACTGAAATATATAAATAAGTAATGCAAAAATTTCTGAAAAAAGGCAGGCTACATTCGCCATGTATGACATATAAGCAGTCATGAAACGGAAATAAAAGAAAGGAAAAGTTGATTGGTAAGTGGCATTTAGTTTCTTTACAAGCCAATTCATGTTGTTTACAGCGTGTGCACCCCTCTCCACGTAACAAGTGTAATAGTTAAGTATGTCAATATGATAATTTTTTAGTTCATTTTTAATATATTCAGTCGTATGTTTTTAGTGAGCTCAATGATATCAGTTACAATCTAAACTAATGATTTTGCTTAAATACATTATCAATTGCATCATGATCACCTAATTTCATTAAATCAATAAACCGTGATGAATCAAAAAGGTTGATTTTACTAATTAAGTACAAGCAAAATGCTAGTGCCAACAATTTAAGATCTGACCCGTGATCTGGATACTGACAGGAATAATAAATGGGTCGAGCCTGGAATGACACGAATTTAAATATGCTAGGTTTAGGTTTAGGATCTAAACCAGTTTACAAACCCGCAAACCAATAAAATATACTGTTATTGTTTTATATTCCTTTTTATTCAAATATAATATTATTACCCCTTATGACAAAACATTCTATAAGAAAAAATTATATACATATAGCTTATATAACTATGAATAAACATGCATATGGCATATATAAAAAATATATCTTATTTAATGAATGAATATATATATATAATTTATAAAGTAATATATAGTTGATTTATTTGCTACATGTATTGCATACGTACATATATATATATATATATATATATATAAACATACATAACATATATACCATATAGCATGCAACCAAATATCTATAACAAATATATGTATAGATAGAATACACACATATAACAAAGTCTATAGGTAATAAATATACAATCTATGTTATATAAAGATTACACATATAACATATTATATAAATATTAATATTATAATAGATATTGTATATAAAACATTCATAGAATGATTAGACTATATATAATAATATATTTAACTTTGAATACGTATAAAGTTTGCACTATATAACATATATCGCATAAATATAACATAAGCTACATTATGTATATATACATAAATACATAAACAAATATTTATAATATATGATTGTGTATCTATATATATCCATACTTATATATATATATTTGATCTATAAGTTATGATACATAATTTATATGTTATATGTGTGTGTATATGTTATCATTCATTTATTACATAAAATAAATATGCTATAGTATATAAATATATATTAATATATCGACATAAACATAGATTTTATATATATCCTTTATAGTTTGTAAAGATTATATATATATATATATATAGATACAACTTAAAGCATATATAATTTATAAATTACATATAAGATATATCATGTAGATATATATCGTAATATGTGTATATATATAACATATCTATACATGTATAAAATCTATATATTATAAATGTATAACATATGTACCATCTGTATTTGGGTACATCAAATTTCTAGTAGGAATCCTTTGTGTGATATAATATAAATGACATATATTGTATAGATTATACGTAATACATATATATTATATAAAATAGAAATTATACATATCAATATTATATAACATATAGACTATGTTAGTTATATACATATCTATATTTTTTTAACTATAGATATATATACATAGATTATATATGTATATTTTTAGACTTTGTTAATAACAATAACAAATGTCTAAAGAATATACATATATAATCTATGTATTATATATATCTAATATTTAAAAAATACAAAACCTTTTTTTTATTATCATTAATTATTATTCACTAATATCATACTTATTTAACAATTATTTAATTATTTATAATATCTTCTTTAAAAAAAAATATATATATATATATGAATAATATATCATACATAATTTGTTAAACATGTCTATCTTGGATAATAATGATTTTAAAATATTAATATCTAGGATGATAAAAAATATTTAAATTTTGATGGAATCTATATACTTTATAGGTTTTATCAATCTGTAAAAGGGTTAATGCGAGATACAGTATAAATGGTTTAGGTCATTAATTTAAGTTTTTGTACATAATTAATAAACAGGTTAGATAATAGATTTGAGGTTTTTCAAATAAGAACCTATTAAAATATGGATACGAGACATAACAAGATAACATGAATTACTAGTCCTACCTCCTACAAAACACATTATAAGCTGAATTTTGATGAAATTCTTAACTGGTTTGTATGGTTATAACGAATCTTATGCTCTTTAAACGCTTAGGGTTGTAGCCTGTAGGTTAGCAATAGGTATTCCGAACCTAGAGTAAGTTTGTTAATGCTGGAAACTGGAAATAGGTTAAACATAACATTGTAAATCACTTCCTAGTCTTTAATAAATTGGCAAATAGTTCTCAAGAGTTATATTAATCTTGTCAAACTTTGATATTAGTGAGAAAACATTCACTACCATACTTTGATTTTAGTGTGCTTTTATTAAACCAAAAAATCAGCATCCGTACATATTATCAATTTTTCAAAGTTAATGAAATTATTTACAACATTTCAAAGTTCGAAGAGTATTTTTTATTTTTCGCCAATAAAGGTTTAGAAAATATATTCAACTTAGATAAAAATTCCTCCTGTGATTTTAAAATTTTACTCGTATCCTAAACCAATGACGTTATATCAGCCAAGGGTGAGACAAATTAGCAAAACTTATTTCCAGTATCGATTTTTAGTTCGCCTTTACCGTTTACTTGCTTGGATTAGCAATTAGTAAAACATTTTCAAAAGCCAACTCTTTTATTTTCTTCTAAAATCAGAAATAACAGAAGCAAAATAACTGTATCGCAATCCTGAAAGACGACGAAATCAACACCCGAGCATGCTTACTAAAAATTCACGTTCGTTAAATGAAAAAAAAAAAAAAATTAAAAAGGAGTAACAATTATTTTGGTGTTATCATGCTTTATGATAAAAAAAAAAAAAAATAGGTAGAGAATAGAAATTTTTTTAATGAAGAGAAAAAAAAATTATTATCTATCTTAGATTACTTAGAATGGATATTCCTTGATGTTTATGTAAAATAGCAATTTAATTTTAATAAACTAAACGCAACTATGGAGATGTATAGATTAGGATGGATTCATCCATTGCAACCATTGCTCAATGTTAGCAAAAGCTAACATTGTATTTACCCTTATAAAATTCATTGTCTCCTAGTAGTGAATCACAATGCTATGTTATGTTATTTTTTTAGGTTTAAGACTCAAATAAAAAAAAAAAAAAGTAAAACGTTGAGGATTAAAAATGTATTTTTCTCTTTTTTTAATAATATTGGTAATGAGTTGTCATATTCAATAACCGAACTTTAAGTTTTTTTTTGTAATTAACTACTATTATTTTTCAATTGTCAATTAAGGCACCTAGTTCAATTTTAAACAGCTGAATTTACAATGTAAGCAAACTCCGTTAGTTACAGTTGGCTGTATTGGCAAAAGGATGAATGGCCTCTTGACTATATAAAATGCCAACTAAAATGTTCTCCATTATAATTGTTCCTCCAATAAAACAAAATGACTATATAAAAAAGTTAAAACTCTTTTCCAATACGAAAGTTAATTTGGTTTAAGGAGAGACAATAACTTATCAAACTATAAGAAAAATTCAAAAAATAATATTAAAAAGAGATGGAGCACAAAAATCTACGGTGGTGCACCACCATTAATTGCAGCATCTTCATCATGAAACACCATGCTTTTGCCATAAGACCCATTAAAAGGAAAAAACCAGTGCCAATTCTTGAAATCTTCATGTATAAAACCCAGTAAAGATTTAGAACTCCAAAAATAATGAAACCTACGTTAATTTTTCCATATAACCTATTATAGAACCAAAATCTAAAATAAATTATGCGCTAACACACTAAGAGACTTAACAACTTTGCTTGACAGCCACCTTCACTACTCCCATGTTTCATGCATTGACTCCAACCCTAAGTGTAGGACAAGATATAAAGATAAATCGTTTTTTTTGATTTGATGCTTAATCAAGACTAGATAAAAAAAGATAATACCCTTTTGATTTTGAACACCTAAATCTTTTGGTTGAAGCTTGCTATTTTGGGTCTTTGCTATGATTGTGGTAAAAATGTTTTTCTTTTTTCTTTTTTAATGTTCATCCCATCTTCTTTCTATGATGGAATAATTGTGAAAAATATCTCTACATTCCTTTTAGTCTTCACTTATATTTATAAAAAATAGAGACAGGATTACACATCTTCATGAATAGCTAGGATGCCTTCCATCATGACATCATTTAAAATATCAACGTTTTGGATGGTTAAAAAGAAAAATCAACATTTGGGGATAAATCCATTTAAGGTATCGACATTTTTTTCGATAAATAATCACTTTTAATTTATCGACATGGGAATTACAAGAGTGCAGCATTGTCAGCTGCATCCTCCATTACAAGTAGTTGCAAATTAGTAGACCTACTACTACTAAGATTAACTTCACAAGCTCTAACTTGTTCATTACAAAAAGATGCATAGACATCATTACAAAAGGTTAAAAAGAGAAATTAGTTGCAAAGTAAGTCAAATAAAGTATTAATAATTAGCCATTAATGAATATTAAGAAAATTTAATTTAAAAATATTCCAAACATCGATACCTTAAATCAATAATTCAAAATTTAATACTTCATTTGATTCACTTTGTGAAATCTTATTTAAGCACTCAAAACATTAATATTTTAAATTAACTTACCCCCAAAACGTTGATAACTTCTAATGTAATTTATCCTTTTTAATAACTTAAAATAAACATATTATGCATAATAATGTTATCCCAAGTTTTCAATGTATTGAATGTACTATTCCATTATATTATGATAAAAACTAATTAGTCATAGAAATTGTACATCATTATCTTGACATAGTCCCTTCAATGTACTACATAGTTAGTATCTAATTTAATCATAACTTAATTAAGAGATAAATAAAGGTTTGTCTTTAATGTCTTTATAGAAGATGATTCTTGTTAACATAATTATAATTCAATCAAGTATACAACATTGAAAACATAAATTTTCAGAATCACTCTAATTGAGTTCAAGTGTCTCACATATACAAATATAACAATGTTTAATCAAGATGTCCTATCTAGAAGTATTGGGGGTAATCCTTTTATCAATATATTTGCAATCATCAATTTTGTATTAATATGTTTAAATGATGCACTTTATTTCTGCACTGCTTCTTTAACGACCAAATTTTTTTATTTCCATGTGCTTATAATCCTTTGAATACTTATCGTTCTTTGAGGAAAAGATTTTTGTGGAGTTTTAACTAAAAATTTTTAGCTTGATAATTGCTTGGAGATTCTTATTTAGTTAGGTTATTTTATGTATTGGTGTATGATTTTTATAAATATTTCGAGGAAAATAGTGATCATTTGGTTAAAACCTTAATTTTGGGTTTTAAGGTAACATTTTAGCTTAAAGGAAGGAATTTTGACAAGTTAAAGTGGAATTGATGAAGATTAGTTGAAGTTGGAGAATGTGTGGAGAGTTTATGAGGGGAATAGAATAGGATTTTTTAGAGTACACAACTTGATACATGATCTATGTTGAAGGTTGCACTGAAGAAAAGGTCATAAAAATAACTCATGTTTCGAGCCATGTTGAAGGTGATTTTTCAAGAAAAATTGTCACTGACCAGAGTACACAATCGTGCAACCCCCGTGTTAACTTGATTTTTCAACTAATATATATATCCACACCCAATTGTGAACATTTGGCCAAGATATGATTTTAGCCTAATATTATATATATATATATATATATATAGAGAGAGAGAGAGAGAGAGAATGTTTTTCTAGAATAAGAAAGTAAGAGACTTGAGAAAATTAGTGGATGTTTGAAAAGATTTGATGTGTCTTTTCAAACTACTTATAAATAGGTTTCTCTGCTCTAATAGACACAAGTTTAGAAAGAATTAGAGCATTCATAAAGAGAAAAAAATATAGAGAACAAATCAAGATCATAGTAGCTTACTGGAGATTATGAGATTCAAGTCAAAAAGGGCTTTTTGATTACAAATTCTTTTGATTCTTCTTATATTTGTGTTTTCATCGCTAGAACTATGGAAGAGTATAGTTTTTACCCAGTCTTTGAAAAACCTTAACACTAATATGTAACTATGCTTGATTGATTTCAATGATAATTTAGTTTCTTGAATTTATCAATGTGTTCTATTTATATTTTCCTAAATAAATATATCTAGCGTACTAATTCACGTATAATTTTATATAAGTAGATTGAGAAATCACTTATTTGAATATATCTCAATAAACAAATAGATTTGCATGAAATCCTAAAGATAAGATGACGTAAATCTTTTGGATTAGATTAAGGCCTTAGTGTGTTTGAGATCTCGTAGTGGATTCTTTGAACGTTAATGAGATTCTAGGCTACTATTGGCTAGGAAGAGATTCTAGTTCATAAATCTAAGGTTAAGGATTAGTAATCTTGAGAAAGATGTTAATTTAATCGAGGATTCCGCAATTCAAGGACTCATTTATTAATTGAATCTTGATTTGGTGAAAGTTACCTATTAGGGTTAGTGGTAATTCAATGTTGAGGTAACCTTGTGATTTGGTATATCTTACAAGCAATATTGATCTAGTAGTGTAATTAATTGGTAAGTAGAAGTTGTTAAGTGATTAATTATTAGAATAACTAGAATTTGTAGGTTAGATAATAGGATTTGAGTAAATACTAGTACGTGGTGATTTGTGCTATACTATTGTTTCGATGGGTATACTGACTTATTAATTGATCATAGAATAGTATTAAGGATAGGAGTTTTAATTGTGTGAAGCGATCATATTGACGGCTTACTAATAGTGTCAACAACTCGAAACCTTGAAATAAAATTCCACAATCATAAATTGTGGCTTCAAAGCAAAATAAATTCTGCTTCCATAGTCGATACAACAATGATTGATTGCTTTATACTTTTTCATAAGATTACTTCTCCAATTAATAGGAATAATGAACCAAAATGCAGATTTTCTTGTATGAAAACATCTAACATAATCCAAATCAAAACAACTAATCATCCCTATTGATTGGACCTTCTATAAGTGAGCATGTGATCGTTTGCTCCTCACAAATATCTTAAAGCTTTCTTAGTGGCTCTTTAGTAATCCAATCTTGAATTACTTTGATATTTACTAAACATCTCAACACCAAAACTAATGTTGTGTTTGGTATAAGTTTGAAGATACATCAAACTCTAAAAAACAGATGCATAAGAAATTTTTGCCATTTGTTCACCTTTCAAGTATTCTTTGGACATTACATGTTGTAAAATTTATCTCCTTTTTTGAGTTGGACCTATATGCGTGATGAACATTTGTCCATCTCAAACATTTCTATAACTTTATTATTTAAGTCCTTTGGGATAAGCATAACAATCCTTGTGATCTATTACAAAATATTTCAATTCCTATGTTATATTGCCTCACCTATGCCCTTCATCTCAAAGTTCTTACAAAGGAATTCTTGGCTTCACATAATAAAATAAGGTCATTAGTAGCAATCAAAATATCATCAACATATAAGGTTAAGAAAAAAAATTTACTTATATTGACTTTCATGTGTATACATCGATCGACACTGTTCTAGGCTTCACATAATAAAATAAGGTCATTAGTAGCAATCAAAATATCATCAACATATAAGGTTAAGAAAAAAAAAATTTACTCATATTGACTTTCATGTGTATACATCGATCGACATCGCCTTTGTTGAAACCAAAAGCAGTTATAGTATCATTGAAAAAGGCTATCTTAACATCCATTTGGTATAACTTTAAATCATTATGAGTGACTAAAGCTAAAATAATCCTAAAAGAGTCTTTCTTTTAAATGGGTGAGATGGTCTCTGTATGATCAAAGCTATCATTTTGAGTGAAACATTTGGCAAAAAGTCTAGCTTAATGTTGTTTAATATTATCATTCGAGTCTTGCTTTTTCTTGTAGACCCATTTACAACCAACTCTTTGACGTCCTTTTAGCAATTTAATGAGTTCTTAGAATTGGTCTTGATTTATATAACCATTGTACTCCATTACTTGTGAGAATGAAATTAGATTGCTATCAATTTTTATGTCAAGTTGCAACCCTTGTAGATAAACTACATAATCATTAGAAATAATAGATTTTCTCCTCTTCAAGATCTCCTTAATGATGTTTTTTGTGATTCCTCTGCTATAAGGGTATCATTTATAGCCTCATGATGTGTTTGGTCGATTTCTTTTTGTTCTTCACTTTGGTAAAGTTCTACAACAATGGGATCAATAAGCTTAAAAGGTAAAGGTATAAGAACTTCTACCTAACTTCTTTGATGCATGCATCATGTTGTTTTTCACTCCCACTAATTTCTCCATTTTCAATGAACTTTCCATTTCCAGTTTCAACATTTCTTATACTACCATTAAGATAGTAAAACCTAAATCCTTTAGACTTTTTAAGATATTTTTTAAAGAATCCATTAATCGTTCTAAAGTTCAATTTTTTTTTTTTCACATAGATTATGAATCCTTATTTCCTCAAGGAAACCCCACACATGTTAGTGTCTTAAATTAGGTATCCTAATTGAGAAGTTGTCAAATTGACTTATAAAAGTCCTAATTGGTGGATTTGAGATGTTTTATTGGAATAAATTGTTGATGGCTTAGTATAGATGATTTAAAATGGTAAATAAGGGATATGATAATGATTCATGCTAAGGAATAATCAATATGCAGATACGACTTTGTATGTGGATACTAATCTTTAATATAGAATTGGTAAAACAGGAAGAATTGAGAACCTAAATAGATATTAAGTGTTGAATTAGGGAATTTATTTGTTTATGACCAATTATGTATTTGGGAGACTTCAATAATGTATCGATAGATTACACACATGATTTTAGCTTATGAAGTGAAAATTTGATATATAAGCATGTAATCGAGGAATTGACATTCGTATGTAAATTGTGAATATTTGTGAACTAACTATGAAGTCAATCTCATAATTACATGACATGATAATTTCATAATGTTATTTCCAAAATCTTTGAATTTCAATATTTTCACATGTGTAAAGTGAATAATCTTACATATCTTTATTAATAGTATTTATTTCTTTTCTTGAATTTTGATGATTGAAGAAAATGTCTTATTTCTTTTGTACACTTTATACCTTTAATTCAACTTTATTTCTCTAAGAGAGTATATCATCTCTTTCTTAATCTTTTATTATATGATGGAATAATTGTGAAAAGTATATCTATATTTCTTTTAGTCTTCACTTATGTTTATAATATGTAGAGAGACAATGATACTTCTTCATGATTTGTTTGTAGATGCTTTCCGTTGAGATATTAAATAGTGAAGTCATAGCATTTCATCGAAACTTTTCATACTAAGAGTCGCATATTGAGCCATAATTTCTTACTATCATTTCATGCTAGATCTACTTCTACAATCTGCTTTAGTTGAAACTACTTCAAATCTAAAGTATTAAAGGAATATTTTCTAATTATCTTTTAATTATAAGCATCTTACCTAACTTTAAGCACAATACTACATCCAATAATCTTCAAGATGTCTTTTAGTTTGTTTGATTTTCTTTCACATACTTGTAGATAACAATTCAACAACGAGAGATTTAAACGTTTTTGTGTGTGTGTGTAAAATATACTTCGTAAACAAGAATTCAAAAAGTATAAGTTAGAGATCAAGATAGTAAATTTGATAAATAATAGTTCAAGTGAGTATGACACATTTAGTAATTTCAAATTAAAGATGCAAAGTTGAACAAAAAACTTAAAGGATGTGTGCAAGGGGGAAAAAAAAAAGGACTAAAAGATATCTTGCACATTACATGTAGTCATGTGCATGAAACATGATGTGAGATGTCTATGGGAGGAAGGCTTTGTAAGTGCCTGGACTTTTAAGTGTAGGCATATTAGTACCTAAAGTTCTAAAATTTGTAATTCAATGCTTGTATTTTTAAAATTTGTTCAATTCAATGTCTTTATCTATTTTCAAAACTAATAGAAATTATGTTTATATAAAACTGCCATTCATATGACAAATAAAACATTGAAATTATTCTAGTGCCGCCCTTAAATGAGCACCTAAAATTTTCTTCTATTGATATCATTGCAAAAATACAAGGAAAAAAATGCAATTAAAATGAATATCTTCTTCTTTCTCATTAACTCTAAGCAAACTTAGAGTTCATTCTACAATAATATTCTAATTGAGTAAAATTTTAGCTTTTTATTTGGGAGAATTGGAGTAATTTCGGTGTTTTATTTATCATATGATACTAGTTCTTATAAATATAATGTTCATTAATTTTAAAAATAAATAAGGGTACTAAATTGAACAAGTTTTAAGGTTACATGCATTAAATTGCAAAATTTGGAACATTAGGCACTAATATGCCTAAACTTAAAAATTCACACACTTCTAAAGACTTTTTCCCATTGCTTATAATAGAATAAAAATTTAAAGATATTTGTTCAATAAAAGTAGACATTCTCTAGGTTTGAAGTAGTTTTAAGCAATGCTGGCTAGAAGTAGGTATGACATGGAATGATTGTGGAAAGTGTGAAAAATAAAAAAAAAGGGCACCAAATTGGTGTGTGCATGATGTTTCCACACACAAAATAAACTTCTATTATAACACTAGAAACACATATAAGTAGCAATGTTCTAGCAAATAAGAATGATTTTCATAAGATAAAATGAATTCGAATGATGCTCAAAGTCCTTCACGAAAGAGGTAAGTCTCATCATGCACGATCCATTGGAGTTTATATAACAATAGCTAACATAAATTTAGATATCCTTTCAGAAGCTACATAAGTTCGTTTCGTAGAAAATTGTTTTGGAATTGATTTCCAATGTGTGTGACTTGCATTGTTATATGTTATCATATTTTTCTAAACAATTGTGTGATACAAATAATTTTCTAAATTGTTATATGATATCCTCTTGTTGAAGAACGAAAATCATGACTTACAATTCTATTGTCTCATACTAACTTGTGAATTTCATATTATGTAAAAGGTTACAAGATAAAGTGGCCATCATAACAGGTGGTGCTAGAGGGATAGGTGCAGCTACAGCCACATTATTTGCCCAAAATGGTGCACATGTTATCATTGCAGACATACTAGATGAACTTGGTACCAACTTGGCCAATTCAATAGGAGGTTGTTATGTGCATTGTGATGTTTCAAAAGAAGACAACGTGGAATCTATAGTAGAACTTGCTTTGAAATGGAAAGGTCGATTAGATATAATGTTCAACAATGCCGGAATCGTTGATTCTGAAAAGAGCATAGCAAAACTTGACATGGGAAACATACAAAGGTTAATGTCAGTCAATGTGTTTGGCAATCTACATGGTATTAAGCATGCTGCAAGAGCTATGATCAAATGCCAAAGAGGAGGATCCATTATATGCACATCAAGCACTGCTGGTATCATGGGTGGCCTAGCATCTCATGCCTACACATTGTCTAAAAGTGCAATCATCGCGTTGGTGAAGAGCTGTGCATGTGAATTGGGGGTTCATGGAATTAGGGTCAATTGCATCTCCCCTCATGGTGTACCATCAGAAATGCTGGTTAGCTCATTTAGGAGTTTTCTTGGTAAGATGGATATGGAGAGGGATGATGTAAGGAAGGTTGCTGGGGAAGCTAGTTTGCTAAAAGGAAGATGTGCAAGTGAAGATGATATTGCAAATGCAACGCTTTTTCTAGCAAGTGATGAGGCTGAATTTGTTACAGCACATAACCTTGTTATAGATGGTGGCTTTACTTCAGCTTATAGTAACATGAGATTTATCTATGAAGAGAGCACTAAGAAGGCTTGAATGATATGATACCTATGTGTTATCCCTTTGCACTTTCATTGGTCACTAGTTGATAAATTCAAATGTAACATGAATAGTCGATAGATAGGTTGGAAATAGATAGCACATGGATATGGTGTGATATCTATTGAATCTTTCCCCTTAATTAATTATATTTATCTTAGTCATTTTGCAAACATATGGCTATTGATATTCTACTTTTTGATGTTACGCATATATCAAAGTTTTGTTTGCAATTGCAATTACAAGTCTGCCAGTAGTTCCCAAGTTTAGGGAAAAGGAAATTAATATTCATAATTTAAAAAAAATTGCAAAAATGTTATTGGGATGAAAACAATCTCAGATTTAGGCAAGTTCATATCGTCTCTTAAAGAGATGGGGTTGATAGCCGTAGACCCCTACCCCTAGCTGCATTTTTTTATTCATTCCTAAATACACAATAAAACTACACAATTATAACCTGTCAAAATCAATTATTATAAACAATTCAACCCTGTCAGAATCCATGTACAATAGTATTCCCAAACTTAATCCTTCACCATTAGCATACACAAAAACTTGTAAAACATAAAATATAAAATGGTTGCACTGTTGTTCAATTTATTACATCAAATGTATATACAATATTACATACAACCATAAAAAAACAAAAGCAAAAGAAATGATAAAATCTAATTTACTCATGGGTAATCCACCTTCCTTGTCTCCACCTAGCAAATGTACGATAAAAGGATTTGATTTGATGATGGTTCAACCTGTGTAAGTATGGCATCCCCACCAACACTATAATGGTGAAACAAGACGGGATTTATATCTATCTTGGTGTGGACTTCCCCCATATCATTTGACTATGATTGTCACCTCTTATGTGGAGCCCGGAGCCTAGGGGGGTGGGGTGGGGTAGTCTATGTCTCTATGCTGGCTAATGCTGCAGGGCATCCCCATCACCAATGATATTAGGTGCTAGTGCTTGTGCTAGTGTCGCTGGTGGAGCTATTGTTGTTAGATCATTGATATTGATCCCCATGAACTCATCTACTACACAAATAACATCTCATGCAATGGCATGAGTATCCCCAGGTGGCATGTTGGGGACCTGTAAATGAAATCAACTTGCAATTAACAGTAAACATCTAAATTAGGAAATAACGAACATAATATACATCCAATATACATCCATATATACCACATATAATCATTTAACTTACCATATGACATATAATGGCCCTTATACGACTAATCCAACGTCTGGTGATATGATAATATCGATCATAGTAATCTTCAGATGTATCGTCGCAATGCCTGGCATGTCCATAACTCGATTATGCTTATTATCCCACTCTGCAATCCACCTGGCATGCTCTACCACTTAGTTCCACTCTATATACTCCTATAAGTCGATCTCATGTAACACTTTCACATCAGAGGGAGGGGGGAGGGGCCAGGGAGGAGGTGTTAGGATCCCCTAGAAAGCTCTAAATTGTTTGAGTATCTTGTCTTGGTAGTAATGTTTAATAATATGGAAGTACACTATGGGTGCTCACCTTACGTCTCTGCTTGATCGGCAGTACTCAGGCAGGTCATCCATGATCTCAGAATATGGGTCCCATATGACTTGCACATGAAAAAAAAAAAAAACAAGCATTTTATAAGCCAAATAATGAAGGTATAAATAAAAAACCATATTTGTCTAGGGACCTGTCGATCTAGGAATCACTATGCTAGAATAACACATGTGTAGTGCACCGAGTGACATCAAAAGTGTCTTTCCAGTAATTGATGAGAGGGCGCCCTACGGTGAATGGTGTGATCTATCGACGTACGGGGGCAATGTATGGGAAGTGCTGCAGAATACATATTTGCAGAATGACAAGAGGCCTATCAATATCATTCGTGTCAATGTAGGACACCATGCAAAGCTGTTTGTAGAGCTATGCCAGGCAAACTGGTCCCCATGCATTCTGCCTCGGTAGCTTAAAATTGTCAATTAGAGAGACGTACATGGCATGAACTATATTCGTTCATTTATCCCTTACTCGATCTAAGGATCCACTATGCTGGAATAACATGTGTAGTGCACTGAGTGACATCAAAAGTATCTTTCCAGTAATTGATGAGAGGGCGCCCTACGGTAACTGGTGTGATCTATCCACGTATAGGGGCGATGTATGGGAAGTGCTCCTAGATACATATTTGCAGAATGACAAGAGGTTTATCAATGTCATACGTGTCAATGTGGGACACCATGCAAAGCTGTTTGTACAGCTATGCTAGGCAAACTGGTCCCCATGCATTTTGCCTTGTTAGCTTAAAATTGTCAATTAGAGAGACGTACATGGCATGAACTATATTCGTTCATTTATCCCTTACTCGATCTAGGGATCTACTATGCTGGAATAAAAAATGTGTAGTGCACTAAGTGACATCAAAAGTATCTTTCCAGTAATTGATGAGAGGGCGCCCTACGGTAACTGGTGTGACATATCAACGTACGGGGGCAATGTATGGGAAGTGCTCCTAGATACATATTTGCAGAATGACAAGAGGTTTATCAATATCATTCGTGTCAATGTGGGACACCATGCAAAGCTGTTTGTAGAGTTATACCAGGCAAACTGGTCCCCATGCATTTTGCCTCGATAACTCAAAATCGTCAATTAAAGAGACGTACATGGCATGAACTAGATTCGTTGATTTATCCCTTACCATGAATCCCTCCCCCACCCCCCAGCAGCAATAGAATATAGGCTCTAGCATGGCGTCGTATGGTGATATCGGGCTTGTTTGGATGGTCTGTTTTCATCCGTATCTATATCTGCATTAAAACGATATGTATAAATGTCTTATTTCCATTTATATTTTATCTATATTTGATCTTTTTAAGAGAATTGTCAACTTTTTTTTTTATCTATATCTATTTTTGATATACAATTTGTTAGAAAAAAAGTGTTTTTATCTATTGGAAAAAACTAGCCAAACAGACCCATTATTGGCATTATTGGGTAGTGTGCTGAAGTGCCTACCTAGCTATGACATCTTTAAGCACCCATTGCCTATCTTAGCCTTCAACTCTGGTTTAACTTCAAGTAAATGGTGGCACAAATTTCGCTACTCTACCTGTGCCATGCCAATAACTGCACGACCATCAATCGGGAGGCCTAGGAGAACTGCAATATCCTTTACTGTAACTGTCTACTCCCGAGTCAGCATGTGAAATGTATGTGTCTCTGGGTGCCACTAAAGCTGTACAAAGGGGTTATGCGGGCCAACCTACCCCACTTCGCTTCGGCTTATGGGTCATGGGGGCAAAAAATTTTAGCCTAAGGGTTGGTAGGTTATGTAGGTTGGCCTACGAACATGCTAATATATTTTTTTATTGAAAAATTTATAAGAATTCAAATTGATATTTAATTTTTTAATAATTAAATGTATAATATATTTCTTTTTATCGCACCGATTACCTACATATTAATTTAAGATGGTAATCGTATATGGAAAAAATTGTAGACTCCTGTTTTGAAAATTTATATCTCAACATAAAAGGATTTATTTTAACTAATAGAAATTAGAATCTATTTCAATTTTTTTCCTTTGGCATGGTAAGGAAAAATACATCATGGAAATTATCAATTGATATTGTATTACTTATTTTAAATAGAAGCATCTAAAAATATCTAATAAATATAAAAGAAAAACTATTGATAAAAGGACTGAGAATATAATAAACATAAAAGTTGAAAGTTTAAAATACAACACCCACAAAAATTACATAATCAACATTCAACAACTAAATAATAGAAAAGTGAAGTGAAGAGAAAATAAAGAGGGTAATGTACTATTTTTTTAATAAGATTTATATTTCTTTCTCTTTCATGTTTTTTAAGTGCGAGTGTGTGGTCCAACCTGACCCACTATGGTTTGGCTTGTTTTAACCTGCGTGTTATGTGAGGTGAGCCATTTTAGCCCGCATATTAAATGGGCTAAAATTTTTAGCCCAGTTCCCATTTTTTTACACCTACATAACCTGCCTTTTATGCACAACTCTAGGCGCCACCTCTCAACTAAAGTGCTGGCTAGGTGCCAATCCATTTGAACGGATGGTATATGCACAACACCCATAAAGCAGGCCTTAGACAAATGTGGAACCAGTCGCTCGTTTAGCCATGTGGGCATACCATCCTGCTACCTTAGATTTGCTTCTCTCTAATGAAAACATAATACAACGTGCTCCTACATTTGAAAAAGAACTTAATGATAAGTTTGCTCAAAATATTTTAAGTAAGCAATATAAGAAAAGGAAATTACCTAGCCCACCCATGGAAGTATCGATCTATGAATACGCTGACTTGTCAGTAAGGAGTCATCTAGAGGTGTTGGATCTATCTGTAATAAAAAAAAAGTAATATACAATATCAAGATAGTGTAAGTAATAAAAGGAGCAACACAACGGATATCAAGAGATATAAGTGCAGCAAAACAGATCACATAAACATATTTATACCACTACGACTCGAGTGGTTTGTTGTTGCCCTCTTAGCGCTTGCTTAGTTGGACAACTTCTAATATTATGCCCAAGTTGCCCACATGACTCGCATGAGTAACCTCTTATGCCCTCTCAAATATCCATCGTTTTGAAAGCATTTCTCCCTAGGCCTGCCTCTTTTTCTTATATGTCTAGGAAATGGGTGCCATGTTGCGATATCAACAGGGCCCAATTAGTCTTATCTTTTGTAGGTATGAAGGGATTCCCATATACATTTGGTTGATTTTCCTACTTGTACCACTGCCCCATATGAGAAACACAATCCATATGTAGATTACCATTACTGCCATTGCGTGTAATATGGAATTTTGTATGTTGTCACTTATTACATGTACATTTGTTCATTCTCATCTCCACTTTATGTATTCGATCTCCCTTTGACCACACATTGTAGGTCGTAGTGCAATAAAAATCTCGAACATTCATTCTTGATAGTCGAAACATGTGACACGATGAGCATTTAAAACGCTATTCCATCTCTCAAATTTCTTTGAAGTATAATCTGTTAAGATCTTGCCCAAAATCATTACTTCATTTAGCTGTTGTCTTTGTTTATTGAAGATGGAATCGCAATTGTAAAAGGTTTTTCACTAATGCTATAGGTAAGCTCTGAGCATCTTTAAGAACAGAATTGTAACTCTTAGCTATGGTTGTTGTTCCAATCCCAACCTTACTCCTTCATCATAATATAACGTCCACATATAGGGATACAACTTGTGAAAATATCGCAAAGTACATGGACTAGTTTGTTTTGCTACATCAAAGCAACCATTGAACTTTATGGTCTAGGTTTGATAGGCCACCCTTTTCACTTATTCTTTGCATTCTTTGCTTTTAGCCTTCGAGTTGAAATTTTTAGCAACATGCCGAATACACCATCGTTAAGGCTAGCCTTCAAGCCACACAACATTCTCACCCTCAACTATATTCTTAATACCAGCTTGGCAATCCTATATCAAGAAAATGTTGGAATGGTCTTTGATAATATGTTCCAACAATTTTTGAAGGAACCAACTCCATGTGTCCTCTTCCTCTTCATAGATAAGAGCATACACTAATGGCACAATATGATTTGCTTCATCTACTACTACTGTGATAAGCAGTTTGTGCTTGTATTTACCATACAAAAGGTACCATGAATTGTGATTACGGGCTTGGAAAGCATTAACAAAGATAAATTAGATCACAACTAATAACTTTTATCATTACATTCGACTATGTATCTAGAGCATACCTGTAGTGCTAAAATGCTTCAATAAAAGGTACAAATGCCCATAAAAGTTTGTTAAGGAAGACATGCCCTGCAGCGTTTGATTCAATAGTTCTCCACTTGACCTTTGTTCCTGGATTTGCCTTTTGAATAATGTTAGATAGATGTGGGAGATCTGTATATGAATCCTTCTAATTGCCATATATTTGCTTAATAGCCTTTTGCTTCACCTTACGAATTCTCTTTAGATGAACTCTATACCTAAACTCCTTTAAGATAGTCATTTGAAGGTCCTTCACTCTCATGTCTAGAGAATTACGAATCTCCACTATAATACACTTAGACATGCTGGTGGAGTCAAGCTAGGAATGATCCTATCTAGAGATTTCATCTAAACACGTGTGAGGCTCCTCATACTTGGTGATATGAAATAACTCCCTATGTTTCTAGTAGTTGGCTTTCGGTCTCCACTTATAACCTCTATTATGGGCATTAGTACACTTAACTGCCCACGACCATGGATCGGAGTCAACCACCTTAAAATTACAATGTTCGACATACACCACATCTTAACTGCTTGTATGAGATGATCTTTATTCTCGTACTGCATTCCAACCTTGAATTCATCACTGAAGCTCTAATTCCCAGCACTAATATCTTGCCCATCATCAAACGCAACATAGGCACTACCTCCATCTACAATAAAAAGAGGCACAAGCACTAAGCTTCCTACAACATCTATAGGAGACACAAAACGCTATCAATCATTACCCCCAAGAGGTATGTCAGTAGTAGTTACCTGCTGAGGTAAACCCATCCCCTACTCATTTCCATCTTCATCATAGTCATCATTAGATTCATTTATTGATGAGTCTTACATTGCATCAGTACCGTAACCACTACTAATGTGAGGTGCACCCATTTCAAAGTTGTTTGTTTGGACCTAAGTGCTAACTGTTGTTTGGGTAGGATTAGGGTTCCCATCCGCCAACCCTTGATGCTAGTGTTATTATGAAAGCCAATGTTTTCCTCGATTGTATGTGCAATTCCTTTTCAAATATTTGAACATATGCAGCCACTGGTCCTTCAGTAGACATCAATATCTCTTGAGCTACATCTTCATCGGTTACTAGGATCGCATCATAACACAGTATCTTATCTCTAATAGCAACCCTATGATACAACCCAACTTGATGTGTCAACCTATTTACTTAAGCCTGATACATATTATGTCTAGGATTTTTTCATATGGAGAGTTTCTACACACACTAACCACAATAGCCGCCTGTCTATCATAACCAAAACCTATCATTTTCTTTAACAATATTAGCATGAGTGTATAACACAAACTTATCTTTATCCATTTCCAACCCTACCTTGCCAGCTTAGAAAAAAAAATAATATTTATGTTATATCAGCTAAATTCATTTGTAAGACAAATAAGTACCCTTGGGAATAAGGATATCTCTAAATGAACATCAACATCTATTTTTTTGTCCATTCAATTGCCCATACAGGATTTCTCATGAACAAATTTCTCACTAAAATGCTAAATTGAAACTAACTAATATGGTAGTTTAACATACAAATTTGAACTTACTAAAATAGTACAAACATCATAAAACAGTTTTGTATACAACAGAACTCACTAGCATAATTCAAAATTATGAATGGAACAATTCAAAATCTGTAATGCAATATAAAGATACAAATGTAATAGTCCCAAAAAATAAACAACAATTAAAAAAAAAGAAGCTAAAAACTGGTTTGAAATCAGTAAAGTATCTTCATCATACGAAATTGCACACAATGTAGCACAAAAAGACATGAAAAAATTCAACGAGATTGATGGAGTAGCAAAGTATCTTCATCATACGGAATTATACACAATGTAGCATTAAAAGACATGTAAAAATTCAAGAATATTGATAGACTAACTTACGGAAATTATATGCGAATGCGCACACGAATTAGCTACAATTAGCATGAATGGTTGCTTCAATGATGTGATATCAAGTAGATTGATTAACACCTAGTGTTAATTTGATCAAATTGATCAAGAAATTGTGAATTAGGAAAGTAAAATTAAGGTTTCTGTATAGAGAAATTGAGGAATTTTTTTAATCTACTAATGTAAGAAGAAGAAGATTGAGGTGGGTATATTAGGCCCTCTAACCTCGTCTCTTGAAGAGATGTGGTCTTAAGCGAGCAACTTTGTCTCTTCAAGAGACAAGGTTGGTCTGCTATGAGAACCTCGTCTCTTCAACAAACGAGGTCAGTCACTTACGAACTTGTCTCTCTAAGAGATGATATCAACTTGTCTATATCTAAAATTATTTCATTCTAGTAACATTTTTATAATTTTATAAAAAATATGGATATTAATTTCCTTTTCCCCTCAAGTTCATACTCAAATGTGATTTTTTTTACTAAAATACTTAATATATTACTTACTATATTTATTTTAATGATCAAATAATTGATTAAATAATCTTGTCGATGGATCATAGAAGTTCTAATATATTTAATAGAAATTTGTTAATTATCCGCTCTGGTATTTTGCTTGGTTGAGTGTTTTTCAATTTACTCTTTTACTATTATATATAATATGCATATGGATAGCAACATAAAATATAATTCATACGGGACAAGTTATACAAGATGGCAAGTTATATATGAAATAATTTCACGTAAATGCAATCGTGAAATTAAATTAGTTGTGAATTTGTTGCAACAAGCCATGTTTTGTAATTGTAGAAATTATATAATGCCACATGATCTACCCAAAAAACCTAAAAGAAATTGTAGATACCTTTTAATGAAACAACTGGAAGTAAATTTTGAACATATTCACTTATTTACATATATTTGTTGTTTTGTTATTATTTTGATGGGTATAGCATTATATTACTTCTACAATTAAAAATGATGTAAAATTAAATTGATAAACCCCCTTTCTTTTTATAGATATAATGTCATCTTCTTAGTTGGTAATTTTACCCTTTTTATTGTATAGATCAAGTAGTGAGACTAGAGAAAACTATAGGAAAAAAAATGTAGCTAGCTTATGATTTTGAAGATCTCTAGAGTGAGTAGAAATTTTTAGAAAATAAAAAATATAAGCAGATTAATAGGATGATTCAATCTTAAAATCGGGATATTATGATAAAACAACTAAAGCCTAAACTCCACCATTCTCTATGGTTATACTTAGACATTTAAGTTATGAGAACTTCTACGATCCCATCATCAGACCATTCCGATAATAATATTATAATTAAATTGATTGTAAAAAAAATAATATAAACAAATTTAATGGTTTTAATCATGGTTAAAATAAATTTTAATCGTTCAATAATATAAAGAGACTGATCTTGTTATAATCGCGACGGTATCATAGAATTTTCTTTAAGTTATTATATTTCTTTTTGCACAAACTATTGTTAAGCATGAAACTCAAAGCATAACGAGCTACTTTGTATACAAATACATGTTACATGTGTTTGGACTATTGATATTAGAATAGAAAGTGTCCAAGCTTTTATAGACCTTTTTCTTTTTAAAAATATCTTCACAAGAATTTTTACCCAAACTTGGTGTGAGTTACTTCAGCCCTATTGAACCTAAATTCTTAGGATCTGCAAAACAATTTTCAAAATATTTGATAAAACCAAACCTTGAACACTGCCATAGCGTTATTTCGATATTGGTGAATGGCTTGAGTAGCATTCACCTGGTTAGCCTTTATGGCATGTAATGATGGACACCCCAACTTAAGATCCATCTATTTTGGCTCGCTAATGTGGTACCTTTTGAATTTAGACTAATTGTTGGGTTTGCCTAGTTAAATCATACTTACATACAGTTTCTTAAGTGTATGGCGAGGTGCCCCATTTTATAAGTATGGGGAATAATCACCATATAGATGGCATAAATTTATGCCTTCCATGGTCTAAACTCCTATAGATGCGTTGCTTTTATTCATCTCCTATGTGCTCATATTGTGTAAATAAATTGCATACGTACTAAGTAATGCATGATAACTTGCTTAGATCATAGTAGTAAGAGATAAACTTACTGAGATCGTCTAGTCTTTCTTGTAGGTCACCTTAAAATGTTTGGAACAAGCTAGGATTAAAGTGAAGAGCATGTCTTTAGTTCTCATAGGATAAACAAAGGACTAAGAGTTTGGTTAGGCAAAACTTAGTTGAGACATGATATTTTAAGATTTGATTACTCTTTAAAAACAATTTTTCTATCTTTTGCATTTTATTTGAGCCCATTAATTGTTCTTTTAAAACATGATTACTTGATTTGTCATTCAGTAAGGTATTTGTTGATTCAGAAGATTTAAGTTGAATTTTGATGATCAAATACATCACACAATTACTCAAATGATGTAGTTAAGTGACACTTAATAAATGAAATATGTTTATAATATAATGAGCTTTTATTTCCAATATATTATGTGTTTTTTCTCTGTGTGTTTGAGTGTTTTTTTTTTCCTTTCAAACAAGATGTTTACATCATTTTAGCTATAGCATTATGCTTGATGTAAAGATAATTTAATATAATTCTTGCTTACGATATGATCAAACTCATTTCCATGACTTTTTACTTGTTGCATTAAAGCTTATGATTCCATCCTTCATGTATACTTGTTCTTGTAGGTTTTTATAGAGAAATTAAAATTTCCTTCATCTATAAGCCCCTTGAGATTTTATTGTAATTGTATACTTTTACAATAGGCATTCCATAACCATATGATTAGAATTATAACTATGGTCTTAATGGCCATTTTAATGAGTTAATTGGATGTGGAAAATTTTTTATATTATTGTGATCTCCTAGAGGGTTTCAGCCATAAAGAAAATGGAATGGTTGTAGAGTTAAAAATGATTAAGGTTTACATGTTAGTTTAGCTACATGACACTAAGTTTTGCATGTTTATAAGTTCATCTTTGATGGGAATCAAATTAAGGGAGGTGATGAGATCTAAATCATCGATTTTACCACTAAGATGTTTATAAAGTATTCTCAAATGAAGATAAAGATTTCTTCAAGTATTGAGGATGAATAAGGGTTTTGGAGCTTTGTCAAGAGTACATGAGTGGCAACACGAGTTGAGTTGGAAGCCCTATTAAGATTAAAAATGTTTACAAAGAGATATGAGCACTTTGTGGGCAACACAAGTAAAGTACACGACTATGTTCGAGTCTGTGTTGAAGTAAGGAGTGAAAAAATTTCAGGCATATTAGAGTATATGACCTAACTTGTGTTGGGGCTTGTGTTGAACACAGAAACATTAAGTTTGTCTCATTTTAATTATTTCATTAGGTCCTTTTTATTTTGGGTATTTTACTAATTTTATTAGTCTTTAATGAAGTTTTTGACTTCTATAAATAGTCCTTTCTTTTGTTACAAACTCATTGTGTTAAGATTGGTTTTCGAATAAAATTTCTTCTTTAATAGTTGTTACTCTTGAAACCCTACTCTTATTAATCAAGTTTCTTGGTTGTGGCGAGTTCAAGTACACATGAATTATTGTGCATAGTATCAGTTGCTTATGAGTGTTATACCTTCTTTGCTTTCTTAATGCAAAATATCTAAGGTAAGTAAACTTACGAAAAACCCTAATTGTTATCTTTAGATTTAGGGATTCAATTGTATTAATTATTTAATTGATTCTTACATAAACTAGTAATATTCTACCTTGGTGTATTATATGATTGATATTGTGTTTATTCAATAGAAGACCTAGTGATTCTCATATTAAGCATATATTTTGGTATTAGGGTGTATCAGACACATCAATTTTGCTATTTAAGATCCCTATGATCATATTTATCATATAAAGAACGAGAGTTTAATACTTCTTTTGCTACAAATATTTATCTAATCTATATTACACATGACATCAATCATCTCTTTTGGTGAGTTCCTATATGTTACATAAGATTATACTTTCAACATTATTATACTGATTCATGCTATTTATTTTAGTAAATCTCTATGAGTTGGTCACTGGAACTTGTTTTTTTTTTTTTTTTTTTTTTTGAAGCTTGGCACTTGGAGTTTTTATTTTCTTAGAGCTCCCTTGTTTGGCTACAAGTTACGGGACTTGATTTGAGATGTCACAGCTGAAATTGAGTAAAAGATAACAAGGAATGGTAGTTGTTTGGTGTTGAGATGGAGCTGGATTTTGCGACTGGTAACGAAAAAAAGACGTTGGAAAGGAAGAGGACTTGGACAAGTGGCCTGTCCTTCAGTTGGGATGGAATCTACAAAGGGAAAAAGAAGATGGTGTGGCCTAGCGTGTTCTTACTTGTTGGATGGAGTCCCTCAACTAGAGTTTGTGTTTGTCCATTAGGATTTGTCTTAATAAGAGAGTGAAGGAAGATGGTGAACATGTGTTGTTTTGTGTTAGCTAAAAGAAATGGAAAATGAAGGAAAGAATAGGAAGAATGAGGGAGGGGAGGAGGGGGAAGAGAGAAGTGGCAAGTGGAGAAGAAATTGAGTGAGTAAGCAAAATGGAAATGGGAGAGATAGAGGGACAAATTGAGAGAGGTCGACATGAATTTATAGAAGCATTGGAGAGTCCTTTTGGCCAAATATCAAATGGTAGGAAATGCGAGAATTTAGAGTTTAAAAGTATGTTTGGCAAATTTTTAGAGAGGGAAAGCTGCGGAAAGCTATGAAAGGAAAAGAAATGAAAGAAATTCAAATTAGAAGAAACTTTTATACTTGTTTGGATGTAAGAAGTATAAATAAAAGGAAATAGATATTAAAAAATTGATAAAATAACTTAAATGTCCAGTGAAACTTTTGTTTATTTATGCTTTTAAAGGTATTTTAGCAATTTAAAGTGGTTTCTTTCCATTTCCTTGAGTTCATTCCAATTTTGGAGAGAAAAAGTAGTAGATAGCATTTCCTTCTATTTTCCTTGAATTCATAGTAGCTAATGTTTCCTTCCATTTTCCTTGAATTCATCGTATTTCCACCTCAAGTAAGCTACCTAAACACCAACTTTCATCCCATTTTCCTTACTTTTTTTTTATAATTTTATTAGAATTCTATCAACACAGTGTAAATGCTTGTTTTGTAGTATATAATGATCTTATTTTTGGACATTGCTCATAACTTTTAGCTTGATAAGTAAGAGATCGTGCCATTGTGCATAAGAATTGCTCTCATGATTAGGTTATGTTCTTGGGAGGAAAAAAAAAATGATCATGGTTGGTTAAAAGTGTAGAATAGACTTGTTTTGGGTTTAATTTTGTTTATTTTAAATTTATCTAATTTCATTATTGTTTGGTTAGGAATTTATTGATTAACCTGATAAAATTATCATTGTGTTTATAAAATGCTTTGTGTTAGTATTTTAGATCATATTATACCTGAATTTATTGAGGTTGTTATTGTAACCCCCTTAGGTTTTATGATAGTTGTATAAGTAGAATCTTAAAATCGATATTGAAACTACAATCCTAAATTCAAACCGAGTTCACCTTAAATCCTAAAAACCCTGGACTTGATTAGACAGTTTCTAAAACCCTAAAATACTGAATAAATTAGAAAAATAATATGAACTCGAATCATGAACCACATATATGTTATATGTCATAAAATGATCAGATTCACGAAAATTTCAATCGTTTCGAGCCTTTACGAGATTGGTTTCCATAACCAATCACTGACACTCAAAACAAGAAAAAAATTTTCGACAAACAATTTCTCCTAGAAATATATTAAGATATCCATAAAATATCAGATAACATTCTATCGGCTTTTAAAACATTAATTATAACTTTTATATGTGTATTTTCACCTCTATCAGTAATTTATTTATCTTATCTACTATTTATTTACTATTCACTATAATTCACTTTACTCTACTTTTCCTTACATCTTCCAAACCTATCTCTTACATTTTCTTTTCCCATAAAACTTTTACTGAACTTTACACTTAACTTTTCTTTATATCTCTCTCTCTTCCCCACCCCCCTCTTCCTCTATGGCCGGTGTAACCTTGCAACCTCTTGCCCCCTCCCTCCTTCACTTTTCCTACACTTACATGAACTCTCTTTCCTTCTAAAAAGTCTCTCCAAATTTGTCACGCCCCAACAGGTACCCTAAACATGATAGCCCGCCGTACACAATATTAAAACTTAAGAATGACTACCTCAGTCACTCGAAAGTTTCTATATCGGTACAAGGCGTACATTGACATCAAAGGGAGACCGGTGAAGTAATGCATTTTAAGATATTGGCAGCGGAACATACAAAATATCACTTAATATATTGCATTAGAAATACAAAGTCTTACATCTTCTAAGGAGCATTCCCCCGAGAATAACAACATGGTTCTAATAGAGATAAAGTAACTAAAGCTAGAAGATTTTAGAAGAAAACTACTCCTAGACTTCAAAACAGAATTCCTCCAAAAGCTTCCCATAAGGATTCTACCCGGGGGATCAAGATGGTCTCGGGTGCAAAAGATAATCCTGCAATATCAAAAGTCTATAGGAGTATAAGCATAACTTGCTTAGTGAGATATTCCTTATGCAAAGTACTCATAACAAGCAATCAACCAAGTTTATTAATTCAAGCATATGAAATGCAACAGCCACATGATCAAACATTACATACGACTATCCAGTTTCGTATGTATGATGGATTTACCCCTCCATCGATGGTTAGGGAATGCTTTGAACTAGGCCCTGAACAACCTCCTTAGAGTTTGCGCGCGTCTTGGGATTCCAACGAACCGTATTACTAGTCCCCGGGCCTTCCATACCTAAAAGCGATCGATCCGGCTCGACTACACCTTAAGGCCGTATTCCCCGAACGTCCTAACCCTCAAGATGTAGCTAGGCAGCTTACCTTTCCGGTCCCACGCTAAGGAGTAGTAGCAAAACTTCGAAATGATATTCTAAGTGATATGCATGAGCAATTTATTATATGGGTATTTTAATATGACATTAAATCATTTAAAGCGATCAACAATATTTGCACACATAACAATACATACATGGAAACATTTATATACATCACAAATCGGGTTCCGATATACTTATTGTTCATTGATTGCACACAATGATTCACATACATAGTTTCCATGATATCCCACATGCAGATCAATTTTATCTTTTCCTAACATCTAGTGCTCTATTCTATAAGCACATGCGCGAATACATAAGCATAAGGAAACTCACTCGTCCATAGCGATCTAGGAGTCAAAGTAATCATCGGGAAAGACAAGATCGTGATCCTCGACACCTAAACAAAAGAAATACCCATCATGAGTATTTCATCCAAGATCTATTCAAATTCTATAATTCTACTTTAGAGAATTCGTAAAAACCGTATGAAATGGAGATTCCAACTTAAAATGGTCATAACTTGCTCATTTTAACTCGGAATTTCGCATATTATATACCGATTTCTATCTAATTGAAAAGATCTATCTATTTCTAAGGTTATTTTTATCAAAAGAAGTAATCTGGGTCTTGGAATAGTAGCGTACAGATTTGATACGAATTTTCCAATTTTTAAAACTAGAGTTTTCAAACTTTTCTTCATTCAAGAGCTTTTGTACAAAAATATAGATATATTGTATGGTTGAAAAATACTTTGAATACACTATATATATACTCAAACCATATGCATGAATTTATGGTGTTGTCTCAACAATGATTTTGTAAAACAATATGTCTTGAAGGTGAGATAAGCTTAAGACTTGTAAACAAATTAGTTATGTTAAGAAAATTTCTTATTTTACTATAAGTGAGCATCTCTTTCTTTTAACTCCATTTCTTAAATAAAAGTAATTTTAATCTTTTTTTTTTTTAAATTCCTACTACTTTATTTCTAATGTTTTGGAAAACATAGTCTTTCTAAATACTTCATGGTTATATGTTCTATAGTTTTCTAAAATTAGATCACTTTAAAAGAAATAATCTTATAAGTTAATTTTAAAAAACTTATCTAGACTTTAGTATTTTAAAGTGTTGGTAGAAAACTTTGATAAAGGAGTTTAATAAAACTCTTGGTTAAATAAAAAATTAAGTTTAAACAAACTTTCTTATTTTATTGGTTTGAAAAGAGAGTTTGATAACTTTATTTTTATTGATAAAATACCATATAGTATTTTTACTAAAACTTGAGCTAATCTTATCAAATTTTAGAAAGTGTTTATTAAGGTAAAGCTTTAAGTCTTTAAGGAAAAATAATTTCTTATGTGACAAAATTTATTTTTAAAGAGAGTTTATTCTTATTACTTAAGAAAACTCGTTTTCATTATGGTTGAGACAATATCAATATTTTCATGCATGAATGAGAATATGTAACTATAAAAACAACATAAATAAGATAAATAAGAGCATGAAAATAAAGTCAAGTATTGGGAAACTTAGCTTCATCAAGGTATCATGGGACTAGGAATAGACTAGTCCTCAAAAGAAAAGAAAAGCAAGGAAAGAAAATTGTTTTGACTTGATATGGGCAAGTCTAAGACTAGAAAGACTAGTCTTAATAACAACATGAAATAAATAAATTGCATAACTTGAAAGTAAGTAAATAACAAATGAGCTTATATGCTCTAAATAAATAAATATATATATATATATACATAATACTTTATATAGGTTAGATTAGAAACAAATAATAACAATAACAACATAATAGTAACATAAAGAAAATAAGAACATGAACAAAACATGAATAAATTGTTGCTTCTTTAACTCTCATGAGTCTAAGAAACATACACTAAACTCATGTTAAGTTGTATAAACATGATGAGTATAGGAAAGAAACTTTTACCTAAGGTTATGTGTTTGTTGAAGAAGGAAGGAATGTATTGTAGAATTATGTGGGACTTGGTTTTCTAAAGAAAGGAGAAAACTTGAGAGAGATTTTGAGAGAGTGATTTTGGGAGAGTTTTAGTAGGAAATGAGTTGTGTGAAAGAATGAAAGAGGAATGGGGTATTTATAGATTTTTGGGAGTGGAAATTAGATGTAATTAAATAATTTGAAAAAGAAAATAATGTGATTGAGGAGAGAGGGGGATGGCGCCGGTTCTAGCTTGTGTAGGAGAGGGGAATTGATTTGTTTTGTAATAAAAGAAGTAATGTGTAAAGTGTGATGTGATTAAAGTTGTATGGAGAAGGTAAATTGTAAGGTATAGATATGGCAGAGTGTAAGATTAGAGTGAAAGAAAAAGTAGAGATAGGTGAATAGTAATGAATAGTAGAAAAGTACTATGAATAGTAGACTAGACAATTAAAATACCGGTAGTAAGGAAAATACGCGTAATTAAGCTATATCTGATATTTTTAGTTATCGAAAAATTATAAAACTGATATTTTCAAAATCCTTATATTTTTATGAATCTATTGGTGTTATCAGAATATTTTCACTATCCGGTACACCAGGGCACGGTTTTTGAAAACTGATCCCATTTGGATCCGAAGGACATTAGGAAATTACGAATCCGATATTTTAGGCTTTCTTATATTATTACGAACCATATTCCACAATTATTTCAATTTCGTTTTCTAGGGTTTATGAACACGGGATTGTTGGATTTAGATTCACTAGACTAAAGATATAACTAGGTTAACTTTAGGGTTTCGTTTTGACTTCCGGTTCTTAGGCTTTGCTAATATTATCGAAAAATCTAAGGGCTTACAAAATTTCCCTCCAACTTTCTCACCTTTCCTGCTCTACTACACAAACACATATCTCCATTTTCTTCTTTAGGTGATACACTAAACCCTCTTCTCATGTTATGTTTAAGAATAAGTGTGTATGTCTTTGGGCAGTTTTCATAATTATCCTCATGATGCACCATACTGGGGATTGAAAAATACAAGACCACATAGTTTCAAGATTACGATCATATTATGTTCTTGTTATAATCATGTTTATTTACATGTTATTTCTTGTTTTCTAATCTAACATTTATATGTATATGTATATGTAAGTTTTAAAGCGCATTGCTCACTAATCTAACTATTGTTTATTTCATATTCATTTATTTTAAGCAACTTTATTTCGTGAAATTTATATAAAATTGTTAACTTCTAGTCTTGAACTTGTCCATATTTAAGTCCAAAGGAGATTGGAAAATTTCAAGACTCAGGAAGCCTTGTCCAAATTCTAAGACTTTCATTTTATTTTATCTCATTTCCCTTTTAATTTTTTTACAAGGTGACTGGATTATTTTCCATCTCGAGGAGTCTTGATTTCAAGCTAAGACTCTCATCGTTTATTTTGCTATCCTTATGCTCTCATTGTTGCTATTTATGTTTATGTTTAAGTTTTATTGTTCATATACACAATATGTTTATAGTGATGTTGTCATAATATCAAAAAAAATTATTGAACCCTGAATGCTGATAATTCTTTGTTATACAAAATATATATATATCAAAAACTTGATTTCAAAACATGAGAAAAAATTTTCCAAAGGATAAATTTAAAACAAGATCATCCTCTAGTTTTCCCAAAATGCCGTGATATATATATATATATATATATTTCAAAAAGGGGATGTGGAGATTTGATTAACATGATTTTGAAATCTTGGATAAGAAAGAAAGAAAGCAAACCCTATACCAACTTTACTTAAAATTTTGAAATTACAAGTCATAAAACATTGTTTACCAAAAATAGGAGTTCTTACTCATAAGGTCCTAAAAACAAGAATTTTATCACAAAACTATGAAGGGTTCACTTTTCATAAATATAAATTCCATAAATTCTTTATAAAGACTTCTGGTAGAAAATTCACAATGAGAAACATCACTAGGATCATGCATATGTTATGAACTATTACCATGTTTTTAATTTATTTAAAGTATAGGAATAATATATGCTAAGGCTTAGAGTGTCCATAAGGAGTATAAATTGTGAAAAACACCAAAATGAAGTAAAATTAAGTTTTGGACATAATCTTTACCACCACATTTTGAGACCTAAATGACCTCAAACATTCAAAATTATCATAGAAATGGATAGAGCATCCAAAGTAGGTATAAAATGACTACTCATATACGAAAATTGGAGTAAAAATGATTTAAATATGGTCGTTTTAAGGTCGAAGCTACATCATCGGGATGTCTATTGAGAATTAAGTTTTAAAAAATGGGGAATACTCATTTTGGGTATTTTCTTCATTCAGGTGATGAAGAGGCCAATACCCTTTTCAAAGAAGATTACTTTGATTGACGGATTTTCAAGATGGTTGAGTAACTTTTATTACCCTGCTTGCTTATCTGATTTTGTAAGTAAAGTAGTGTACTAGTTGATAGGAAAAAGATAAAAATTGGATTTGTTATGGGAAGATATGGGAATTACGTTTGTGACAGATGTTGCGTGATCAACTATTTGTAATCGTATCAAAACATTATTTGATTGTTTAAGTACATTGATATTGTGTTTTGATATGTTGTGAGTATGTCATTGATTGCTTAATCACTTTTAATGAACTTGATAATGGTCGGTACGAACTAAGAATCGGTCATGCATTGCATATTGTCTAGTCACATTTGAAGGCTGCTACACCTACACATGGGATCAGGTAGACTACAAACCACACATAAGTATGCAGCTCCTACTCCTTCTTGAGGAACTACTTCATTCGGGAATACGATCTCAAGGGGAGCCATGCCAAATTGATCGCTATGTGGGGGTATCCAGGGGCTAGCAATAGAGGTCATGGAGTCTCACAAGAGCATTCCCAACCCCTATCACAAAGGGCGTAAATCCATGCTATACATAGTTTTCCAAACACCTATGTATGTTATGTTAAAATTATTTGTTTGAGAGCATAGCATATGTTTGTTTAACCAACTTGCTTGCTTTATATTTATCATAAATTTTGGATAATATACTCACTAAGCTTATTGTTGCTTATGGCCATATAGATTTTTGTTATCCCATGACTACTTGTTGCTCTATCCCCTGATGGTGAAGCCTAAGGTAATGTGGTTAGATATGGCATGCTTTTTGAAGAAACTTACTAGAAGACTTAGAGTGGCTTCTTACAAAATCTCTTTTGATAGTTTGTTTTATTTCCAAGACTTTTAAAAACCCAGTGACTTTTGGAACATTTGTGGATTTTTCTGTTGTTGTTGTTTTTGTGTGTGTGTGTGTTGTGTGGGGGGGGGGGGGGGGGGGGGGGGGGGGGGGGGGGTGGTGGTTTGGGTTGGTGGGTTGTAGGGAGATGGGGATTGTAACTTACCATGATTTAAGATTATCTTGTTTCCTTCCTTCATATGCTTTTAGCGGATTGCCACTATGAACTGCGCAAATCCTCCGACGTCCCCTCTATTGTGAAGTATGTCTGGTGCATGATATATAAGCCTTTGCATGATTAAGGTGGTCAATCCTATGATTTAATATTGTATACGGTAGGTTGTCGCGTTTAGGATACCCCTTGGGGGTGACAATTATTGCTAGATAGATTATTAGAATAAATTATCCAGTTGAAATTTATCAAATTTAACTCCACAGGCTTTTAGTAGATTGTGATATTGAGTTTATTGAGTTTGGTACTAGTATTGATAAACTTTACAATCTTAGATTTGACATTTGTATTTCTTGCTTTGAGATGATCTCAATTTGTTTTTGTTGTGCTGTGTTGAATAGTCTAAAGTTTCCCATAATTATATTAAGAATTTTAGTGTGTATAGGGTATATGAAGTTATTTCTAAGGTTTGATATTTGAATTATATGCTTAGGGTTTAATTTATTTATTTTAGGGTTATATTAAATAATTTAAGGCCTCGGGAATATCTTTAGAAAAATTTCTATGTAGTTTTACTAAATAGTATTGAAAATTTTAGGGATTTACATAATCATTATTATATAAAGTAGTACAAATAAGGGATTTTTTGTGCTTATATGTGACCCACTAAAACGTTGATTTTTTTTTAATAATATAAAACATTGATCTCTTATTTACACTATTTTATATAAATATCATTTTTTTTTTGTCAACCACTTAAAATGTTGGGGAACTTCTAAGGTACTATCAATGGTATCATCCAATTAATCATTCAACCATTAAAATAAATGTAATAATTAATATATTAACTATTTTAATAATGGGATCACATATAAATACAAATCCTATTTGTTAAATAGTCTATAGGATTAGTTCTATCAAAATTAACGATGGTCCATAGAATTTTTGAAAATGCTGATTCATTATTTGAACTGATCTTAATTGTTGATTCTTTTGGTGTGCTTTCCTCTATTGGTTAAAAAAAAGAACAAAAAAGTTGCGGTTAGAGACTTATATCTAAGTACTAAACCGTTTCAATTCTTTTTAAGCTAGGCTATTGAATGGATGATAAAACAATAATTTAAAAGGACTAAATTAAGTATTACAATAATTTCAGTAAGGTAGAAATTCAATGAGTAAAATGTGTAGGATTATGACATTAGTATGTTTATTTTTGTTCAATTATCCTATGCTTTTACAATATAATATAATTAATTAAATATTTTTAAATTAGATTAATAAGAATTCACTCATTTTTCACTTTGTGTATTCTTGATTATAAGAGAAACATCTCTTTCAAATAGTTTATCTGTAATTAGGGTGAGTAGATCACGATGGGTAGGGTATGAAGTCTTACTCATAGGTCATACTTTATCCTATATGGTATATGGTACAAAGTTTTGTATCTAGAACCTACCCTATAATATATTGTACCCTCGGAAATTGTAAGATTTTATTTTTCTTTTTTTTTCATTTTTTAGCCGAAATCATGTATGGTTTGAGAAGGCAAAAAAAACACCATTCATTTTTCAAATTTCAAATTTATTATAATATATACAGTTATATAACTTATTAAAAGAAAGAAAAATTTTAATATCACAAGTTTATGTAATATGTAAAACTACCTTAGTTTTATCTATTTACTATAGATAACTTATTAAAGGAATTTATTTATGTGTTTGAAATTGAAGTTGCAACAAACAACCATAAAACCTAATGACTTGATTTTAATGAAACTATAAAACATATAGCAAATTTTTAAATAAAAACTTTAGATGCACTTCCTCATTAATTAGTCTTAGAAGATAAACAATATCTCTATATAACTTAAAAGTTAAAGTACATACAATCTAAGTTCTTAAAAAAAAAATTACATGTACTACCATGACAAAATAGTACAAGTTTTTCTATATAAAAATTTCTAAAATATAATCGATAAATAAATGAGAATTTTGAACAAAAGTGATAAAAAAATGATAAATAGAGTAACATTATTTATTTCATATTTATTTATAATATTTTGATAAAGTACCGGTTTTGGTATTTTAGAGCATGTATTCTCTATATAATGAGTACAAAACGTAGGTACTGGGTACGAAGACTTCATACACATGCCTATAACCATCTAGACCTACCCAGTTGAGCAAGATGCGGACGAACACCCTTATAATAGAGTTGCTTCCTCCCTATTACAATCTATAGTCATGGTTATGTAACAAATATTAATATTGATTGCATTAAGAAATATGAATATGAAAACTAAATTAAATTGCATGTTTTCCTATAAATGTCCAACTAACTTTAAAGTTTAAACCGATTTCATGCTAACTCTCATTTCCTTTAGAGTTTCTCAAGTTCTATTTATTAAAATAATTATTAAATGATTGTAAAATATGAATAATGAAAATTGAATTATTAAAATTAATTAAATATTATATATTCGTTGGCCATCAAGTTATTTGCAGACCTACTAGTTGCACCTTAGAGTTCATAGTTATACTAAAAACAACGAATGGAATTACAAGACATATAAACAAATATATGTATATATATATAATTAGAAGAAAAAGAAAATGGACCTTCTCTTTGGTATATGCTAAGTGCTCTTTACGTTTCCTGAACTTCAAACTACCTTCATATCACAATCTCTAAACTAAGAATAAAATTAAAATAAAAACAATACTATTAAAAAAGGGTGAAAGTATGCTAAAAGATGATGCATGCAATAAGAAAACACCTATATTTATTATATACCCATCAGTCATCTCCTAACTTTTTTTTTTAAATTATATCTTTTTGGAAAAATCAACTCCTCTTGTAATTTAATATTTATATCATAATTTAAAGGATCTCCTCATTTGTTTTTCATTTATTGAATGCGGTGGCTTTAGCTGGCGGCGGCAGGTATGTGGCTGTAGATGGCATGTAGGGGTAGGATACACGTTGGCTTGCTCGAGTCGAGAGTAGGAAGTAGAACTGCTTTGCGTGGACTTGACAAATAAATTAATGGGCTTGGAACTTGTTTAGATAGGCATGACAAGTGTACCGTGGCATGTGTGTGTGGCACGCGAAATAAAAATATAAAATCACGAGTATGTACAGGTTGACATGCAGCACATATGGCATAGTGTACTCAGTGCATGTGAAATAAGTGAGCCCATACAACACGACATATAAAACACGCAAAGTAGCATATGAGCATTTTTTTAAAAATAATAATATGACAAATACTGATTTTTTTTTAATTTATTGTAAATTATATTTAGATAAATAAATTGTTTTATTTTATTATTTTAATTGAATATATTTATCTTGTTAAAAAAATATAATGTATCTAGTATATTTTTTTGGAATGATTTCAATTGTATTACTTAACATATTAATCTCAATTTTTTTAAGAAAACAAAAAAAAATGAAATTATCAAATAATATTATAATAATAATTAATTTATATTAAATGTTAAACATGCTTCCTTAATTTATTTAGAATAATTATAAATTATTAAATAAATTAAATTAATAAATGCAATGAGATCAGAAGAAAATTAAATTTTATTAACAACATTTTTAACCACAAAAAAATTACAAAAAGATTAAAAAAAATCTCCCCAACCATATACACCCTCCCAGAAACCCAATACAAGTCCAGCCTTATCCCACTATTCTATTTGTGTTTATTATTGCAAATCCAGTGGTGACAATGTCTCCCTCGATCCCAAGTTGCTGTCCCAGGCCACTAAAAGCGGGATACATCTGCTTCTTGTTAATGGCATCAGACCAATCTTTTAAGCACACACATGCTCCAACCGTAAGATTTTTTAGCCTATGACAGTGCGATTCGAGGACTCATCTACTTGAACTGAAAGTTAACTTTGATAAAACTATTAAAGCCGAAGAAGCTAAAACATCCCATGCCAACATGGAAAGCACCGGTATCATGTGTGTCCCCTTCTTCCACCAACTTAGAACATTTAAATCATTCCCCTTGTTTCCTCCTTCCTCTTTCGATTCCTCCTCATCAAGTTGCTGGATCTCATATACCAGTATATTACTAAAGATTTCTTGAGAAGCCGCATGGCTGCTCTGACATTTTGTTTATTTTTATTTGAAAAACCCCATTGATATGTACTACAAAATGTTAGATCTTTTGAGTTTTAATTTTAAATACGTTAATAAATTAATAAAGAGTATCCATTTCAACATCTAATTACTCTAGCATCACACGTTTGCTGCTCTAAGTTTGTGTTATTAAACCATCTCATTACTCTTTTTTCCATAAATATTAACAAGTTTATTAATCTAAAAACAGGATGCCCCTGCCACTTGGCACTATCCTAACGTGTGTAATAAGAAGATATCAACAACATCATACGAGTCTTTACTAATTTTAATATGAGTGCATGTACAATGTTAAAAGGTTTGGGACTGGCACTTCTTCTAAAACGTGCACTACATTTAAAAAATAAAAGTAAATTTATGCTATATCCATAAAAATTATCGATTCATCATGGACTTACTAATGTTTGAGTTGTGGGAAACGAGGACGAGAAGAAATTGACAAGATTTAGGTAAAAAAATGAAAAAGGCTTTGTGAGAGGAATTTATGATGTTCTTAAAAAAAATTATTTATATATAGAATAAAAATTGGATAAAGATTATCTGATACATATACTATCGGGATAAAAAATATTCTTACCAACATTAATGTCTCATTTTTTTCTTTCAATTTAGTTAAGTTGTTTTTTTAAGCAGTAATTACATATATTTATTTACTGGATCTAGCTGTTTGTTTAATTTTTTTTATATGTTCATATTTAAAAGAAAAAAATTCTGATTAAGCTGCTTTAGCCCATAAATTATGTACGATGGATTAAAATAACCCACATAGAATTACTTACCTTACTTTTTTTTCCATTTAAACTGGCTATCCCGCAAGATCTATCTTTTTTGCATATCCTGAAAGATCCATCTCTTTTGCACCACTCTAATGACCATCTATGTTCCAATAGTTTTTACAATTTTACTATATTTTAACTCTAAGATTCTTATAAGATAAGAATAAATATTCAACTTTTATATAACCAATTATTTTTTACACGTTTATATTGTGAATATCTTATGTTTTATCATTTTTTATTGACACCCTCTCCAATCATCGAATCATCGAATCATCGTCACGTTTGAGTCCTGGGAAACGTGCGTGAAGAAATTGACAAGGAAAATTAAAATCTTTCTCTTATTTAGGGAAGGTGGGGGTGCCCCGCGGGGAACACGGGGGGCGGGGGTGGTGGGGTGTTGGGTGTGGGTGTGTGGGGTTGGCGAAGTGATTTGTCAGAGGAATTTATTATGGTCTTAACAAAATTATCTTTATATGTGATAGAATTTGGGGAAAAAAAGGTTGAATCATATTGACATCCTTACAAATTTTATAAATTACATGAACCTATTATTTTTTTAAAAATTTAACACTTATACACATAAAAGAGATTTAGAAATCATTTTTTCACTGAGCTCATCAATATCTCTCTTATATTATGTGTACAATAAAATATAAAAAATAAATGCTATGCTTTTTTTTTTTATCATCAATAAATGCTATGCTATATATTTATATTGTTGTGGAAGAATCATAAAAAATTAATTGAACCAAATATGTAAAACATAATTTTCAGAAATGATTTATGTTTATTCAAATGAATAAATAATAATTATAATAAAGTAAATATATCTTCATTGTAGAACCATGAATGAAAGTCAAAGTCAAAACCTTTAAAAACAATAATCTCAAACCTTAAGAAACGTTCACAACTCAATTATCCATAATTATCATATAGCTACACAAAGCTACTAATTCTTCAATGTCTATAATTAACAATATGACACTTTCAATAATAGTATGGTAAAACCACCACCAATAAAAGTTGAATGCATAATTTTGAGTTCACATTACCTTTGAAAGAAGGAATCATAAACCATTATGTTTTCCACTTGCCTCTTAACTTTACCATATTAAGCTTTTCTCCTTAACTAAGGCTTCACTTTTAACAACCTTTCTTTTTTTGTCTTATGAGCATTTCATCCTCGCTAATTTTTATTTTATTTTTTAAAAGAATGCATTTAAAACAAGTTGAAAAGTAAGGACGCAAATTACAATAAATTATATTTGTCACTATATTACTCTGTGGTACGTTGTGATGCATGTTGAACTGAACCATGGGATAGTTTAACCAGTCAAAACTCCGCTAACCTTTTTAAATTCTTGTTTGGTCATTGACTTGCTCATGCTCGCTTTGGTACCTTTGCTTGTGTTGAGTATGATTGTTAATTCACATTGTTCACTGTGTTTTGTACTTAGCTTAAATAATATTAGGTTAATTTTTTTTAATGTTTTGCATACTTGGCTAAGCTAATTTTTTTATACATTTTTCCATAGCAATATTAGAATACGACATGTAATTTTTTTATTTTATGGTATTATTATTATTATTATTATTATTATTATTATTATTATTATTATTGTGAATCCTTTTATTTGGTGTTAAAAAAATCTAATCCTATAATATAACTGTTTATAATAGGACTATTTTGTCTAATTACATTTATAACTCCTTCCTCTACTCCTATAAATGTGCTAACATTTCATAATCACTTATTCCTTATCCAGTTATGATGTTTGAATTTCTAATTGTGTGAAATCGCTCCCTCTTGTATTTTAATACATTTTAATAATTTGAATATCTTACAATAAACTAGTAATGATTTTTTAAATTACATTTGTATAATATAATATTGTTAAATTTGAATAAACAAAAATCATTTGTGAAAATTATATTTTACATGTTTGTTTAAATTAATATAAATATATGACATAACATTTATTAATGACAAAAAAAGGCATAGAATTTATTTTTTATATTTTATTATACATGGCATTAACCAACTCACTAAATAAGTGGGTGCAAAATCATTTTAAGAGTGTAAGTATTAACTTTTTCAAAAAATAAGTTCTTACAATTTTGACAGTTTTTAAAAGGTATCCATGCAATTTACCCTAAAAAATAAAATATTTTAAGTATTTTCATATCGAAAGATATTTAATAATATTAAGAAAATATTTTAAAATTTAACAAACTTTTTATTCCAAATAATTTCTTTATATATTTTTTTTCCTATCTATCTCCTTCAAATAAATATAATTCCCTTCCTAATAGCATGTGTAGCACGTCTTGAAACTAACCACATGTTTGACTCGGATAAAATTAGCATTTCACCTTTATTACTTTATTTGATTTGTAAAATTAAAAATTCCAATTCCTTTCTAATCTACTCTTGCTCCAGTATACTAAATGTCGCCTAAGTCAACCACCCGTTCACTTTTTATTCTTATATAAAATAATCGCACAAAGCAGCAATCCGAAAACTAAGATTGTTCACAGTTCGATTAACCAGTCTGTGATTTTATTTTTTTATCCTAATCGTAATGATCGGATTTTCAATATCCTAATCCTAAACTAATCCATTATGAACGGTTAACTGCCTTCACGGTTAACCTTTTTTTCGATCAATTATTTTAGTTTTTGGTTTTCAACCGTTTAACACAATGATTGTACAAATTTTGTAGTTAACCATATTTTTCAATATGTCCGTAAAAAAATTATAGTATTTTTTTGTATAATTATATTAAAAACTAAAATTTAAGAATGTAAGACATGTAAAATAGTTGTTAATATATATTGGTGTCATCAAGATAATCATTATAATAGCTTTTTACTCATATGTTCTTATCAATCTTGATCGATTGAGTTCAATACAAAATCTCAATCAAATACTACCATTCCAATTTTTAAACATATATGCATTTGTTTCTTCTTATCTGAATCATTCATTTTAACATAATTATATTAATAATACTAAAAAAATAATTATATGGATATATTATAAATTATATATATTTATAATTACGGATCGATTAACCGAATCCATCGGTTTCTGGTATCTAAAAATCGAAACCGAAAATAAAAAAAATTAAAAATGCTAATCCTAAATCGAAACCAATGAATCGATTAACCGTATATTTCGGATTGATTTTCCAATTTCGGTACTATTATCCTAAACATTCGATTTTTTTCACGCCCATACAAATTTAAAAGGAACTTTGATCTTATCTTTCCACTCAGCCATACTCAAACATCCCTGCTTCCTCCCGTCTCTCCAGACTTCAAGCCGTCTCAAAGTCCACAAAAACCCTCAAAACGAAAACACCCAGGCAAATCAAAAGCGCGCACACCAGAGATAGACACACACACACATTCATGGACGAACTCAAGCCATCACCAGCCAATTCATCTCCCTTAACCCCTCTTGGCTTCCTCGAAAGAGCTGCCACCGTTTACGGCGACTGCCCTTCCATCATCTACAACACCATCACCTACACCTGGACACAGACCCACCGCCGATGTCTCCAGGTGGCTTCCTCCCTCTCATCCAACGGTTTCGGGAGAGGCCACGTCATCTCCGTGGTCTCGTTCAACACTCCCGCTATGTACGAGCTCCAATTCGCCGTGCCCATGTGCGGTGCCATCCTCAACAACATCAATACTCGCCTCGACGCCCGCACCATCTCCGTGCTCCTGCGCCACAGCGAGTCCAGGCTCGTCTTCGTCGACTACCAGTGTCGATCCCTCGTGCTCGAGGCTTTGAGGATGTTGAAAAGTGATGATTCTCGTTCTGCTCGTCGTCGTCCACCTCCTCGTTTAGTCCTAATCAACGATGACGAGGATGCTGATCAAACGCTGGGTGTAGATTTTTGGTGCGACCATCGGGACTTACTAGAGAAAGGTGACCCGGGTTTCCGGTGGATCCGACCCGAGAATGAGTGGGATCCCATCTTTCTTAACTATACTTCAGGTACTTTTTTTTTCCCTTGCCGTTTGGAAGAATTACAAAATTCAGACCTTTATATTTTTTTGTTTAATCGAGTTATTCACTTTGTACCCTACTTACTCGGCTTTCAATTTTCATATTGGGTTATCGTTTTTAATTATTTTTTATTTGACTTATTTATATTTTAATTTTTTATTTGATTTTTTTTATCTAAATCTTAATATCCATTAATGTTTTTTGTTAATTTTATGGCATAGACTTGCTTTCCGTCGTAGATGATAATTGATGTATATTTGTTAGTTTACGGTTTCTAGAAAAGTTCTATTATTTTCTTCGTTCTTTTCCGCCCCACCCACCCCCCCTTTTTTATTCCTTTTCTAAAGGGATACCAGCTTACTAAACATGCCAGGTTTATAATTAATTGTAATCAAATATTAAACTTCGATTTATTTGAATTTTTTATAATTAATTTAATAATTAAAGAACGGGCTGAACCATCCGCCAATATCGTAAAAGTTATCAATTTTTTAGTTTTTTATCGTATATGCTCAATAGAAAGACTTCCTTTTCCCACGTAACTTGCTCAGACCTTAATATTTCGGTATTTTAATTTCTATAAAATATCTAGTTAATAATCAAAGCTATTTAGATTTTTATACTATTAGTATTATCACGATGGTGTTTTAATAGTTACTTTACGTGACAGAGTTTAGTAGAAAATTTGGTGAAAATTAATTATGAAATCCGTTTTCCCCTTATATTTCTTTGAGAAAGTATATAATTTTTTTTCTTTTTGCCTCGAATGTATATAATTCAAAAGCACAAATTACTGACGAAAAGGAAAAAGAAAATAATTCAAATGAGTAATAATTAAAAAATTGAAGATCCGAGGAAAAAATGTGGCTAGGTTTTATAAAAAATAATTACTAATATATGTTGAGTTAAAAATAATTATTAAAATATTTTATCAAATCACATTTAATAATCAGGATATGTCAGTTTTATATATAAATCGCGTTTAATAAATACTATTAGAATTTTCCATACCGTATCTAAATTATGATAATTATACATGATATAAATTTTTGCACATGAACTGTGTTAGTTACGAATTAATCGTAGTATAAAGGTGTACACGAAAATATACATCATTATGGGTCGGTTTCGAATCAGAAACCGACTTAACCGGTCACTGGTGGTTCTTAAACTGGGAACCGGCCTGGGAATGGTGGGTTTGAACCGGTAAAGGATCTACCTGTTCTAGCGGGTTTTTACTGTTTCATCCTTAAAAACCACATGATCCGTCGGTTCTACATAATAAAAATTATAAAAAAAAGTAAGAAAAAAATTATAAAAAATTTAATTATAAAATAAATATTTAAAACTACTTTCCCATAAATAATAAAAAATTTATTTTCTATTCATAATATTTAATGTGTTATTATTAACAACATAAGTAATAAATACATTTGAAATCATATATTATTAAATTTATGCAGGTTTCTAATCAAAATAGACTTTCTTTCTTAACAATATGTGATTTGTTTTTTGTTGTTGGGAATTATTTGTATCTTTAATATTTTATAGTGTCACATTGCTAATATAACAACTAAAAAAGTACAAGTAATTGTATATAAATAAATATAATATAATTATAGATTTTTTTTAACTAATACTATGAATAATTATTATTAGACTCAATATTATTTCAAATTAAAAATTTATTTTATATTTTTTTTGGTTAAATTAAGTAAATTATTTAATTAGTTTATTATTTTTTTTTCATGATTCTCAATTTGTTTAGAACTAAAATCGAATTGTGAGAATAGGTAGTTCTTAAGAACCGGAAACTGCATCAGCTCTCACAAGTCCAATTCCAATCTCTATCATGTTTGAATAGTTTAGATCCGGTTATTGACCCAAATTGAATTGCGACGATGTTTACACGAAAATGTTTGCCCTTTCTGTCATGTCAGATGTGCCACGTTTTTTCAATCATAAGGACTTTACGCTGATTTCTCTCCCTCTCTTTCTCTCTCCTCTTTCTTCTCTCTTTTTTCTCTCTCTATCTCCACTGTCCTTTCGCTTCACTCTTTCTTTCTCTCTCTTCCTGCTCTGTCCTCATTTTTTTTTTATTTTAACTGCGCATGTAGAACTTTCTATGGCATTTACTTAAAGTGATAGACCTCGGTTATAAATAAATTCTATATCCTATCTTTTAGTCATAATTTTATAATTATATATTAATATTATTTTTTCCACAATCTTTAATAAATAATTATTTTTGATAGCTGCGATAAATAAAAAATTACTTTTGTAGATCCTATATAGAAAAATGGGGGCAAAAGACCTCACTTGGTCTTTTTAAATGACTTTTTTGGGCTAAAGTCGTTTCGGATGACTTGGCTTGTTTGTCCATACGCAAGAGGGATACGTGCTGCTCCTTGACTCAAGGAGGGTCCTCCTTAGTCCATTCTCCATAGCCATGACTTAGAGCATCCCCAATGCAAGGTGGCAGCAATAGCAAAGAGGAAAGGACCTCTGTTCCCGTCCTTACGGGATGAAGTGGATGCTTAAATGAAGATCCGATCCTCTGATAAGGGACGGTTCCGACAGCTAATTTTTTTTTTTTTTTTATGATGTCGTGTGTAATTTTTATTATTATGTGAAACTATAAAATTACAAAGGGTTATGAAAAACTTTATAAGAAGGATCTTAGAAATAAAGTGATGGGGTTATTTTAAAAAAGAGATCTTTAAAATTCTGATGTGATATTTTAAGGATATTTTAGAAGTTTTTTGGGTTGTGGATGCTCTAAGAGAGTAAAAGGCAACACTTTTTACTAAAAGTAGGATTGTGGGAGGGTATTGCTCGGACCGCCAATCTTTTTTCTAGGATAAGGAAAAAAATAATAACTTTTAATAAAAAAAAGGGTAATGTAAATAAATAAATCTCATTTCTTGAAGAGGCAACATCACTATAGCTTGAGTGATCTTGTCTTTCCAAGAGATGGGTTTAACTTACTTATTTATGGGATTATTTTTGTTGTAGGGACAATTGTGTTTTTTTTTTTAATATTATTTTTTCTCTCATTCCCTTTTTTCCTCACAACTAAAATGGTTGCAACTGTAATACTCTCTAAAAGACAAATGTCTATACGGCTCAGGAAAAGTCTCATGTGAAAATATTATTAAAATTTTAACATATATACAGTATTAAATATGATGTAAATTTTTTAGAAATTATATTTTCATCATTATGTGGGTAAAAATTTTAATATTTAAAATGAACAAATACCTGTTAAAAGTATGGGAAAAGAAATTATTTACACTTTGTGAATAATACTAGTTATAAATTATACGGAATTCATTTTTTAAATTTTTTTTTCCCATTAGATATGACATTTTTTTTAATATCATCGTACAGGTACGACATCGTCACCGAAAGGTGTTGTTCATAGCCACCGAGGAGCATTTCTAATAACAGTTGATTCACTGGTATACTGGGCAGTGCCAATTCAGCCGGTTTACTTATGGACGCTGCCAATATTCCACGCAAACGGGTGGAGCTTCCCATGGGGGATGGCGGCAGTCGGTGCAACAAACGTCTGTCTCCGCAAGTTCGACGGGCCATGCATCTACGATCTAATCTCACGTCACGGCGTCACTCACATGTGCGGCGCACCCGTGGTGCTCAACATGCTATGTAATTCTCCGGACAACAAACCCCTGAAGCGCCCTGTCCACATTTTGACAGCTGGTGCACCCCCGCCCGCGGCCATCCTCCATAGGACGGAGTCCATGGGGTTCCTTGTGAGCCATGGTTATGGTCTCACCGAGACAGGTGGTTTGATAGTGACGTGTGCATGGAAACCACAATGGAATCGGTTTCCTGCGGATGAGAGGGCTAGGCTTAAGGCAAGACAGGGTGTTAGGAACGCGTGTTTTGATGCTGCGGATGTAGTGGACCCGGGAACAGGCAAACCGGTGGCGCGCGACGGGGTGTCCTTAGGGGAGGTAGTGATTCGAGGAGGATGTGTGATGTTGGGTTACCTTAAGGACCCTGAAGGCACTGCCAAGTGTATGAAAAAGGATGGTTGGTTCTACACGGGTGATGTCGCGGTTATGCACCCAGATGGCTATTTGGAAATCAAGGACCGGTCTAAGGATGTGATCATAAGTGGTGGTGAGAACATAAGCAGTGTGGAGGTGGAGTCTGTGTTATATATGCATCCTGCAGTCAATGAGGCTGCTGTAGTGGCTCGGCCGGACGAGCACTGGGGGGAGACACCGTGTGCGTTTGTGAGTTTGAGGAAGAAGGCAAGTGAGAAGGAGATCATTGAATTCTGTAGGGCTAAATTGCCACATTATATGATTCCTAAGACAGTGGTGTTTAAGGATGAGCTACCGAAAACTTCTACAGGCAAGGTTCAAAAGTTTGTCCTGAGAGGAATTGCTAAAAAATTGGGGTCCTCTAAGTTCAGCCGGATGTGAAGTATTAAGTAATAAGCTAAGGGAAAATTCCTAAGTTTGGCTTGGCTTATTGGATTGAGACTTTGAGACAAGTACGTTGGAAAAATGCTTCATTAGCTGATGCACGTCACGTATAATGTATATAGTAAATAATTACGTGGTCATATCGATAATGATTACTTTAGAAATCATCTATTGTATCATTTATTTATAAACAAATAAATAGTAATTATCTTTGGACCACTATTAAATGCATGTCAGGAAGAGATATGCATGTAAAATAAAAAGAAATATAACATTGGATCACACCTTATTTGCTTTTATCCTTCTTTTGTTTTTCGTCAGTGTCGTGTACCTTGTCGTCATCCAATGAATTGAGTGATTTTCCAAGGTGATTTATTTTATTGTTGGTCCGTTATGCATTCGCAGGCTATTCTCTAAATTTATTCGTGTAATAGTTTTATTTTAGAATACAGGTAACCAAGAGGGAATGTAATGTAGACTTGTAGTAGCTAGATCATCGCAATTTCAGTGACCTAGTATTTCATAAACTATATATTGATTAAATATTTTAAAAAAACAATAGCATTGAGGAACACGACATCCTTATTAAAGTATAAATGTACTTCATGAATGGCAAGATACCGTTTAAAAAATGAGAAAACTTATAAAACAAATGTCTTGTCTTTGAATATGGTGGTTGAAATGGAGTTAAAGGTGGATCTATCATCTACCAAAAAAATATTACCAAAATAAGATGGAGATAAAATTAATCATTAAATTATTTTCTTCAAATTATATTTTGAATATGTAATTATCATACAAATTAAACTTACATAATTTAAATTGAACTTGCGTGTTAAACATGATGATTATATATCAGAAAATGAAAATTTGCAAAGAAACTGAATTAATTCGTCTGAGAGTACAATGTAAACAGAATAAATTAGTCTAATGGACAAAATTAAAGTCTGGGTGGAGTTGAAAAGGACAGAAACAGAAAGGACAAACTCGAAGTCGTTACACATGCACAGGCAATCCCCAAGGTAAAGCCAATCGAAGACTAAGAGCGTCCACGTCATCACGAAAAAATTAAAGTCTATCAAGAAAAAGAAAGCAGATGCATTTGTCCATGTCACAAGCCACAAGGTGATGTGTCTTAACTTCAATCGATAACTATGAGCGTTAGATTATGTGTCTTTTATAATAAATAGATATTAAAAAATTTGAAAACACAAACCACATCTTATATTTATTTCTTTATAAGCTAATCTAAATTTTATAGGTTATTTATTTCAAAATTATGCATTAGAACCCTTAAAATTGGAAATTTTTTCCATAATTATAGTATCAAATTGTTTTATAGTAATATATAATTAGATGGTTGCTTAATATATTTTATTATGTATATATATTTTTTTTCGATGTTACATAACAAATGACAAACATCAATAAAGAAGCAAATACTTTCATATGTTTTATTGTTTAATATCATTTTAATTTTCAGGTTAATCCAAAAACAAAATATATATACACTTTGGAGTATGATTCTTAATGTTATGAAATGATGTATCACAAATCGTTCTATAATGTGAAATAATTCAAATTTATCCATTGAAAAAAAAATTAAATTATTCTTAAGCCGTTTCAAAAATTTTTATCCAGTTTCATATATTATTAAATGTCTATTTAATATAAAGCTATTTGTTCCTATAATTAAAGAAGAAGTTTTCAATGTTAACAATTTTTTTAAAGGTTGTGATGCATATTTTTTATGTAAATAACCTAAAAATTTAGTTTGTCTTGCCATATTAGTAAATAAATATGAGATATCGTGGTATAATTTCAAAACTTTTCAAGAGGTGTCTGTGTAATTTACCTTATTTAAAATAATGATATCATTCACTCTATCAAAACTACGATCCTTTTAATCTAAAAAATTATGGTTTTTCTTTCTACATCTATATTATTAAAGCAAAAGAAACTTTTCATGTTTTTTTTTTCCTTTTAGAAAAATTCCTAAATTAAAATTTTTTAGAATTAGGATACCCCTCCATTTAGACAAAATAAGTTTAGATCGGAATTATAAATAAAAGTATTTGAAAAAAAGGGGGAGAATAATAGAAAAAGATATGTATGTAAAGAAAAGTAGGAGAGAAATATAATAAATGAAGTTAAAAAGTAGAATACATAAAAAAAAAATTGTGTGATAGTAATAAAAGAATAAAAATTGAAAAAGTTAATAAAATAAAAAATATTTAGGAAATAAGATATCCCTCTTCTAGGTAAATGGTTTTTGATGGGAATTATAAATAAAAGAAAAGGAAAAAAATAAAAAACTAAAAAAAATTAAAAATCTGAAGTTATAAAAAAAAAAAATTCCAAAAGTACCATAGTATGAATCGCACGTTGCGTGTGGAATCTGAGTCGATTCACAATTCTACAACATCTCAAAAGGAAACGTAAGTTGGACTTGCAATTTTATATAATCCAAAACATCATAAGTCCAATTCATGATTCCGTCCACGACACTTGGACACAAACAAAAGCAGATTGCCTAAATCCACCACACACAAGCCCTTATCTTATACTCTCTTCTACACATATCCACAATCCCTTCCCAAGTGTCAGGAGGAGCCACGAGAACATGCAACTTTCCTTTCGACGATAGGAATGTGTATAAGAGTAGGAGATAAGGACATCGTAAAAGTTAAAAATGGAATTCGTTGCCCTATTAGGCCCCAAGAAAAATGTTGCACTAGATATCATTGCTAGTGGATTCATAAACATGAATGACTTAAGGGATAATGATAGAGAACAACACTTTCATTGACAAGTTTATCATCATCCCCATTTCTCATCTTTGGTTTTTTTTTTTTTTTTTTTGGTTTTCTTTTTCCCCTCCCCGACCTAGTCACCTATGTGTATGAAATCCTAACACTCAGTTCACTTGACACGAATGGTTATTCATTTTTTTTACGAATATAAAGCTAATATTACTGTATTACTTGAAGGAAATAACAATTCATAATGAATTGATTTTACTTAAAATGATACCATGAATTGTCATTTAATGGTCTATTTTTTAACTTTATCATAAATATTCTTATTTCGAAAATAACACCTATATAATTATCATCTCATCTCTCTATAATAAATATAGGGAACATTATAGATATTTTACTTTTTTATTCTAATAATTAGTTGTTGTTATTGTTTTTATTTTTTTTACTCTAAATAAACATTGTAATAGCTACTATAACTCTATTACATTCCTTTTAAATTGAAATTTCATTTCCTTCTTATTTCATTCAGCGAAGTGAACGGGCTATAAATATTAACTGTACTAAGTAATTAGCTAGATGCTTTATATTAATTATAAGTACCCAAGTTACGAGGTGATTAGTAGATTAGTGATGATAGTAATTTAAGGTCGGCTTTTTAAGTATAAGGAGTTGGTATTTAGTAAAACTACAATGAGGTTTATTCAATTGGAGGAAGAGGATGGAATTCTTGGATGAAGAACACACGGACGTTAATAGTTGCACCATCATGCCAAGCGTCTTCATGCCCGGTGCTTGAAAACTGGGATCACATGCAATGTTTCTCGTTTCCATCTCTACCCTTTTATTCCCATTTTCTATTGATTCTCCACTTTATTTTTCTATTGATTCTCCACTTTATTTTTCTCTTTCTTATTATATATGTTTTTACTTGGCCTGTGATAGCCCCTTCTACCAAACTTAGCCCAATCTTCTTGCAAACCAAAACCTAGTCGATTATCTTAATTGTCTTCAATACTCTTTTATAAAACACACTCTCTCAACTCGTATTCTTTATTCTCTAGTGTCCGAAACCCTAATTTCTAAAACCTTAATAATCTCTATTGTTTTACAGGCATTTGTGGAGATTCGAGCTTCCACAGGCTCCAAACACAATTTCTTAGGGAGTACAAATCATACTCCTTTGTTACTCTTATTTTCCCTTTTATAGTTGTATACATATATCAAATGTGTCTATTTTTTTGCATGTATAGCTCATGACAGCTATGTTGCCTATACAATATCTATATTATTATTCATGACAGCTATGTTTCTTACTCTGTTATATAATCCTTCATCCACATTGGATATTGCTCGTTCCATACTTGTGTTGTAACAGTCTACCATATGCTTCTATGGCAGCTTCATAGTCTGCGAATGAAGGCATCTCATGAAGAAGTGGACGGACAAATGAATGTATCTTAGAAGGAACGATGAATTAGACTCATAATTCCATGTAGTCTGATTTTTTTGGAATTTTTCTCTAGAAGTTAGGATTTTTAGAATTTTTTTATTTTTTCATTTTTTTTCCTTTTCAACATAAATAAACCATTTGAAAATTGGAAAAGAAAAATAAAAGAAAAAGATAAAAAATTGAAAGTTACTAGTATGTATGTGTATGATAACGTATTTGATATAAAGAAATTAAAAAATATACAAGCAGACGATGCATCTGTGATGCATGTACAAAATAACTAAACATATATAAATTAAATAAATATATTGTTTTGACATGTTCGAAAAGGACAACCTTAATTAGTCCTATAAATTAGGAAATTAATTATAAATCATAAATACAATTATATTTTCCACAAGTAACTTATCTGGGTAACTGTTATACATAAATATGGTATCAAAGGTTTATATCGATATATAAAGAGAAATGCTTTGGCTAAAAAAGGAAAAGAGTATGTCTATTTAAGCCCTATTTAATTCTATTCAGACTCTATTTAATTTCATGATTTCAAGAATACCAAAAATATTTTATGCTCATATGCTAAAAAAAAAAAAAAGACCATGTCTATCCATCCACTATTTAATTCTTTTCAAACCTTATTTAATTTCATGATTTCAAGAATACCAAAAATATTTTATGCCTATATGCTAAAAACATTATATTAAAAACATTTACACTAAATACACGAAAGGAGGTTAGTATAGATATACATGTGTTCATATAATGTTACATATTTAGAAATTATCTATAATTAATTCTAAAAGGCATTTGAACCGCTTTTAAAAGCATTTAATTCTAATTAATAATAATAATAATAATAATAATAATAATAATAATAATAATAATAATAGTAGTCATGTGAGTTCTCAAGAAAAAAAAATAGATTGAGGAATGTTGTTATCATTATATCAGGTAGTATATTTAATCATTTTAGAAATATGTATTATCTTATCTTAAAAACATTTTTCAATGCGAATTTAAAGTAACATATGTTCTTATAAATCTATAATACTAACTAAGAAAATCAGTCTTTTACATTAATTTCATGTTTATTTATAATATTTTTCCCTCATAACTTATTTAAATTTCTGTTATACTAATTAATTTAAAGTTATAAATTATCTCCTAATAAATTTACAAATTGAAATCTCACTTAAATTCTGATTCAGAAATCACCTAAATGCAAGAATGGTATTGGAATACAAAATAACGATTCCATTTCAAGTCTATTCTAACATACTATATACATAAGTGATATTAGAATGAAATGTTACATGCAATCTTAATCTCTAATTTTTAAGAATTATAAATAGATAAAATGACTCTTTTTTTTTTTTATTTCTTTTAATGTGAAGCTGTTCAATTCGGATTCAAATGATTCAGTTTGGTTTGAGGAGTCGAATTGAGCCGTAACTGTTTAGATTATTCCTGAACTGAATTGCGGGCAGAACTAAAATATAAAAGAATCACATTTTGCGGTTTGGTTCAAGTTTCAATTTGGTTTGATTCAGTTTAATGAACAACCCTAGTTCTTGTAACCATCCTTTAATGTTGAGTTATTTTCACAACCAAAAGCAAATTAACAAATGATTCTTTCTCCTTTAGTAGATTTAAAACAAATAAAATGTTAAAAAAAGGTTAGAACTCACCTCTCTCACTCTCATTTTTTCGAAATTTCTCTCTCTTTCAAACTTCCTCTCTATATAAAAAATAGTCAGCGTTCTCTCTCTCTTCATTCCCAGAGACCACTCTCAACAACCAACATTACCAACCTTGATAAACCCAAAAAGCCGCCTCACCACTTCCAACTTTGATAAAAAAAAACCACCACAACCCATTCGCAAGCCATCACCTCTTGCAACCTAAAATCAATCCCCACTCGAACAAAAGACTCACAATCAAGCTTTCAAACTGAGGTTGATAAAAAGTAAAAATATAACTCTTTTTTCTCTCAAAGTTAGATTTGTCTAAATCCAAGTCAGATAAAGGAGTAAGATTCACGATTGTGATTTTAATAAATGTTTTCAGTTCAATTTGGTCAAGTAAATGTATTGACTGAGACCACTTTTTTATCTCAATTCATAGTCGGTCATATTTATTCTACAATTTCACGATTAGTTTTAACTTAGGAGTGAACTTGATTTGTTTGACATGGAAATTAATGTGATCCCTGATTAGAGATTGAAGACCATGTTAATGTGCATATCATGCTAAGTGTCACGGTTTGAGAGTTAAGGACTTTGCGAGGATTTTAACTTAAGAGTATGGCGTTATGGGCGGCACTAGCAAAGAGTTTGTTTATGGTGTGGGTTAACACAAAAGGCGGGTCTAGCCTCCCGTGAACAAACTGGTTGGGAGTTAATGCCGTTCTCTTAATGAGGCTAAGCAAACTAAAACCAGTTTGAATAGTTAAACCTCCAAAACATATGGGAGACTGTGGCAAAGCTAATATGTCTCTTCTTATGAGAAAGTGAGGCTTGAAACAAACCTAGGAAATTAAGGAAGTTAAGGTTAACTCACCATCCAAATTAGCAGCAAACATAACATGAGGGATGGTTGAGCACTGTGCGAAAATACTTTCAGGAGTGAAACTTTCGTCCTGTGACGATTGGTATTAGAGCGGAAGTTCCTAGCTCCATCAAACTGCTTAAATGCTACCTAGAGTGCTTAGTGAGTGAGTAGTACTTATTGTCGATGCGGTTCATGTGGGTGAAGCTTAATTGGAGTGGCCATCGAAGAGAGAGCATCGTTGCAAGAGGGGCAGCTGTGTTGTGTCATAAAGACAAGATTTTACCCTAATCTTGTTGTCAATTCAGCTCGTGTGGATGAAACTTGAGTGGAGCGGCCACCAGAGAAGGAGATCTTTGCCAGAAGGTAGCTGTGTCGCGAGTTAGGATTGAAGCTAAATTTATACTCAAATCCGATCATTGGGCACCTCAAAAAGAGGCAATCTTAGAGGATGGAGGAATGAGTGAGGGCAAGAGGAAGTCTATTGAAGCCCGAAGTCCTGGTGAGATAATCTTGAGTGTGTTGACAACGACTATGGGGAGATGTTGAGAGCTTGAGAGTAGGTAGTGGCAGCAATAGATTTGTCTCATGACAAGGGCATCACGATTTTAAGTGGGGAAGAATGTCATGGTCTAAGAGTTGAGAACTTAATGTGGGTATTTAACTTGGGTGTATAGCATTGTGAGTGACATCAGCTAAGAGTTTACTCGTGGACTGAAGGCAGGTCTAGCCTCCCGTAAACAAACTAGTTGGAAGTTGATGCAGCTTATTTGAATGACTATGGCAAAGCCAAGATGGCATTCCTTATAAGAATGTGGGGATCAGAACAAACCTACAAAATCAAGAAAGATAAGGCTGACTCACCATCTAGATTGGCAATAAAAAATGACATAAGAGATAATCGAGTGCCACACGAAAACTCTTTAAAGAGTGAAACTCCCCTCCCATGACACTAGGCATATGTGTCATTGCCCCATGTCTTATGTGCGGGAAAAAAAAGTTAAAAACATGCTTAATATCAATTTTGTGACCTCTCCTATGCTGATGTTGTACATTTTGGATAGGCTAATAGACTTTGTCTTAGCATATCATGTAAGTGAAATATACTCGAGGCTTTTCTCCTGGGCCTAGTTTAATAGGTCGGGCTAGTTCAAGTATTTGCAAATGGGCTGGACCTTTAAATATATAACATAAAATATTACATATATTAAGCTCAAACATATAATAGCATATTTCTGGGCTTCTTTTTAATAAAATAAAACGATACTTAGACCTTAAAAAATATTTTTGCATGAAAAAAATTTTTAACTTGGATTTAATACATGTTTTACACTGTATACTTAAATTCTTAGGATTTATACACATAATATATATATATATATATTCCACATATATACATGTATTTTAAAAATCCTAACTAGAAAAAAAAATGCGATATATACAAAACCATTAAAACAGAGAAAAAAAAATCCAATAGATGCTCACAACTCTTGGTTAGACACTTAAAATCTCTTTCTTGATTTTTCGTACTTTAATAAGGTAACATTTAATTGCACAACTTTTTACATGATATTGAACTATATAAGTTTTTTTTTCCCTTTTTATAATGTCTAATTTGTAAAATAAAATTCATACTGAACAAACTATCCTAATGGCATTAGACACAATAGGATAACATGAAATATCTTAGCAAATACACAAACCAACTCAAGAATCACTAATTTCTTACTTTTACCACTTCTATCTACCATCATGATTGTAATAATTATAACAAGCCAGTATCTCTATCATTATATTACTATCTCTAAATCATCATCACTATTCGAGAACTTCTATGGGGTCCTATTGATGAATCCGTACGCTTAATTAGGGATGTGCATGGCATGGTTCGGTTTGCTCTTTGAACTGAACCGCACCATATTTTACATTTTGCCTTTTTCTTTTAAATTTGAACCTAACCATATGATTCGGTTCATAATTTTTTTGAACAAAAAAAAAAAAAAGGTTTGGTGTGATTTAGTTTGTGGTTCAAACCATTTTTATTCATAAAATAAAAAATATATTCTATCGAAAAACTTTCATTACATATTTCTTATCACTAATGCAAATATAAACAATAGTATTTGAAATTAATCATTTACCAAATAAACATGTAAAACTTATAGGAAGGAAATGATTTCATCTATTATAAAATTATAATTGTGATTAGTCTCATTTTTTTTGAATTATCTTGAACTATAATGGTATATTAGATTTTATCCCAATATAAGACATAAAATTTAATTCATTATATGTTTCTAACTAACATATTATCAATTATATAAATCAATAAGTAACTAAATAATAGAAGTAGATTAATTAGCAAGACAAAGGGAAAAAAATATTTAGGAGTTAGAATACTAGAGGTTAAAATCTAAAATCTATCTTATTTGTAGACAACATAATAATTAAAATATAATATGAAAAATCTAATTTTATTCTCATAAATGATATATATCTAAGTTGCAAATTTTAAAACAATTAATTTTTTTAATGGAACAACTAAGAGTAAAAATTATATGTTTAATATTTTTAAATATATAAAACTATTCGGTTCGGTTTGAACAATACGGTTCGATTTGGGGTCTCGAATCGAACCGCGAACCATTTGTTTTTCACTAAACCAGACCGCGAATCGAACCGTTTAAAAAAAGAATTGAAATTAAGGTTCGATCATTTTTTTTTTTTGCAGCCCTACACTTAATTGTTTAATCATTAATATAAATATAGTACCAACATATTTAGCATTTTAATATTGCAATCACTGTCTAAATTTGAACTGTTAAATTACTTACAAAACTGGTTTTATTAAAACACTTGACGGAACTATAAATTTTTCTCACTGTTCACACCATCGCTACTACTATTTGTAATACTTATATATGGTAAATAATATAAAATTTATCAAAAAAATATTATATTTAACATACCAAATATGATGTAACAAACGTGTGCTTTTTTTTTTTTTTTTAATACTATGGTGTACAGTTCTGTTTATTTTATACTATATTGAAAATTAAATGTTAGGCAAAGAAGTGACAAAATAGCCAACTATATAGATTTGGGATTCCTGGATTTAGATTTTTAGAGTTATGTGGCTGATTTAAGGGCATTTGAAAGTACTCATAGAGATGAAGATTTATCCCATTGCTTATACATGATTTAGGTTCCGACATTTTGGGTGGTATGATAATAAAAATTCTTTCTCTATAAATTCCACAAATATAACGACAATTTCAGACGTCATGGCCACTGGGCAGGACATGAGTCACACCGTGTAGACAATGATCTTTGTAGAAATCCCTAATGTGTGTGTGTATATATATATATATATATTGTTAATAGAGGGCAGAGCCATAAAAGTTGCCACATGTTTTGGTAGAAGTGCAAATGAACCAAGTTCTCAATAATTACTCGGGAATTGTTGAATCGAACTCAAACTCGAGCTATTTGAATAATTTATGAAGCCAAGGTCAAACTTTATATTTTTAGCTTGATTGAGCTTGAGTCAATCATAAATGTTAATCAATTCGAATTGAGTTAATGTATTAATATTTTTTTAATTGAATTGAAAATATATATTTTAATAAATCAAGCCTAAACATGCTTAATCGAGTCGAATTCAAGATTATATAGTGTTGTTTTGAAGCAAACTCAAACTTAAACTCTTAAACTCAGTTGAACTCCAGTAAAACTCGAGTTTTTTAATTTTGAATGGAACTTGAATTCAAGTTCAGTATTATACCATCTTGACTCGGCTCATTCCTAGCCCTACATTTGGACATTTAATGCTTTACACTTGTTCAGCAACTATTTAAAAATGTGGAAAGTTGTGGAAATGAAAAGAAAATAAAGGAAACTAAATAAGAGAAATTTTTACCTTCATTTGGATATGAAAAGTGGAAATGAAAAAAAATAAGTGGAAATAGTATCCTTTGCTTGATAAATACAAACAAAATGAAAAGGAAAGAAACAAAATAAGAAATATACTAGATTACCTTTCATTTTATTTCAACTAACAACAAAGAACTCAAAAAAAAAAAAAAAAGGCTCTCTCCTACATATTGTAGAACCTGACTATTTTTACAAATGAGAAAGGAACCATTGGCAACATATGCTCAATCTTTAATGCATCAAGTAGATATAATTGATATTTTTGTTTAAAAAAAAAAAATCAACAGAAAGCATCCAATTCTAAGTCACTAGACATAATGGAAAATATCAAACTCGATAAAATTATTTCAACTTCAATATGGGACATTGACTAAGCAAACGCAACTTCTAGGGAAAAAAAATTCTAGTAAATGAGAGAATATATTTGATGTCCCTGCAAGCATATTTAATGCTCTTATAATAAGTAAGTGACTAAGTACATGTCCCATTCCAACAATTCATTCCCAAGCAAGGCAACTCAACTTTTGAAAAAAAAAAAAAAAAAAAAACTAGAAAACTATAAAGGCAAACATTTAGTACCCTGAATTTTGGTTCTTGATTTTCTTCAATAGTCACTAGCAAAACAACACTACTTCCCTTACAGACAATACTCCACATCAACACATTGGACATACATGATCAAATTTAACTATATCATATCAACATGTCAACACATTGAACATACTCATATGTATTTACAGATGGAATCCGGGTTCATTCTATTTTACAAGACTTGCTTGACATGGATCTTTGTATGCATATAAACAAAAGATAAGAATCTCAAAATATAGCCAAAATGGTAAGACTAATTGCAAAATATCAAACTACACATCATTGGTTAATAGTAAAAAATAGTCTTAAAATTCTAGATCGTGGCCAGAGTCATCCTAACGTTGACCATTAGTTAGAAGTCTTCATTATATATTGATTTCTTCATTGAGCATCTTTCAAAGAAGGTAAATTTTGCTATCCTTGGGAGGCATCCAGAAAAGCTCCTTGCTCATATGGGATTTTCTATGAGAAAGCCGTATGCTGTAAAGCGTAAATCTTCCTCAAGGTCAAGTTTGACCAGCTCCTAAAAAATCTTCTCTTCTGAGTCTACGTGAGGCCTAGTGTTCTTGATGATCTCATTCCTTTCCCCAAAAATGTCAATTACGGTATCTATTGCTATTCGCATCTTTTTATCTTCAATCATAACATTACACGTTTTACTTTTTACTTTACTTGAAGTTTGAGGCTCTATTGAGTAGTAATGCTAGCACTTAACATAGGCGTAGGACTTCTATTTAGGAAGGCTTGTGTTGCAAAGAGCATTTGCTCATCAAAATCACTACAAAGACTACGGAAAGAGCTCTATAATGTTACTTGATTTTCAAGAACCATTAAATCTATTTCGGATATTTTTTAAGCTTCAATTTCATTGTTCTCATGAGCGTATCTTCGCATTTTCTCTTTTGTTATTTTAGCATCTTAGCCAATGGTTTGATCATTACTAGAAATTTCTTAAAGTTTATCATAATGCATTACTGGTTTAGTCATCCGCCTTTTTGTAGCTAGTTTATTTTCTAAAAGATTAAAATAATAAGTGTATTTCATTATTTGTAAACAACATATGGCTAATGTATTTTAGTAATTCATGCAAAAAATCAATACCTTGCTTAAAGCTTGCCAAACCTTGGGTTCAACCTTGGATAGACATGTGACAGGACTCCATGCAAAATCACTCAAATTGTTAAACAGATTGAATACTTCATGAAAATTAGGCTTGATAGTTTTTAACTATCAATTCTTAATCTTCTCCTTGTCAATAGATACATTTTTTGTTTTCTCGCAATGTTCCATCACAACATTGTAATGAGCTGATGAAATGAAAGTCATCTTACTTATTCCCATAAACCATTTGGTTGTGAAAAGTATTTATTAGATACCCATCCATTGTTTTTGTCCAAAAGGAGATTTGCCTTAATCCCACTAGATTTCTTAGTATCCTTATGAGTGTCATTTACTTGTTAACAAAAGGAAAACATAAACTACAAATATTTCATGAAAGCATAGTACTTGAATACAAATATTAATAAAGCCAAGCTGCTCCTTTTAAAACCTAAAAAATTACGTAATCTCTCCTTTACAACAAATACCAAAGAAGCCAAATACTTTAATACATATGCCAAAAAAGCTAATGTTGATTCCTTACTAGAGCTAGGCATACGAGCTGTCACCCACGAGTCGGCCCGTTTACTTGCTTTAAAAAGTTGGCCATGGCCAAATTTTTTTTGCTCATTTAAAGCGGGCCAAAGCGGGTTGGCCCATGATGGGTCAAGTTGGCCCACAAGCCAAAACAATAAAAAAGAAGAAGAAGAAGAAGAAGAAGAAGAACAAGAGGAAAATCTAAAGAATAGTAATAATATAATAACATGTTAGTGATATGTTTGTTATGGAAGAAGATAGATCGATACACACAATACAAGCATTATAACATCTTTTTAAATATATATATTTATGTAATATGATATCTAATAAATCATTTTAAAATCTTGTTTTGACATATAAGTAATGAAATTAACAAAAAAATTAATTGTTAATATATATAAAATCTTAAAATATAAAAATTTTCTAATTTTCACATAAACTAACATAAAAAATAAAAAATTCAAAATTAAAAAATTAAATTCGTTTTGGCCTGTTGGTAAAAGCAAGCCAGGCCCAAGCCTAAAAATTTTGGCTCATTTAAAAGCCGGCCAAAATGGCCAGGCTCGCTAGGCCCATTTGCTTATCTCTAGAATCTACCATTATTCAATATTTCTAACGATACTATCATGCCATCAAGTTACTTGAGAAAATCTTCCTCAAAAGAGATTAGTACTTTAAGCACACTATGAAAAATGCTTACTCATAGTTTCACCCAAATGGTGCAATAAAAACAACATCATAGGTTCTTAACATTAAGTGCTAGAATATGTAAAAATTTAGCAACTTGTTCTTCAATTGATGCCCATCAAGTGTCTCTAAGATATCTAATGTGGATTTTCCAATCACAATCAATCAATTTAAATTAAAACCTTATTCTTACTTTGTGAATAATTGAAGGCAAGCATATCTATCGATTGTAGTACTAATGTAACCACAAGGGTCATTCCTCTAGGAACTATAACTACTAGTACTCACCTTACATCAACTATTTAGTTAATCTAATTTGAATGTTAATAAGAATAATTAATACCTACCTAACTACTTGACCCTAGAATAACAAATTTCATGCCTTCAATATTATATATCTCAATAACAAAACAATACTCTCGATCTTGTTCACCTTTAACCCTAGTTCTAATTTCTTATAAGGTATTCATTAATGGATTGATTAAATTCTTGAATTGCAAGAATCCTTAATTTCACCAATCTCTCTTTTAAGATAATTGAATTCTAACTCTAAATGTCTAATGGAAATGTCTTTCGTCATTAGATGTATACAAAATTGCACTAAAGCTCATGATACCTTATAAAGATTTAATCTTTATATAGAAAGTTCATGTGATCTATGTCTAGAGTCACATTCAAACTTCACTATTCGTGTTAGATCTATCTTATCAATTAATCCGTTGATTGAATCAACAAGAATCAAACAATGATCTAATACTGCACACATATTAAATCAAGAAGCAAATATAACCATGAATAGATTCAAGAAACATAAACTTCAATTAACAAAATAATCCAATCTCTACATTAAGGTTAGGGTTTCTCAATATCTAGGGTATGGAAATCTATTTTTCCATAAAATAAGAATTACAATGATGGGATGAGGAAAAATAGTAAGGAGTCATGATTATAACCCTTAAAGATGAATTCTTGTGATCTTTAATGAGCACTTGCGTTTCTCCACTCTAAAACACTTATTTTTCTCCCTAAGGTTCATAGGAATAATGAGATATATATATATATATATATCTAAAGACAAGAGCGCTATTTATAGGAAAAGATGAATTTGGTCCTGCATGGGCATCTTACATGGCTATGTTCAAAGCCCGTGTACGATGAAAACTAGTGAAAATGTCAAAATCTGAGGCTGCACGTCCACCGACACAACTTGTGGAGACAGGTTGTGTACTTTCAAAATCAATTCGGGTCATTTTTCCATCCTCTACATGAGCATCCTACATAGCTTATGTAGCGTCCTTATGCACTTTGAAACTTTTTGCTGGACGTTTTCCATCTTCTACACTAGTATTCTGCATAGCTTATGTAGAAAGGTCACGTATATTATAAATCTTGACTTTCCCAAATTCTTCATTAACCCATCTAAATATTTCCATAATGCTCATCATCTTCCTTTATCTCTGAAATTAGCATTTTAACCAAATAAATGTCATTTTCTTTAATAATTCATATAAAATAAATATAACGTAATATCAAAACAATATATATAATAAGAGTCTTTAGACACTTATCGACCTCCATTACTTCTTAACATTCCACATAAGTTTTCAAATGCCATAGAGTCCATGCGTGCTATATAATGACATTTTATATAGTCTTTTAGTTATATAAAATGTTCTTGTCAAATAAATCCCTTTCTAATGATGAAGTGATGTTATCTTCCATTATTTCCTTATTCAAGTGGAAATCATAAAATTCCAAAGAAATGGACGATGCAAACATTCATTTAGAACATAGAACTTTAGAAATAGAAGATGATGATAGCATGGGTATCTGCAAGTGTGAAGCTATGATAACATGAATATCAACATTTATTTTGTGTGTTTTATTATCCATTTGACAAATTTTTATTTGTATTATGGGTACATTATATAAGAATGTCATAACATTTTGGGGTAAGTTTATTTAAGGTCATGACATTTCGAGTGGTTAATTTGAGGTCACAATGTTTAAGGAAGTGGATCAATTAAGGTCATTATAGACATGTGTTACAACATAGTGAATCTTATGACTTTTAATTAAACTTTTTGCATATTGACACATGCCAATAATGACCTTAATCGACCCATTTCTCTACACATTATGACCTCAAATGAACTTAACCCCAAACGTTGTGACCTTTTAGTGTAATTTATCATTTGTATTATTTACGGTTCATTCACTTCGTTAAATGAATAAGATTGTATTAGAATTCCTATTACTAAGGAATGGGATAGAGCTGTAATAGGATTTTCCTTCATTGATTTTTTATTTAAATTGGGGTATTTTGAAAAAAAGATAATTCTAATATTGAATTATCATTGATAGGTTTGGGAAATGAATAACTATTCAATGGTTTTTTGTAATAGGGATTCCTTATGGAATCGCTATTACGGTCAAATGAATACAATGGCCATTCATAAGGAGTAAGACTGTAATGGAATTGCAATTACAACGGAGTGAATGGGTAGTTAATGTGTACAATAAAATTCTTGGAGATGTCTTATAAAATAATACCTTCTCAATTCTCACACTTATCTTCTTTGCCCAATTATATATATATATATATATATAAGATAGATTAAAGTTTCATTTTCTAATGGACAATCTTTAGTTCAAAACCTTTTATTTTCTATAAAGATTATCTTTTTAAGAGATAGTTGTATATATACCCAATCTTCTTATCTTTATTCACCATTTTTTTTCTATATTTTATGCTTAGATTACCAATAATTTGTTCCTATTTTGCTTTTAATAATTATTCTATTTAAAAACAATTTGAAAAATATTTTTTAAGCTTTTATGCTAAATTTACAACAATTTTATGGATTGTGAATGCATAAACCCATTTATGATAATGTTGTTCTTGCATTATGTAAGGGACTACTGCAAGAGAATATTTCCTCACACAAAGATTAGAAAAAAAAGATCCACTTTAACACGTTACTTTCTGTAACCAGAAATAAAGGAAAGAAGAAAAAACAATGATGTCCAAGTGTAATCCCCTGAATTTTTTATTACTCTTATAAAATAATCTTAAAGCTAACGCTGAAACCTAAACCCTAAAACCGACACAAGTTAAAACCGAACACTAGAAACTCTAAACAAGATCAAGTATGGAATTCCCTAACCTTAAGAAAAAGAGTACTTTCAAAAACAAAATTAAAATCCAATAATCATTAGACTCGAAATCCCTATGCTAAGCAATTCATCTATCTAATCTCTAATACATAAATTGAGACATTACATCCAAATAATATTTAGTACAAAATAATATGAAATAATTTTTCCTTAATATAGTCAAAATTTCACCAATTAAGCTAAAACCAGTTTCATACCCGGTCGTTGGTATGCAAATCGAGAAAACATCATCGAATAATAATTAATGATAAAACTATAAAACCCTAGATTCTTTGGAAGCTTTATAACTGAATATTAGAGTCATGACTAAAAACTAAAACCCCTAAAGTCAAACCAAGTCAGCGTTTAACTTCGAAGCTATAGACCAGATTAGTTAATCTCGAGAATTGTAAAATATTGAATAAATCATAAAAATAGAGTAAACTTAAAATATGAACCAAATATACAATATAAACATAAATCCCTAGATTTTATAATCTTACGAGTAAATCTTAAAAGCCGGAATTAAAATCGGAACCCTAAAAGCCAACTTGGGTCAACATTAAAATCCGAAGGATTTAGATTTGGCAAGACCGCGTTAGAAACCTTAAAACAGTAAAAATGAGATAACCTTAGATTATAGTTCAAAATAATGTCTTATAACCTAAAAAATCAGATTCAATAAAAATTCATCAATTTCAAACTCGAATGGGATCAGTTTCTAAAACAGGGTCCCGGCATGCAAAATGACGAAAAATATTCTGACAATCAATCTAAACTCATAATGAGATAAGGAATCATAAAATATTATAAAGTGGTTTTCAGTACCGCTTATCATCCTCAAACGGATAGGCAGTCTGAACAGACAATCCAAATTCTTGAAGACATGCTAAGAGTCCATGTCTTGGATTTTAAAGGATGTTGGGATGAATATTTACCTTTGGGAGAGTTCGCCTACAACAACAGTTATCAAGCGTCAATTGAGATGCCACCATATGAAGCATTGTATGGTAGAGAGTATCGATCACCGATACATTGGAATGAAGTAGGTGATAGACAGATTATAGGACGTGAATTGGTTCAGGATGCGGTGGACAAGTTTAAGTAATTTGACAGAAGTTGCAAGCTACATAAAGCCGATAGAAAAGCTATGCTAATAAACGAAGAAGACCATTGGAGTTTTAGGTGGGAGAATACGTGTTTCTTAAGATATCACCGACGAAGGGTGTTATTAGATTTGGTATGAGAGGGAAGTTGAATATCAGATATGTTGGTCCATTCGAAATTCTAGAATGAATTGGAGATATGGCTTACTGACTAATGTTACCACCAAGATTAAAGGGAGTGCATAACATATTTCATGTATCCCTGTTGAGAAAATATGTGCAAGACCCTGAACAGATTGTAGAGTTGGAACCGTTGGAAGTTTAAGCTAATCTTTTGACCCGAGAAAAGTGAGAAAGAATTTTGGATATGTAAGAGAATGTCTTGAGGAGACGCGTGACTAAGTATGTGAAGGTTCAATGGACGAATCAAACCGAATGGGAACTAACTTGGCAGTTAGAAGAGGAGATGCGAGCCATGTACCCTAAGCTTTTCAATGAATCAGGTAACTTTCGAGGATGAAAGTTCCTTTTAGGAGGGAAGAGATGTAAAGTATAAATAAATAATTCATAATGAAGGGTCAATATGTAATATAATATTGTTAAGAGGGTATTTTTATCCGTAAACAAATGAATTTGAGCACGAGGAAGTCATGTGCGAATGATCGGATGAATTTGGCTTAGGCGGGCATCTAAGCCGCTAACGTTTAATCCTAAGCCGCTAGCCTAAAGACAATGGACGACGGCCTAAACTTTCGGCATTGAAGCTTCAAATATTTCTGAGGAAAATAGTCCTATGCCGAATTAATGGCCACCGGCATACCCAGCTAAGCCACTGGCATAAAGGCCGACTTATGTCCGTGTTTTTCTTAAGCTAGGGTTGTGTTTTTCCAAAGCCAGCTCTTTCTATAAATAGACCCTAAACCCCACGACCTTATCACATCTTTTCCTTAGCAAAATCCTAGGTAAGTAGGTCTTTCTCTAATCTTTTTCAATCATTCTCTTTAATTCAATCTTTCTAATACAATTTATTCTACGGATTTGAAGGAGATCCAAGAGTTGTGGCGAAACTCTAGAGTGATTGGAGATGCGGAAGACTTTGATTCAAAGGAAAAAGGTAATATCTTTCTTAGGGCTTTATAATTTCTACGATTTAAGGATTATATATTGGTAATTTCAGTTTATTATTGATCAAGGCTTCCCGAGACTTAGAAATGGACAAATCTCTATAAATAGCAAAGTCAATAAGAGCAAAATAAAAATGGAAGTCTTAAATTAGGATGAGACTTCTCGAGATTTGAAATATTCCAGTCACCATGTAAATAAAAGTAAAATAATCAAGAGCCAAATATATATAATGGAAGCATTAGAATTTTTGCATAAGGCATTCTCGGGACTTAGATTAAGAACAAGTGTGAGACTTAGATTAGTGACAAGTCTCAAAATATATTTAGAGTATGAAATAAATGTTACGTTAGTGAGCAGTGTGCTCATATTAATATAAATATGTACATAACTATTTTTATACATATAGATAGTTAGATTAGATGACAAAATTGTATCAACTCAATATGATCATAAAGTAACTAAGATGTGAGTTTTATTTTAGCATTATCATCCCTTAACTTAATGCTTCATCGAGAGATTTCTATCCATGGATAATGCATTAACCACACATAACATCAACTAAGATAGTATGGGAGATGTGTTTACCTTGGAAAGATGATTTAATGAATGTGTTTGAGTTGAAAAATGAGAGGGGCAACAAAAGGATAATTCACGCCAGCAGCAAATGAAGTAGGAAAAATGAGAGAAAATGGAGTGGTTTGAATGAAGTTTGTAAAGTATGAAATGTGGGAATGAGTATATATATATATATATATATATATACAGATGAGTTTATGAAATAAAGGAGAATAATTTGAAAAAAAAAAAAAAAGCTACTGCAAGAAAGAAGGGGGCCAAAGGGGGGAAGGCATGTCACATCCAACAAAGAAGAAAGAAATGAGAGAACTTGAGTAAAGTTTGATACAAAATGTAAGGTAAAAAAATGTGTGCAATGGGGCACGTATTTATAAAGCATAATGAATTTTTGGTGTAAAATAAACAAAAAAAAAAAAAAAGGAAAGGGGTTGCATAGGGAGAGGGGAGGGGGGTAGACCAGGTGTAAATTTTACCTTCTAAAGGAAGGGAAAAGAAAAAAAAATCAAATGAAATAAATAAGTCAACTTATGTGTAGTAAAGGTATAGGCTATAGGCATTTTGAAATAGCCATAATTTATATATATTAATGCATGCTAAATTTGATAATTATATGTGTGTATGTGTTTGAGTGGATTAGTGTGTTTGCAATGTTGGGTGTGTTATAACATATGTGATTAGATAATAAGCTATGGTAAATATATCTAGGTTGATAGTTTATTCATGTTAGAAATTATCATGTTAGTGTTAATTGTTATTGTAATGAATTATATGTGTTGAATTTAAGCTTGTTTTAGGTCTAAATAAAATTCTAAACATAGCAGAATTTTTAAAGCCCACTCAAGCCCAAACTCAAGTCCATAACTAAGCCCAAATAAGGCCCAAGCCTTGCCAAATCTGCCCTCCTCAAAAGTCAACACCATTTAGATAAACATCAAGGTCTAATTGAAGCATGAGACAACCCAAAATAGAACAAAGAAAAAGAAAATTCGTAACTCAAGGAGCCCAAAAATTTTCAAGACCCAAATCAACTTATCTTGGACTCAACACACCAAAAATCCTTCCCCAAGCCTCATATATACATTGAGTTAAGTTTATTTGATGTTTAAGATGCTTTATTTCCCCCTTAATCCATGAAATATGCAGGTGTGGTGTAATATAAGTAATTGGTATACTAAATTCTTGTTGAAGTGTTGTAGAGTTGTTAGGAAAGTTTAGAATGCTTGAGTTGTTGTAGATAGGTTGTAGTAGGCTTTCATGTGGTTTGGAATTGAAGTGTTGAAGTATGATGAGTATTAGAATTGTTTGAAGTGTGCTAGGGTTGGTGGAAGTTGATGAAGAAGAGTTTGATTCTTGTAGAGTGGTGTTTGAACTTGTTTGATGTTTAAAGTTGAAGTTTATATTGTTTGAATGTTATATTGATCATATAACAAGTTTTGGAAAACTTTGGAATGAGTTTAAAGAATTTTAAGAAGTGTAAAATGCATTTAAGGAACAAAGGATTTCGTCATTTTTTTTGTTCCAGTGTGCACAACCTGCTGCATGGGCGTGCACATGGCCATGCAGGCCTTAAAACCTTCAAAAATTCGTCTCGGGTCACATTTTCCTACCTTGCACGGCCTCGAGCACGGCCATGCACATGCCCATACAGCCCTTAAAATGCTTAAAACTTTGTCTTGGGTCACTTTTTCATGCTCTGCACGGCCTCGAGCACGGCCATGCACTCGACCGTGTAGACTTTCCCTTGTTTCGCAGCTCATTTGTAATTCAACCATAACTTTTTCATCCAACCTCCGTTTGAGGTGATTCAAGTTGCGTTGGAAAGCTTAAAAAGAGATCTACAACTTTCATGTTTTAAGTTTTTACAAATTTTAATAGTAATAATGCTTAAATTTTAGTTCTTTTCAACTGATACACTTTTCAAACAAAGTTTAAAACTTATAATTGGTTGTTAAAAATTCTCCCAAGCTTGATAAATGATCATTTAAGTATTTGTTGAGTATTGTATGATAATATATGATAACTAAATGCTATGTGATGATGTTGTAATGATTTATTTGAATTTCTTTGGATGATTATACTTGAGATTTGATGAATATATACTTGAACTAAGTGTGAGTTTGTAATTACTTCTTTTTACAGTGATTGATCCCCTTTCGGTTATTTCCCTTGATTCTCGAGCTAGTACAGGTACACAATACTTTGATTGATTGTTGCTTAGGATAGGCATATACCAATTTGACTTTAATCAAAGATTAATAAAAAGATATTGAAATTGGGTGTGCTTTACGTCGTTGAATCCGGATCTGGGGAGCGACAACCTTGTCATGATGCAATGGCACGGTAGTTTAGGCGCTTAGCCCAATCTTTTGTCATGATGCAATGACTCAAATCCATGATACAATGGTTCACCATGATGCAATGGTGGTTTCTTTTATTGGCTAAGTGGGTAGCTAATAGGGTTAACTGTATCGGTATATCCTCTACTTAGGCTCGGAAGGAAATAATATGTCTTAGTTCACGGGTATGGGACCGTTGAACTAATTGATATTATAGACCGGGATAAGTTGATTATATAAAGGAGTGTGAACCCTAGATGAAGCTATTGTTCTTTATCGGTTAGATATAGGAGATATAGGTATCCGGTCTATCTATATCAACCCCCTGAGCAGCTGCTGTTACTTAGGACCCCCAGAATTCCCAATCTTGAATCGGAGTTTGAATACTCCAGTGTTGTTCTATTCACTTAACTAAAAGATAATGAAGTTGTATTGATTTATTGAATTGTATTTAGTTAAGTGAGCATTGCATATGTATTTGTTTGCATTATTGTGTATTGGGCCTTTGGCTCACGCTGCTATCTTGCAGGTGACTTTGATGATGAGCTCTATGACGATATGGGATATGGGACTGATTGGGAAGACCCTATGGATGACTAGGAGAGAGGCCTAATATATGCTTAGGATTCCTTTTGATGAAAATTTCTTTTTGAAGTGTTTAGGCTTGTTTGTTAAGCCTTGGAATGTAATTTGTGTTGAATTGTATTTGTAATATAGTTGGGTTGTAAGTAGGATTTCTATGTTTATATGTTCCTTGAGAAGTTGTAATGTATAAATGTATTATGTATGACTTGTATATAGTTGATGACACGCTACCCAGGTAGTGGTAATGTTTTAATTCAAAACATATGAATGTTATATCTATTTTAAACAGGTAGTCATTATAAACATCTCTTTTTAAGACGACCTTACGTATAATACTTGAATATTGTTTCTAATATTTGAGTATTATGCGTGGTCGGGAGATTTGGCACACTTAATAATTAGGTTAAGTGGGCCGGGTCTTTACACATTTGTTTTATGGAATATACATGAAAATTATGATGATAAAATTTGCAGCAAGATGCATTAGAAAATAAAAGAAAATTGTGATGAATAGTAACAGTAAAATATCATATAAATTACCGGTAGAGGTAAAATATGCGTCTATAAGCTATAACTGACGTTTTTATGGCCCGAAAAATTTGTATATGATATTTTATGAACATCTTAATATTTTTCTTGTAAAACTTGATTGTCAGAAAATTTTTCATTATTTGCGTGTTGGTAGCTAAATATGGAAGTAAGGGTCTGAAATGATTGAATTTTTTACCAATATGATCTTTTAAGTTTTATACTATTTTTACTAAACATAATTTGAGTTTATCTCATTTTTATTATTTTAGGGTTTCAAGGATGGTCTTGCAGGATGTAGAGCTTCTATAACTTACTATGCGACTTAATTGGCTTTTAAGGCTTCTGGTTTGAATTCTGGTTATGAATTTACCTATAAAATCTGGGGGTTTACACATGGAGTTGCTAAAGATGTCTAGAGGTTTTGTAGAGTTTAAGGAAAGTGAGGATTGAAGGAAGATTACAAAAGGAACAGGAAAAGAAAGAACCATTGTTGATAGGTATAACTCAGTTAAGGACCTAGCATGCCTACTACTAGCAAAGTGAGCCGCCTATAAAGGTCCTGAAGGCCCATTAGATGCTCTTAGTTGTCTCGACCTAAGGATCTTGACTACTTATCCACTTGGAGTCTCTGGTACTCTTAGAGACCTAATTTAGGATATTCCTCCATTTGGAATCCCTTTCCTATTGAGCTCTCCTATTAAGTGATGTCTCCTCGATTCTCTTCACCACTTTGAAGGTACACCATACTCCTTTAGTTCTCCATATCTCAAAGGGGATAATTTAAACCTCCCCGATGGAACGATAGAGAGATCGATCATTACCTTTGTTTGGTCATCCCCATGAAAAAATACACCTTGCATCTTAGGTCTAGATCAGTTGCCACTTGAGGACCACACCAAATAATATAAAAACATTATGTGGGACCTACTTTGGTATGATCATATCTATAAATAGCATAGAAGCTCAAGGTAAATATTTAAATTGGAAAGAAAGAGAGACAGGTAAATTAGGAAGATATGTGGTGGTCTTGTGTGAGACCTTTTGTAATATAAAGATAAATAAATTATAAAGAAGGACAAATGTGTTATTTGATATAAAATAAGAGGGTTTTATGGTCAACCCTAAAGTATATAAAAGAATTATAAGAAAAGTTAAAATATCAAAGGATATTAAATAAGAAGGTTTTATGGTCAAAGTTTAAATATAATTGTATTGGGTTTACATGACAAAGACTTGATTAAGAATGAATTTTGACAGAGTGTACACTGGCTTCAATGCCTCCAGCGTAGGTTGCTTTAAATTGGACATGAACCTAACGTTTTTCCTAAGCAATATACCTCTATAAATAGACCCTTAATCTACGAATTTATCACACTATTTCTTAGTCAAAACCCCAGATGAATTTAAACACGAAGAAGTCACATGCAAATGATCGAATGATTTTTGGAGTAGGCCTGCATTTAAGTCACAAGCCTTAATTCTATGCTGTAGCTTAACTATAATGGAAAACGACCTAAACTCTAGCTTGGAGCCTTGGAGGAAATTTTAAAAAATTGTGGATTTTGGTCTACGCTGGCATATAGGTCACCAGCGTACCCAAGAAGCCTAATGTGTGGCTTTGAAGCTTATTTGTTTCCCCGAAGATTTTAAGCCGTCAATTTTGTTTCCTTCTTGTCCAGCCTATATCCTTACGAGAAACCACACTATGAATACATTCTATCTTCTGTCCTATCTCTCATAGCCTCTCTAAAACTTTTAGAAACCCTAGCAGACACTCTCCAAGGTGGATTTCTTCAAGGAATTGAGTAAGTGATCTCTCGTATTCCTTTAGTTCGTTTTAGAATGATTCTTTCTTAGATTTTCATTGTTGTTGATGAAGGAGGTTGATCATTAGTAGAAGTTGAAGGAAACCCTAAGTGTGGAAATTGAGGATTTGCTGTTCTACAATCAATTGAAGGAAGGTAAGAAACAATCTGTAACTATAATTCATAGATATTTAGTTTTTAGGAAAATTAAATCATATATGTTGTTGTGGATGATTTGTGAATGCATAAACAATGGTGAACAAGTATTCTTATGAATTAGGATTTCCTTATATCATTGGTGTTGATTTGGAGATATTGGTTCCACAGTCAGGAAGGTGTGAGATCCAAGGTACTAGGTAAATATTCAATCCTTTCAATCTTTGTTATGTTAAGAGATGGAATCTTGTTTGATAGTTGTGATATTTTCGATTGAGTATTTTAGGGTTTTTGAGGAATTTGGAGAAACTAGCATTATAGGGTTTTGTTGTTTGGTGATCTTATAAGACAGATGTGTAGATATAATGTTATAAATCTTATGTTTTGAGATTGTGGATTTTAGGGTTAGGGTTTAATTATGAATGTGGAATTGGATTTTGGTTTGATATATTTCGATGATCAGGTTTCTGGTGAAATTAGGGTTTATAACCTTTTAAAAGATTTAGTTGGTAAATTTTGGAGTTTTGGAAAGTGAATCCATGTGCGACCTTACCTTGCTTGTTGTTTGTGCGTGTAGGATTAGAGAAATAAATTGACTTAATTCTATTCGAATTATAATTGAAAAGTGTGCTACTTATGCTTGGCTGCGGTTAGTAAAGACCACGTACAGTGTGATACTAACATTGGCAACCTAATGATCTATGTGTGAGGGTGTCCCGAGTGGACTCGTGTATAGAGATGATTCCTGTAGATTAGGAGTCGTTCTGGTCCATATGACGGAACGCAAAGATGTATGGAGAGTACCCAACATCAATATATATGTATATAACTATTTTATATAAAGATTATGAATCGGGGTCATGAGTTACTCCAGGTTTAGGACTAGTTGCAAATGGTTCTAAACTGTGTAGGTTGCTTGGCTAAATTAAAGATGACAAATTAGGGTTGTTGCATTAGTTTTAGGGTTGTATGTGATTTATGTTGGCATGTTCATGCGTATTTGTTTGTGGTATGTCATACTGGGCGTTTTTGTTTATTTCTTTATTTTTCAGGCACAGGTGAAGATGATGTGGTTTATAATTTATCTGGGTATGATCTATATGTTGATCATGAGGATAGCGATAATGGACTTGACTATCCAACTAAGGACCAATAGATCTTGAGCATGGGAATTAGGAGAGGAATGTTGAAGATCTTTATGAAGTTCTATTTGGGAATCTTATCAGCTAATAAAGACTTTATGAGACTACATTCTTAGTTTTTTTTTTTTTGTTTGAAAATTTGTAGTTTTGGATTTTAATAGTTTGTGTTTGTCGAAGAGATTATTTTTATGTGAGTAACCATGTGAGAAAATTGGTGATTATCTTCAGTATAATTTGTGGTTTAGAGTTTCAATAGCCTTAGCGTGTTCTTAATAAGAGAATGATACGTGGTGAGTTGTAATGCCTTTAATTTAGAGCGTTACACCTTTTATAGATGATTGGAGCGTGGAGTTGATGGAGATGACTAAGGATGTTGTAGAGTTTGAGGAGATTGAAACTTGAAGGAAGATTGTAAGAGGAATAGGAGAAGAAAAGACCGTGGTAAGGCATGAATGGGCATAGTTAGGGTACATAGTGTGCAACTGCATCTTCAAAATATATGGATAACTATTGTTAATTTATACTAATAAGGATTTGGACCTTTTTTTTTTTATCAATGTTGTCAGAACAGGATCGGGATTTGACCCGGACATAGTAAGAGGTCAAGGATAGAAGGGCGAGCTAGGTTCAGTCGAGGGTCGAACTGGGGTCAATAACAATATAGAAAAATAATTTATAATTTAATTACTATTAATAACAATATGAAATTATAATAAATTATAAATAAAAAATCATTTTAACCAATTCATAAAAATATTGGAATTTTTTAACTTTATTTATATTTGTAATATTACTATTTTTAATATAAAATCTATGGCATAAGGTCTATCTATTCTCTATGCTTTTGTACTTTCGTTGATTTAAGGAGTTTAGTTGCCCCAATACCTCTATCTTTCATCATTTTAACCCTTAAGGCCCTAACCTCTGTAATACTTTTGAAGGTAGTTTTTTCAATGTCGTCACTTCAACCACTACACTCGAAGCTCCACATCAAACCATGAAATTATATTAGACTCATCACTCTCCTTCAAAAACAAAATCTTTGGATCCTTTTCAGCATGGACTACCCTTGGCTTCCCAATGATCCCGATTTTGCATGTGACCTTAGCTGACTTGTAAAGCTCGAACAACATACCATAAGGTAAGCTCTGGAATGATTTCATGAAGTTCATAATGGCCACAATTTTCTAACAAAAAGTTTTTTCATGGACCACGGAATGAAGCAAGCTTATTGAAGGAGAGGAGGCCATACTAGTAGTTGGTGGCACCAGCGTGCACACTTTGTCTTGTGTTAGGAGTTTGAATATAGTTTTGGGGTTTAGGGGTTGTGATCGATGTGGTTCGAGATGGTGGTGGTCTGGTGGTGCCATGGTGTTGTCAAATGCGTGGTGTTGGTGGTTATTTGTCAAATTTTCGCCAGAAGGAGCAAGGGCCGAAGCCAGAGGTGATTGAAACCTTAGGCCTTAGGGTTTGTTGACTTAGTTATATGTATTAATACTACACTACTACTTTAATGTTTTGTGTTTAGTCTTATTATGTTCTTTATCTTATGTCCTATTAGGCTTTTGACTTTTTATTTTTTTATTTTTTTATTTTCTCCCTTAATGAAAGCTACATTAAGACTTAGATGACCCGGTTAGATCAACAGGTTCATGGTTGAATTGACCGGGTCGTTTGGGTTAGGCCAACTTAAGGTAAAAATGGCCCGATGGAAAGGATTGAGCCGCTTCTCATACTAGTTCTGGTTGAACCGTGTTAGACTTACTGGTCCGGTCGAATCCTTACAACATTGCTTTTTTTCCCTCCAAGTTTTGAAGTAACAGCCAAAAATTCAACATCATTTCAAAAAAAAAATGATAAAATAAAATAAAAACTAGGTTAGAGTTTGTTTCGTCAGTTTTTTTTTTTTTTTTCATATAGACACTTTTTTTAAAAACTTTTTTTAAACAAATTATTTATCCAAAAATTAATACAGATAAAACAAGTTAACAATTCTTATAAAAAAATCAAATAAAAAAATATAAGTCATTTTAATAAAAATCGAAACATCCAAAATATTGCAAATAACGTTCCCAAGCAAGAATGAAAGGAAAGGGCCGATTCGGCCGAGTGCCGACCAACTAGAACCCCTATCTCTGAACTCTGAAGACCTGAACAGGAGATTGAGCGGTGGATGCCATGTTAAAGTGGTTGGGGGTAGGAGTAACTGCCAGAACAAGCATGCTATGTTTTGGAAAATCATCCTATTGGACAAACGTTGGTCTTTACAGTATTACTTCCTTTCACTTTGCATCACCACCGTCGCCGTTAACCACCGCCGCCACCACCAAAATAATATGGACAACAAACAGGAAGACGCAGCGACTCCTCTTGTTTTCCATCTTGCCAAGGTATTCATATTCAAACTCAAGTGGAAGCAGCGAAACTATTATTACCCCGAATGCTGATAAGGAACAGAGCAGCAAGAATCGGAATTACCTGGAACTGAGCGACGAAGAGTTGATGAAACAATGCTCGATGAATACGTTTAAAGCATCAGGTCCCGGGGGTCAACACCGCAATAAACGCGAGACTGCTGTTCGACTCATCCACATCCCCACCGCTGTTGCTGCTCAGGTCTCGCTCTTTGCAATTTGCTTCTTCTTAATTGAATTTGAATTTTTTTTCTTTTGAATCAGCTAACCCTAGACTCTTTCTTAAGTCGCTTCGTTGATTTTGCCCTAGGCTGCTGAGGACCGCTCCCAGCATAAGAACCGCGCTTCGGCTTTACTTCGCCTTCGTACTCTCATCGCTCTCAAAGGTGCCTATTGCTTCTAAGCTTCGTTCAATATTTGTAAAATTAAGTCTAATTCCTTAGCTTTCCAATGATATAGCCTGTTTTATCCAGCTTTAGTATTCTCATTATCTCATTGGTTTGTTAAAAACGTAAAATCCAGAAGTTCGGTGTCGCTTTGTTTGGTCCTTGGAGCTGCACATTTTGATATGTGCTCAAAATTTTCTTAATTGGACTCAATTCTGCACATGAAAAGCAGTTTTTCCCTTCATTGAACAATGCACAAGACATTGCTTTGATAAACTTTACATCAAAGTGGTTTAGTTGTACCCCTTCGATGTGAGTAGCACTTCTATATCTCCTCTATATGTTGTCTAATGGTAGGCTTTATTTGGTTTCCAACTTGGAATCCGACAACTAAACTATATACTATGTAATTAAAACGTTTACAATATTTGTCAGACGCATGGTCTTAGACTTACTTGTCTATTCTTCATAGTTCATAATATGACCGATATCCTTGATATTTGAAGATAGTACAGGCAAGTTCTCAATGATGACACATGTCTATGATAATTAAGGGACATAGATTCTCAATAGCCTCATGTGTCTGTTTATCAAAGTTACCCAAATGACTCATGTTGATAATATTTGAAGGATGCATATTTTTCATAGTCATTCATTATCCTACACATGGCAATGCTAGTGATAACTGAAGGCGTCACAAAACACCTTGTTCTTCACTTACATGCTACATATGGATGATGTTGGAGTAACAAAAGTCAGTCCTAACTTCAACTAGGCAAGAGTATTTCTGTGCCCATGCAGTTCTAGGAAGAAAAGTTTAAACATTGTTGATATATTTTGTCTTATTTTTCCTCTTTATGTGGCAGTCAATTGAAAAATTCATGGTGTGATTCCATCCCATGGGGCTTTGTCTTATTTCTTCTTCTTTATGGTCAATTGAAAAGTTCATTGGTGTGATTCCATCCCCTAGGGCTTTTTATATCATTACGCTGGTTTAAGAGTTTAAGTTTGAAAGTCAGAACTACTTAGGATTCCAAAAGAGAGGCAGAAAGGGGGGAAAAAAATGGAGGTTGTCATCATCATAACTACCTACATGACATATGACATGGTAAATTGGAGTTCCCTCTTTGAGGTTTGAAAGGCCTTGACTTTCCCACCTGTTTCTATCAATTCAATTGATTAGTGTGTATTCACGGTCAAATTCTCTATTAATCCAAATGGATAGTTGATTGGCTTTTTCTCAAGATCAAGGGCCAAAGGCAAGGAGATTCCCTTTCGTTTAACTTATTTGTCATAGTAATCAAGGTTTTTTCCTATATTCTTAAGGATAAATCTGATGGGAAGTTCAAGTATCATTGGTAGTGCAAAAAGGACAAATTGATGCATCAATGTCTTGCCAATAGCCTCCTAATCACAAGAGGGGAAGTACAATCTATGCACTAGGGAAAGAGGTGCTAAGGGAATTCAAAGGAATGTCAGGTTCGAAAGCAAACAGCGCAAAAAGCCAAGTTTTCCTTGGTGTAACACTTTTGGTGTTCAATCACAGCTTCTAGCTGTTGTAAACTTACCCTGGGAAAAACTGCCCATTCATTACTTTAGGACTCTTTACTCTCTACCAAGCATTCTTGTAATGATTCCTGGTGCTGGAGGAAGCTTCAACATACTAGAGAAAAGGCTAAGAGCCTATTACATTAGAATATTGGTGATGGAGATACCATCTCCATTTGGAATGACAAATGGCAACCTAAAGGCACTCTTTTGTACTGGTTAGGAGAAAGAAGAATTTGTGATTCAAGTTAGGAAAGGAGAGAAGATTGTGCTTTTTAATTCATGAGAATGCTTGGGTGTGAGTTCACAAGATATGGGACGTACTGAAGCATGACATCCCTCATTCCTTGGGGCCATATCCAAATGTCGAAGATGTTTAGTTTCGAGGATCACCTTTCTAAGCTCCTACTGGTAAAACAAGCTTTTCTCCTTTGCTAAATTGTACTCTCCTAGACTTGCTTTGACAGTTATGGTTTGGTGTAAGGGATGCATTCCGCGTCATGTCTTCATATTGTGGTTAGCAGTTCAGCAGAGGCTTTACACCATGTTTAAGCTGTGAAGTTGGAACATCATTTATCAAAGTTCCTTCATATTATCTCTGCAGCTTCAAGATGAATAAACTCATGATAACCTGTTCTCCATTTGCAGTTTTGGAAGATTTGCTTAGAAAAGAGTGGCTAAGGAACTGTCTTGGTCGTCTCCAATGTTAGTTAAAGCCAAATCTCTTTTGTCCTCTATTGGCAACAGATATTGTGATTTAACAAACATAACAAAAAGCAGGGGTGGGCGTCGTTTGATTTGGTTCAATCTTCCCTCGAAATGAAACCAAATTAAACCAGAAGAGTATGGTTTGGTTTTGATAGTATTGAATCAAACCTTACAGGTTTAATTAGGAATTCTAGCAAATTGTGAATTTTCAGTTTGGTTTGGATTGCTTACGGATTAACCAAATTTTATAATCTAAAAAAGTATATTTGTATAACATGTAATCTCATATAAAAAGTACTATATTCATTTGATAATAACAAGTATTGTTATTGAAAGTCTGATGGAGTCAAAATTTAAAAAATTCTGAAATTTTAAATATCTTTTGACAACTAGTTTTACTTATAAAGCAAGCTCTATATATAATTAATAAATTATTGTCATAAAAGTTTAATACATATACATTTTCATATATGTGATCCACAAATTCTTTTAAGTGTAATGTTACAACGAAAAATTTTTTTTGGTTGTAAGTGAAATATTACTATTTTTTCTAAAATAGTGCAGTTTGATTTATTTGTTCAAACCAGCTATAAATTTATGGTTTGATTTGGTTTGGAATTTTCTATACCAAATTATTAAAGAAAACCAGATTTTGGTTTGATTTGTTTTGATTCATGGATGGGTTTGATTTGATTGTTCTTTTCCCCACACCTAGCAAACGGGCTTGTGTTGCCATCCTGAATTAGATATGGGAAGATGGAAACTTTAGAAGTTGGTTGGCATGGAATTTCTTTGATGGAGTAGTGAGAAGTTTTAAGTTGTTCTTGGCCTACAGATGAAGTTTTTAAAAGTTGTAATCCTGCTTTGAGTGGTGCTTAGTGTTGTCACACACAAGCTCCATTGTAGCCCAGAATTAGCAATTACATGTTTTTGTATTTGGATGCAATTGGTTAAAATTCAGCTTCCTTTTACTGTACTTGCTTTTCAGTAGACTCTTTTGAACATTCCAGCTTTATTTAAAAAATATGAATAAGTAAATTAAAAAAACTACCTGCCAGGGGAAGGTTTTGAAAGGTATAAAGAGGAGTTGGAGAAAAGGAAGCTTACACATGTTGTACATTATTGATCCATAAAACAATCATATACATTTTAGAAGTGTGAGAATTTAAGATACTATTCACTTTAGCTACTTCGATCTGTGCATGCACAGGTTTTACTACTAGCCATAATTCAGTCCCTTGGTCGAGTAACGATCCAATTCCTATAATCCAATTCTTATAATGGAGAATGGAATGCCATTATTTTGTTTGGTTGACTTGTGTTCAATTCGGAATAATAAATAAGAAATGCATACATGAAGAAAAAGGTGGAGAAGAAGGAAAGGAGATCGAGAGAGGGAGAAGATGGAGTTTAGGAGAGAGTGAAGTGATGATTTTGTTATAAGAGGTAAGGAGTATGTTAGGAATTGGAATCCTAATAATTTGTCAAGAAAAATAATGGATTTCCATGGATTAAGAGGAATCAAATTCCTTGTGGTATTGAATTCCTGAAAATGGGAATCCTATTCCTAGAAAACTAAGCCAGGGTGTAGATTTGGTTCGCTCTGGTCAGGTGTCTAGGATTCAAACCCCTGCTCCAACTTACTAAATATATATAATTATATGAAGGTAATATCCATTATGTCTTTTTTTATTTTTTTTAATTGATCCGAAATTCATTACTTGGTGATATTTCCATTGCATAATTTTGTTTTACTTTCTACCTTGAGTTAGTCAGGAAATTTGTGGATCTCAAGGCATATACCCCTCCAAGAGAGCTCCTTCAAATACTTCCTGCTAGGTCAATCTTGCGAGGATCAGATTGTGGTCCACAAATTGGACCCAATAATCCAAAATTTGTTCTGGTATGTAATTATTATCTGAATCTTTATATCAGTTTATTGAGTTTTTACCTTCTTGTATTGATTATAAGCAAAAGTTTATAGATCTAGATATTTATTGACACACAAGGTCTTGAGAGGACAGGCAAAATGCTTTTTACATGAAATGAACAATAACAATGAAGCTTAAAAAGGATTCATGAAAAAAAGAAGCTAAATAATTATTTGTCAGAGATAGTGTACATTGCAGCAAACAAATTTATATCCTTCTCTTTTATTTTATTTGTGTGTTGTAGTAATAAATGGCTGTATCAGTATGAGAGGAAAATCAGGAGTTCAACGTTTGCTAAGTTCTGGAGAGTAGTCTTAAATAGGAATGCTTTTGCATTATATGCTTGTAGATGCACTGACCAGGATGTTAATCTTCTGAGTCTTTATTTATTTATTTTTATAATTTCATTAAAATGAGCGATCAAAATTCTAATGGGCCATCTAACAGAGAAGAGAAATGTCTATTAACTTTTGAGTGAATGATTAAAAAAGAAAAATGGATGAAAAAGGGATAATTCTATTGCCCTGAACATGGCATTCAGCAGAATCTATTGCTTATTACTAATAGATAATCGAGAAGTCTCAAACATATGATGGAATAGTGAAACCAGTATGGAAGATTTGTCTTGTTTGCGCTAGTGGAGTGTTAGTAACTGCAATAAGTAACACCTTTCTCTATGCAGGGTATGCAAGCCTTATTGGACTTACTGTCAGCCGTTGAAGGCTCTGTATCTGAAGCTGCAAAGCTACTAGGGTAGGTTCACCTTACTGGTCTGATGGTTTTGTTTGAAGTGAATCACTGAGTACAAATGCTGAATTCTAAACGAGAGTTTGGTGCTTGATTGATGCTTCATAGATTGACCAAAGCTAGTTTTGGTGCAAACAAAGTTCATGTAAAAGGTTTTATTTTTTTTTTATTTTTTTTTTTTTGGGATGATATGCTGTCTGCATCAATGTTGCCACTAAGTTCATTTAATGCTGCAGTTTAAGCACTGGGGCATTATCCAGGCTGATACTGTCTAACGACTCTCTCCGCATGGCTGTCAATGAGCTGAGGGCATCAAAGGTACAATAATTAATGTGAATTTGTATTACCTTGCTAATATCTCAGACCAATTTATGCTGTGCATCCCCTAATTATACAACTTCGATTGGTGTCCTCAAGTTCTTTATTCCTGTGACACTGGACTAACTACCATCAGAAGCTGCTAATAAACATTTCTTAACTCATCTTCATTGCCCCATTAAGCAGATGTCATATGTAAACTCTTAGCTTGTTTCACAGACTTATGTACTTGGAAGTCAGGAAGCTAAACATTTTAAAGCCATCTTAAGAGGTTAAAAGAATTTTTAATATGAGCCTTTGACATCATAATTTGGCATTGTGCACCCTGTAGATATAGTTTCAATGGTTGGGTTTTGACAAGACTCTGTCATTGCATGAATATCAATCGCTATGCAAGTACATAATGGGTAGTAGCATCTCCTGTGCACCACTGGTAATTGGAAAAGCCTAATGTAAAATTTCTATTTGATCTATTAAATTCTTGCTAACCGAACTTATACATTGTCAATAGCAATCTTTTAGATTGATCTCAATGATGGTAGAAAGTAGAGTGTTCCCCTTCAATGGCAAACCTTCCTAGAGCCATTTGGATGAGTTACCTTCCCTTAAAACTACCAATATTGAAAATGAGTTGTATTTTTGTAAATGGTCCCTACTCCCTAGTGCTACTTTCCTTTGGAACTGACCTTATCATATTTTTGTTTCTGATCTCTTGACCAAAAATAGAAAGTAATATTCTACCTGAAGTCTAGTCATAGGAAAGCAGCTTGAATTGTATCTTATAGAGCTTTATCTCAAGCTCAATTTCCTTCTCTTCATATGCCAGCTTATAGAAAAAAACATGGCATGATGTTGTGGGGGTGGCTTTCTACAATCTCTTGTATAAGAATTTTTGTTTTAAAATAAGTTCGGGAGCTTTTCATATGATTTCAAAATTGATAGTTTCAGCTATGCTTCTTTAGGTACAGGTCCTTTGTAATGGTTTATGTGCTCCCCTATAAAATCAAATCAATAATCCAAGTTTGTTTTGGGGGAGGGGAAAAAAAAAAAAAAAGAAAGGGAAATTGCAAATAACTCTCCTAAACTTTAACATATAAATAAATATACTTCTGAACTTTTAAATGTTGTAAAAAGGAGCCCCTCAAACTTTGATAAATTGGTGATATAGAGAAAATTTTTTTTTTTTTTTTAAATTCAATAAAGTCATGCTAATATCATAGTTTAGTGGTTAATTAAAGTAAACTTTGATGAGTGTGGGGGTGTTTTTGCACCAAGGTCAAAGTTTAAAGAATCATTTCCAAGTTTTGAAGATTATTGCCAATTTGTCAAAGTTGAAGGCGATTCGCAAATAGGCTGCTGATAAGGATATTACCCCAATCAAAACATATTTACTGTTTACTTTGGGGTACAACCATTCCATTCCCACTTATTTCCTATAGATTAGCTATTTCTATGTGCACTTTTATTTTCAACATGTAATAGTGTTTTATTCCATAATAAATCCCAATAATAAAAAAATGTTGAATGGGGATTCATGGCAATACTTTCATGAATGGCTTTTACTGTATGTTGTCTTTCCATTACTGCCTTTGGTAGCAAAAAGCACATCAGCACTAGGCTACTGCCATCACTGGACCTGCCACCTTCCATTCTTCTGAATAGTTTATTACCTTGATTCATTCAACTAAATGTCCATGATAATAGTGATTTAACCCCTCCTAGACTTCCCAAATAATTACTCCATTGGGGATAATATCTTTAGCAGTTGTCTATTTTGAGAGTTATGCAGAGGTTAATTCACTTTGGGAAGTTATGGGTGATGGCACAAGCTTAATAGCTTGAAATCAAATTGCAATTAGAATTAACTTTGCTTCATGATTAGATTTTATAATATGAGGTTTTTGTTGAGAGGAAAATTCCAGATATGGTCCAAGCTTATTGCTCTGTTACCATCACCCATTAATTCTGTTTCAGATAGACAAATATAGGTTATGGATTTTATAAGGAAGGATAATCATAGTGGGAAGATTCTTTTGTTTGAGACGCTATTGAAGATATACATCATATTAAGTGTGAGGCTTCCACATTTGGAGGAATTATTTGTCCATTAGGTGTACTTATGCTTGAGCAGTTACCAAGAAAAAGGCAAAGCATAATAAGTTGGTACTTTTTGTTAGAATGATACAATATTTCAATGGGGAATAATTGTTGGGAAGGTTCTGTGGTCTGTTATCTAATATGAGATGGAAGGCACCATAGGAAGACATGAAATTAAATTGTAGCCTGGTGGGCCACTGGTGTATAATAGATTCTATGCTCATTTTCTACTCAGCTGTAGCAGGAAGTCTTGATGATGGGACTATACATGTTGTGTGTCTATATCCTCACATTGAACTTCATTATTTTTTCGTGTAAAGTGAACTGCTATTGTCTATATCTTTTAGATATTGCCCATTTTTGTTTTCCAAATCATGCATTTTCCTTCCTATTCATTTTTTAAGTTTTGAAACTGCTGGTTGTACAGTTTTGTGGGAGAGTTCTTGTACTCCTAGTCATAGGATTCAGATTTTAATCCATCTAGCTTAAATCTAGGTGAGCAGGTAACCTTGTTGGAACTTGAACTACCTGTTCTGCCTGATATGGTTGGGTATGTTTCAAGTGGATATTGAAGGTTGAGACACTGCTTTTTTGTTTTTTCAACCTTTTCTTATAGTTTGGGGTATAAGATGAGATATCTCTGTTAAGTAACCACTCTGGAACTTATACTCTCATATATACAATGTATAATTTCTAAGATAATTCGTATGCACTCTAGGAAAATTCTTAACTATTAATATTTGATAGAAGAAAATAATATTTTAAACTCAGTACATATTCAAAATAATTTGAAGTTTGGGCCTATTTTATTGTATTATGTTTTTAGTAGGATGTTCTTGTGTTACTAAAATTACTATAAAAGATTCGGTTCTCTTTTTAATTTTAAACAAGTAGCCTAGATCTTATGATAGATTTCAATCTTTTGGTAGCATTCCATGATAGATTGTTTGAAGTTATATGATTGGGTTTCATGAACATGGATTTTTACCTGTTTAAGGTCCCTATGAAAAATGATTACTTAATTAAGGTTGAATTAAAATTAATTCCAAATTACTGTTGTAATATCGTGTGTTTAAAAAGGGATATAAAATGTATAAAATTGTGTTACTAACATGCAATATTTAAAGCAACAAAGACCAGCCAAAAACAAAAAAATCAAGTGCAGAAAGAGAAAGAGAGAGTGAGAAAAGTGGAATAAGAGAGAGAGAAAGGACAATGAAAGTGAAAGGTGAGAGAGAAAAAAAAGGGGAAAGGGGAGAGAGGGGGAGAGAGAGGGAGGATAGAAAACGAGACGTGAAAGTAGGAGGGAGAGATAGATGATTAGACGTGTTTGAAAATGTGTAACTGTATTATATTGCCATTCAAAATAGGATATAATTGGATTTTTACACTATTGTGTCTTACACATGCGATAAAGCGATGATATTCAAACTTAAAATCTCGTGTGTGAAATGCGATTTATGTATAAAAATGTATAGACTCGATTTTACAGCAGGATTTTGGTAAGTAATTTTATTTGATTTATGTATTGGTAATTATTTTTTATGGCAGCAGCAAACATTGAGAAATATATGGTTGAAAAATATCTGGGTAGATTGTCACAAATTACCAAGTTGATGAATGTGCTAACTGCTAAATACAAATACTTGGAAAAATTAATAGGTTATTTGACAACTTACCTCAATATTTTATATTATACAAATGAAAAAAAAAAAAAAAAAGTTCTAGGGTTCCATAGGGTGTCCTATTTGTTTATAGGTTATGGGCTTCAGCATGGTTATTTGGAATTACCCCGACTTAAATTAAACCACAATGAAAACAACCCTCCCCCCCCCCAACCACCAACACCCCCCACCCCACCCCCCCAACCACCAACACACACCCACCACCTCCCACCCACCCACACCACACACACGCACTACACCCACCACCCCCACCGCCCCCCCCAACCCCCCCCAAAAAAACAAAAAAAAAACGCATAACAACCAGGGGAAAGGGAAAAGAGAAAAAAAAAGGGGGGAAGAAAGAAAGAGTGGTTTCATGTTTTGTCTTTTTGTGCCTTCTCTTTATAATTGTTCTACAGCAAAAAAATTATTTCTATTTATTAGAAGTTAATGAAGATAAGCAGCTTTATTATTTAACTCTACGTTTTCGTTTGGATGATGGCTTCTGGATCATTTGAAAGCATTCTTTGATTCTTCAAATATTCTGGGCATTACCTACCTTTACGGCCTCTCTTAGGGTATGAAGCCTCTCAAGTAGGATCCTAACAAGTTGTCCATTGGGCTGTCGGGCTAATGCAAATATGTGGTATCACATATGACAAAGTGTGTCTGCCTTTCCAATCTGAGCATGGAACAGGAGTCGGCTATGTAAGCTATCTACCCTTTATGAGTTCCAATCACGTTGCATGTCTTGTTGATGAGTAATTACATTGCATGCTCCAGTCCGCCTGATCTCATGTTTATGCCAAATTTTCTTCGATGTTCAGGTGAGACTCAAATGTTTTATTTATTTATTTTTTTTGTTACAGTATACAATTTCTGTCACATGACTGAAGAAAATTATATCAAGTCCAATACATCCTCATTTTATGTCTCTCGGGTGAAGTGGTTTTAACCCCTTTGGTACATTTATTGGTGGATATGTGTTGCTACCTCATCGTGGCACTAGCATTTAAAATAACTGTTGGAGCTGTATTATCTTGTTTATGTGAGCCTTTTGTTTTTTCACCCTGGTTAGCAAAGATTGTCTGTTTGTAAAAACTGAGACTATGCTATTATAGCATTTTCATCGTATAAGGTCTAGTTTCAAACATTAAAATTGGACTTTTGGCAGAATAGCGATGTTTTCGGCACTTGAGTCTCCTCCTCTGCCTTATTGTCAAAATGGAGCTCACAAGTTTTCTTTTAGAATTGAGCTCCCACAGGCCAAATTCGTGGCTTGAGTTTAGATTTAATCTCTTGTCAACTTTTAATCGGTGTTGTAAATATATATTATAAATAATTAGTTTTATCTATACTTGTGTTAATTTGTGCTGCATTTAAAGTTAATTTGTCTTACAGGCTGTCAGTTTCAGGTTTTGATTCTGTAATTAAGTCTAAATTGATCGGGTTGATATCATGTTGCCTTTTGAAGAATTGATCCCAACCTGCTTCAATTGTCTTTTAACGTTCTCTTTTATCTTATATATTTATGTGGTCAGAGTTGCGTTTCGACCAGCTTCCTTCTCTAACAAGGCTGCCTTAGTAGAAAAAAGAAGATATGAGGACGTATCAAATAAGATTATGGTACCGTAGCGATCATACGATACTGCATGCTATCTTACTTTCTTATGTGACATACTTTTAATAAAGGATGTTGGTAAAAATAGATAGACCTTATAGAGGACTTGATCGCGGAGAATGAAGTTTGCATCTAAGCATCTTTTGCAGGTAAATGTTTACAAGTTAGATACTTATCCTTCCAAATTCTTATGTGACACACTTTTAATAGAGGATGTTGCTAAAAATAGGTAGACATCGTAGAGGACTTGGACCTCCAAAAAATCACGGAGAATGAAGTTTGCATCTAAGCATCTTTTGCAAGTAAATGTTTATAAGTTAGATGCTTATCCTTCCAAATTCTAAGGAACCTGTTTATAATTGGGCAAAAGCAAAATCCTTATGGGTTGAGACTTGCCTCAAACTCATGGTAATGGACCTTCACTCGGGTCAAAACCTAGTAGTAGGGATGTAATTGGGGATAGGTTTGGGAGGGGTAATTAAGATCCGAATTTGTCTTGATTTCCTTTAGGGTTGCATTAAACCCGATCCGCAACCTTATAGGGTCTTTTTACAATACCTAAACTCACTCGCACTATTGAGCCGATTAAATTTCTTCTCTCTGACTTCTTTTTTAGTCTTAGTAAATCACATTTTTCTTTAATGATAATTTTAACCTTTTTTGTTCATCTAGAGGTGGAAAGCAATGTATGCAAGAACATCCTAGGTTTAGGGAATAAGATAGATTACTTTCAAAACACACAATATAATATTCATAAAGAGCATTTGATCATCCTCAAGCATAGGTTGCAAGGGAAGGGCATGTCACATAAAAATAACTTCATTTCCAGCCCACTCACATATTAAAATAGAAACCTACCTTGAAAATAATAAAAATTATTATATTTCAGTTAGTATAAGAAATATTATTACTGAACCATGAAGGCTTTAATGACTGCTGAAAGTGTATAAGTCTTAAATTTATGTATGGGGAATTGATTTGAGATTAAGCCTTATTAGAAAACTGGTAGCTTTGAGGTAATTTATTCTCTCTTCTTGTCACTTATATTTTAGTTAGTTTATCTCTTAGTATTTCACATGTGAATACTCTATTTTTTCATCATTCAACAATTACATAAAAAACGAGCAATCGTATTCTTAATTCGTGCAGAAGGAAATTGAAATTTTTAGACCTTAAGCTCATCCACTAGGAAAAGTAAGGTTACGTTCGATCAATTTTGCCAAAAAGATGCCTGTGATCACATCCAGAAATCTTAGTTTACCTGGTAATGTTACGTAGATCGGCAGAGAACCAAGGCGGACTATTAAGTAAACCGAAACCAAGCCGCAAGTTCTACGGCTGGCTCAAAGTTGAACAATGGAACCGTTTGTAAGATAAATATAATTTTTGCTTGATTTGAAGAATCCACCGCCTGTTGTGTTACTCTCTATCCTTAAACTTTTGTTCTTTGAGTTAACTATCGTCCATAATTAATAAAGCATGTTTTCTACAATTGCTTTTATTCAAACTTCCTTTTATATCGTTGCTTTAAAGAATTGTTAGATATATTTTTTGAGGAATTTTCACGTACTCATGAAGTTTTAAGAATTCGATCACAGAGGAAAAAAATATTGAATGTTTGTTGGTGTGACGGTCATGAGACCATAGAATTTTTCATATTTTGTATGTTATTGAGTTGGTGTTAATGACCAACTTGTAAGTGTATGTATGGTTTAAATTAAATTCGGTTGAAACTCACCTCCAGGACTAACTATCAATTTTTGGTTGGCCAATTCTTCTAAAACTAGTGAGAATCCTGCACACATTTTATTTCAACCATATATTAGTAGATGACGCACTCGCAATGCGGGTGTAAAAACATAAATAAGAAAATGAACTTTTACAATAAATAACATAGTTGAAGTTAATTACATACAAGATCGGTGGACGAATGAGGAAATTAAAAACATTACATAAATTGTATAAAAATACATGAAAAAAATCATCGGATTAATAAAATAACATTCTAATACATTGTAAATATTTTTAATGAAGTTGACAACACATCGATCCTAATCGTAATTATTTTGCTTTATCGAAAAGGTAGTTATATACCTATAAAACAAATGAGACATTAGAAAAAGAATTTATTTAATCAAATTATACTTCTATATATACATAATAATTACAATGGGGAAAAAAAGAAAAGAAAAAAAGTGTTTAAAATCAATATTTATTCAATTGCTTAGTCAATAGTCATGAATGTTGTAATAAATTAATTTCTTCAAATAAAACAAATATACAATAAGTGAAATTGATAAAGTTAGCATATATAACTATATAATAAAAATGTGCAACGAATAGATTATTTCTAACTTAAATATAATAGATATAAAACTATATAGTATAAAAGTGTGTCACGAATGAATTGTTTCTAACTTAAATATAGTAGATGATGATTTTTTTCTTTAGTCAATATTCTTAAATACAATGATAACTTTATTTTCTTAAATAAAATGATCAAATAATAATATTACAGAGATTGATAAATTACCATTTAAAACTATATGATAAAAATGTAGATGCATGAAAGAGTTCTGGCTTAAATTATATAGATTAAATAACAATGATGATTCTTTTCTTTAGTCAATATTCTTAAATGCAATGATAAGTTTATTTCGTCAAATAAAACGATCAAATAATAACATTAGAGAGATTGATGAATTTCTAAAAAAAACTATATGATAAAAATGTGCGACGGATAAAAGAGTTCTGGCTTAAATTATATAGAAGATATAGATAGAATAGATAGATATAAATTAAACAATAATGATGATTTTTTTCTTTAGTCAATATTCTTAAATGCAATGATAATTTTATTTTCTTAAATAAAATGATCAAATAATAATATTAGAGAGATTTATAAATTACTGTATAAAGATATATGATAAAAATGTGCGACCAATAAAAGGGTTTTGACTTAAATTATATAAATATTCATAAAAATAATATATTTGATTTTATTTGAAAAGGTTTGAACTAATTTAGAAAAGCTAATGCTTGTTTTGAATAATTTGAGTATCTAATGTAAAAATAAATTCTTATTTAAATTTTTTTTTTCATTGTGTTGATTCTGTCAGAAGGGATACCATTTTAATAAATAAATGATATGTTTTTTCTTTAAGAGCTACAAAATGTAAAAGGGTGGAGAAATTAAAAAAAAAAGTGAAAATTACTAGTGCTTTTCTATGAAGAGTTATTAATTTTGAATAGTTCAAATCGAAAAGGTATAATTAATAACAAAACGAGTTTTTTCTTTTTTCCAAAAATCAATGATACTGAATGTGTACAATTTTAACAAAAAGTCAAATAAATAATTTTTTTAAGGTATTATGATTAAATAGGTGAAACGGAAAAAGTAGGATAATAAAAAAAAAATTGTAATTATATATTATAATAGATGATTCACTTTAAAAGAAAATAAGAATCAAACTGTAAAATTTATTTGTTGTATTACAATACAATAATATATGTATATTCAAGTAAATAAGGTACATATAGCAATTTCCCTAATCGGTAATCCAAAAATCAACACATATTAGATATTACTAAATAATTGAAAAGGCAAGGGCAAATATCGCTGTTTCATTATTTTTTATGACAATGATTGTTACAATCTTGATTTCTCCTCTTTTCTTTTCTTTCTTTCTTTCTTTATTTATTTATTTTCCTTTTTAAAGCAACTAATCTACGGTTCACACAGTGCCTGAACAGAACTCAAATGGAACTATTTTCACAGATTTTGGAAGAGCTGTCTTTGCAAACTATTAATTCCTTGTCTGCTGTACTTGGCTAACTTTTAAATTGTTTTATGTAATCTTTGACTAAATTATACTCTCAACTCCCAAGTCCCACCAGCAGGACATAAAGCTAGGATTGGACACGGAACAATTCCACTTGTGTGTGAAGGAATAAAATTAATTTCAAATGCATCCCATGTGGTTACCAGCCGACAGTTAATATTATACACATAGCATTGATTGTCAACAGGTCTGTATTGATGTATAAAATAAATTGGTCACTAAATGAGCCGAATTCAAGTTTGATTGGTTGGATGAATTATTAAGTTTGAATTTGAAGTTTGGACTTATTAAACATGAACAAATCTAAACTCATTTTGTTCTCGATCTTAAGCTCGTTTACTCAGTTTTATATATATAACATTATATAATCATATAAATTTCTTACATTTAATACTAAACAATCTAAATAGAAATTTAAACTTCATTCATTTATGAGCAGAACTCAAGTCGACACGTAAAGTTTAAAACAATTGAGCATTGAGCTTGGCTGATCTCGAGCGGCTCAGTTTATTTGCAATCTAACTATAAATAGCTCAAACTAGTGCTCTACCATAAATTGATCATATGGTACATGTGATGCATTTTACTATCGACTCTGCAAAAAATCCTTCCTCATGCAAGTATTTTCCATGGAGTGGACTGGAGGAAAACTATAAAATGGAGGACTGAAAGTGACGTGATTATGATTTAGACATATATATGACCATGAAAGAGAGAATATTTTGGGGGTCAATACCCATATTTGGGGATTGTTTTGTGCAAATAGGAGGAGTGTTTTGATGCAAAAGATCGAATCTTATTCCTTGAGAATATGATTCTCTCCACCACCACTACCCACCATCAGAAAACACTTTGCCCGTTGACTCTTTACAGTGATACTATTCATTCATATCCACACAAAAAAGTTTGATTAGGGACTTTATTTGGGAACCAAAGCATTTCTTTCTTATTCCCTTCCAAGAAGACTTTTTTTTCTGTCCATATCGTATTTTTTCCTCCCGTGGGGTTCAAAAGTCATCGTCAAAAGTTGAAGCCAGGCGAGTTATTCTCCAATGCTGTTGAAAAAATTTATCTAACCCATCATTTAACCATTAAAATTTTTATTAAATTAATTTTTTGGATTAATTACAAAAACGTTATCTATATTTTTATTCATTTACAAATACATGATCTGCGTTAATACTATTTTGACAAATAGATAATATGAGTTTAATTCAAAAGTATCAATATTATATAATAATTTTAGAAAAACGTGTGTCAATATCTTACTGGTATTAAAAAATCAATTTCATATTTTTATTATTTTTTGAATTTTTAAAATAAATTTTAATATTTTATTTAATAATATTTTTATTAAATTATTCTTTTTAGACCAATAAGACACTAACATGTATTTCTCAAATAATATTCAATAATATTGATATTTTTGCATAAAACTAATATTACATATTTGTTAAAATATTAACATGTCAAATGTTGCAAATAGACATAAACACATGTAAAGTTTTTGTAATTAACGCTAAATCTTATAACTATTTTAATAGTTTATTGGTAGAATTATAGAAGTCCTCAAACCTATATTTGTTCACCTTAAGTTATAGTCAAAAGTTGAAATGAGATACATTATTCTATAATGTTGTCCAAAAAAAAAATCGTTCAATCCATCATTTAACCATTAATATTCTTATTATATTAACTTTTATAATTATTTTAATGGGCAGCCGATAGACTGAAATTCCAAAGCTATATTTCCTAAGAGGTTAAAACAAGTGAATGTTTTTAACAAACAGGAGTGGCTGGATACAATTGTTTTTATTTATTTAATTTTTGCCTCAAATTTCAGGGCTCCTTTCGTTGTTATATATATGCCAACTTCCACTTCACACATTTTACGCACAACAACCTTGCTTGGTCTTGTCGTTTTCTAGGACCAAGAGAGTGAACTAAAAACATGGGTCAGACCAAGCTCAAACTTGTCCTTGGAGCTGTCAAGGATCATGCCTCAATTAGCAAGGCCATGATACACAAGCAAGACGGGTTATCAGAGATCGAAATCGCTATAATTCGGGCAACATGCCATGACGATAGCCCTATTGATGACAAATACATGCACGAGATTCTCTTCCTGGTCTCCAATACTCCAGGGTCCGTTTCTTTTCTTGCGGAACGGATTTCTCGCCGTCTATGCAAAACGAGGGACCGCCTGGTGGCCCTGAAAACGCTGATGCTAGTCCATCGTCTGCTTCGGGGAGGCAACCGGGGTTTCGAACAACTGCTTCGGGGTGCACACCTGTCTGGTCATCTCCAAATGTGTACTGGTCGAACGTTTTCCTATCCATCTTCTTGTTTCTTGCAAAAATATGCGGCCTATTTAGAAGAGAGGATGGGATGGATCATTAATCCTGCGGGTAAGCTCGAACCAGTTATGGCTCAAGGCTCGGATTTCGGATGCTACAAGGAAAGATCGATCGAATTGGTGTTTCGAAGACTGCCCAAATGCCAAAAATTCATTGACAAGGTCATGGAATGTCCATCTCCCGACAAATTGCCATTGGACAACTTAGCTCAAGCAGCTGTAAGCAATACCTTAAAAGAGAGTTTCCAAGTTTACAGCACGTTTAGTGAAGGCATAGCAGCTCTTATAGACATGTACTTTGATCTGACGGTGCCAGCAAGAGGTTTGGCTTGTGATATATTGAAGAAAGCTTGTAAGCAAAGCCAAGGTCTTCATGAATTATATGAAAAGTGCAAGCAAGTCATGGAGAATAGACACTTGGAGTATCCATATGTTCAAGTTATCGATATTGATCATGTTGAGGCATTGGAGAAATGCTTAAGCACTACTAGGTCACTTCCTCGACCTCTTCCTCTTGTAGATTATTTAGCAAAGTCTAATGAGGTACAAATGACAACAAGGAATGGGAAAAGTGTTGAGGATGAGCACAAGAAAAATGGAATCACTCTTTTCTCATGCACCATGGAAACCAAGATAAGTAATATATGGGTTGTGTTTGAAGACGATGAAACTGTGGTTAAGTAGCTGGTAAGTCTGGTTTGCACGGAATATAATGATACAACTTTGATCGTGTTGTTTTATACATCAGAAAAATAAAATACCTGACTTGATATATTGATACCTATCTGCCACTTACCTCGACAAATAACGTATCATGCTGATTGAATTTTTTTTTTTTTTCCTTTTACAATTGGTCCAGCTATCCTATATTTTGGAAAATTAATAGAAGTTGTATCCAAGTCTATGTGGAACTGGGTGCACCTGGCTCTCTTATTGAAAAGTGATGTTTGGACAAGTAAACTGACTTCTTTTCTTCTTTTCTTTTTGTTGTTTCTGGTTTTCTTCAAATCCATTTGACATTTGTGCTGTGACTGCTACTAAACAAGGACATGTGCAATGCACGGAATTCAGTTTTTGTTATTATCTCATGTATTTCTTATTATTGAATTAATTATATTTCATTTACTACTGCTGAATGATATGATAAAGTCGAAAGAAAAATTTGAAACAAGGATTGATAAGATGTAGGAAAAATTAAATCTTGCATATTTATTCTAAGTGAATTATGTCCCGAAAGGGTGAATCTAGCGAAATATATGCTATTGGGAAATAACTAGTAAAGTGTTTTGTAATATATAGCAAGAACAACTTAATTATGGAACTGGGCCAAAAAAGGAAAAAAAAAAAAAAAAGGAAAAGAAGAAGAAGAAGAGCAATTTAAGGGAGGATGAGTTATAATTGCTAAAGTAAAACATATGTTTTGTTTCTATATACATACATAAAATAATATATGCCTTCACTCTATGTTGCTGAAATTTTTGTTTTCTTTTTGGTCATAGCTAATTAGAGATGGGTTCTATCTAAGATTTTGACAATCATATGATTGTTTTTTTTTTTTTTTTTCATTTTAGTTTTGTTATGAAGGTTAATTAAATTAAATCCGAATGCACCCTAGCTCAAATCAATTGATTTTTTTTTCCTCTTTGGCCATATATATTTCATATTATACTTCAGACATTATCAGTATACTATATAACAATGTGTGATATGTATTACAACCAAGAGAACATACTTTCCTTACATTTTGTAGTAATAATAATAATAATATAACCTTGAACCTTTTATATTAAATAAACAGATTTAGTTCTTTAAATAGTAATATAATGACCATAAATGATTGAGGTTATTATTAGATAATGATGGGACAAGTTTATCCAATGAATATAGTAAACGGTAAATGATACATTTTTTCAAACTTGATGGCTATATAAGTCATTAACTACATGATGACACTACTGAAATATGGAATCGACGGGTGGATGGAATTCGGACAACTTTAAGCATCATTCATTCGACCCAACTTTGTTGAATAGATTGTGAATCTTGAGGTTAGGCTAACTGCCTGTAGCAATATTGACGAATAAATAAGCGAAAATGAGAGCATCACCTTGTCTGAATCAATGGTTGAAAAGATTTTAATGAAGAAATATATATATATATATATATATATATCTTAGAGATAACAACTCCAACTTGTTGAACAAGTTTGAACGAAGTCACCCTAAGTGCAAAAAAAAGTCTATTTGAAACAACATTACAATTAGCGAGCGCCGCCACCCCACACCCACCACCCCCCCCGGGCAGAAAAAAAAAAAAAATTTCTTGTGAAAAAAAAAAATCCACTCTATTCGGATAGTTTGTCAAATAAATACTTATGGATGAAATGTGTGCTTGAAACAACATTACAATTATTTCATGTGAAAAAAGAAAAAAAAATAGCTTTGTTTAGATTGTTTGTAGATTATTAATAGATATGGATGAAAAATATACATTTGTAATCATAAATAGATCAAACAAACTAGATAGAGATCATATACTGTTGATAAGAAATATTCAGCTAAAATTCAACAAGCCCAACATTAACCTAGTAGGCTAGCTACCGAACCCATGAGATACCCCATTACCAACCTTGGCCAAGGAGCTCCTTAAGGACTTCAGGTTAGAAGCTCTACAAAAACCTCGATCTTGTGGGGACATCAACCAAAGAATCTATGAGGGCTTCAATCCTGTGGGGACCTTGACCAAAGTATCCACAAGGGCCTTAATCCTGTGAGGATCTCACTCACCTTTCTTGCTATCATTCCATACTTAGAAGGCCACGTCATCACTTCCCATTTCTATCCCCTTGTGGGAACCACTACAAGCTTGGCTATCTCTACCTCGGGTTTTTAGTCATCTACCTCCATATGGGTCTAGGTTTATGAGAAACAAGATTTTATGAACCCCCACTTGTGGTATAACTAAAAGCTATAAATAAACCCTCAATCTCCAAATGTAAATGCATTTAACCTAACTCAATTCATTCCATTTGCTCTTTTGAACTCACAATGGACTTAAGTATCAGAGTGTCCGCGTCAAGTAACCCCCGGGTGCACCATTAACTATGTATTATGCTTGCAAGTCTACAATGCACCACACTTTCTGTACCAAAGGTTCGACACCTATAACAAATACAAATAAGATATAGATATAGATACAAATAAAAATTAGAAATTCAAATATACCCTAAATAACTATATTGTTTTAATCATTTAAGAGGTTATTACTTTATGTTATATGCTCTATATCACTTTCGATAACTCAGTTAGTCATGACTTAATGCTTAGAATATATTAACACTTAGAATTATGCTAAGCATTATAATTGTTTGATAAATACTTATTAGTTATTCTCACATTCTAAAAAAAAAAAAAAAAAGACAAGAGGAAGAAATCTTTTTAAAATTGGTTATATGTTGGAAGAATCCTATACTAAGTAAATCTTCTTATAATATTTGTGTAGAAGACAATAAAAAAATTTAAGAAAGCAACTTACCATGTCCTTTTATGTTGTCATTTCATATTTTACATTAATCTATTGCAAGTCCATTTACCTTTCAAACATCTTTAAGTTTAGCTAGGCTTTGTATAAAAATATGATATTTTGAAGAAAAAATTAAAATACCATATTTCTTAAAGATATACTAAAAATAAGTAACAAAGTTGCATGCTACACATACGCCTTCATCTAAGAAAAGATTTTATGAGGAAAGCACAGGTACAACATGCACATTTAATACAAATGAAACCCTAAAAAGAAAGTCCATGTTGTATACACATCTTCTTTGTAAACCAAATCTTAACACTTAATAGCAACAAGAAAAGAGTGTTTTTAAAGGGATAAGGTTAGGAGTGTATTAGAGGTTCATGTACAATATGCATCTTCAATTTAAGGTTTTATTTGTACCGAATGTGCATGTTTTATATGTGCCTTCTTCATAAAATTAATTATTTTTAGATGAAGAGACATATAGTACTATTGAACCTGTATGTTCAATATGGATTTTGATGAGATAATTAGTTGCATAATTAACTTTTCAATTGTGTTAAACTATACTTAATTAGTCGAACAATATGATAAATAATATGCTAGAATATACATATATATATATATATATAAATTTGCGTTGTATGCTTTTGTGTTATTTTCTGGAGATTGTGTAGGTTTTTAGCAGGGACAAATTCTCGAGCATAACTTTGGTTGTGGGTCACATCGAGGGCTCAACGGGCCAACTCTTCAAGACACGACAAGCTCAAAGTCTAAAAGTCAACAAGTTCAAAAATGTGGAGTCTTTGGTTGCAGGTCATGTTGAGGGGTCAACGAGTCCACTCTTCTGCATGCGACAAGCTCAAGTCCAAGACTTGACAACTTCAAAGATCCATAGCTTTGCTCAAGGGTCAAAACCAGGGTGCGACAAGTCTGAATTCAAGGCTCGATGAAGTCTACATAAGCACATACTTAGTCAAGGGCCAAAATAAAAGCGCGACACATTAAGGCGCAACAAGCATTAGGATGTGACAATTTGAATGCCTGATACAATGTTGCAAAAAAAGAGCCATTGAGTGCATTTAATGCCTGAGAATTTTAAGACATTATCTCCGATGGACAATTAAGTATTTGAAGACCATAAATACATATTCTTTTGGAGATCCAAGTGGGAACCGTTGTTAAAAGAGCTTTCATTTGTAAACAAACAAATCAATATTTCTTTTGTTCTCTTATTCATTAATTTGTAAATGTCTGCAAAGAAAGAGAAAATCATTCTATTGCTCTGTTCTTGTATTTACTATCTAACAGAGAGCATCTAGAGAGAGAAAGAAAATATTTTATTTCCTAAGTATTGTAAAGCGGTGTATTGCTTAGCTTGAGCGCGTGTTTTTATGGTGATTAATAAAGTGTGTGAAGTTCTCGATTGGAGGCAATTGGTGATTGTAGAGAGTAGGAAGTGGGTCGAACTCCATGTTAAATCTAAACTCAAATTTTCTATTGCCATCTCTTTTATATTTCATATTATAATATATTATTGTGTTATCTACTGCTATTAAAATATATTTTGACATGTTGCATAAAATATAATTGTTTGAGTATTTTAGGGCAAGTACTCAATCTACCCCCCTCTTTTTCTAAGTGCATTTTCACGTTTCAAGTACATGTGCCTAGACATCAACATAGGCCAAGCTTGGTCGGAAACTAGCCTGGCTTATGGCCAGTTTTGAGCCATCCATTAGTTCATGGTCGTCGAACCTCCTACTTTTTCCTTAATAGAAACAAAGATTTAAAAATTAATTGTGTAAGTAATTATTTTAAAATATAAAATTGAAAATAGGAAAAAAAATAAATATAATATTAAAAATTTTTGGGCCAAAGCACAATAGTCTCTAGCTTATTTGCTAGAGCAATTGTTTAAGGTATTAGAGATGAAAAAAAAAAAAAACCAACCAAACAAAACAAAAAAATATAGTTTTTTAGACAATTCAATTTAAAAAATTCTCAATCTAAACCAATTCGTAAATTTATTATTTTTTTTTAGGGATAGGCAAAACCAATTGGTAAAATCAAACCAATCTGTTTGAGAAAAGCATAATAGTATTTTCTTATCTCTTCATTATGACATTTATTATTTGATGAATATTGCTTAATATAAACTTGTTCCTTTTTATAATTTTTTTTAGGCTCAAAATATATATTTTTCCATTGGTGACTCAATGCTTTTTTTTTGTTAATCATTTTAACTCTGTGGATTGTGAAATTTTTTTATTTAGTTAGGACTCTTATGATGTATTAATCGTTCAATGTACTTTATTAGCGAATTACTTTTAATCGTGGATTGATTTCATTAGTATTTTGATTTTTGTCAAATATGTTTGTAGATAATTGACTAGATGGTTATGTAGATAATTATGAATTATAACTTGCTATGTATAAGTTAGTAAATGTACTTTATTGGTAGATGACTAATTGGTGACTAAATGATTTTTTGAAGGATTATGGATTATGAGTGTGGTGAATTTATGAAGTATATTGTTGTGACTTGCAATTCAAATTTTATTGCATAATTTAAATATTTGTATATCCACATAAATGTAAAACATTAGAACAAATATTTTTTTATTAGAATTTTGATTTAATTTGTGATATGAACTAAAGTATTATTTAATGATTTCGAAAAGATTTAATTCAAACAAAGCCATTACTTAATAGTTTGGTTTATGATGAAAATACCGAACCGTAAATTATGGTGTGGTTTGATTTCTAGTAAAAACTAAATCAAACCAATCCATGCTTAATTCGACAAGGTATGTATTCATTTATACACAAGCAAATTCACTCTTAGTAGTAAACCTATCAATGTGGGATTGCAAAACTCGAAACACAATTAAGTCCCACAAAAGAAAATACAAGTCTCACATTGTTAAGAATCAATATTTTCTTTTGGTTTGAGGTATATATAAATTAATCGGATTTACTTTTAAATGTATTTATTGCATCAGTTGTTAATAATAACAATGGATTGAATGTTGTGAATAAATAATTAATTTTTACTAGTCACATGAAAACTGGTTGAAACTTTTCTTTCTTATTTATGTTTTCCTTGTCCTAACTTGACAACCAAGTCTTTGACGGGTCATGATCCGTACGACTAGGTCATACTGACGGGTTGTACCTACTAGGTCATACTGATGGGTTGTACCTACTAATACCTGATTAGGTCATGTCATGAGTCAAACTTAGTTTGTGTTCATGTATATACCTATTGTGGGATTAAGTTTTAAATTTATATTATTTTTTAATCTTTTTTCAAAAATCCTGTGTTTTTTTGTCAGAACCATCATTTGTTTGTGGATACATTTATATAGGAAAAAAGCTTCATTTCTTGCTGGGTCATTTGCCCAATATTGCGTTTAATAGCAGTATAGTGACATTCTAGCCTAATGGACAGGTTTTCTTGTGTCATTCCTTATCCATGATTCAACTATTTATTGAATTAATTTTACTTATGTTCAAAAAAAAGAATTAATTTTACTGGAATAGGAACAGACGAGTTATTTGTAAGATTGAAAGATTGGAGTAACCACGTCTTAAAATGTTATAGACTTTAGCTAATGTACGAAAGAACAAAATTCGAATTGGATAATTGAACATATGAGATATTATGTACTCCTTATAAGCTAATTTCCACTATCTGTGGTGCAACACTTCACGCACCTGCTTCGCCAAGCAGCAAAGTGATCGTATTGTATTGCTGACGTGCAAAACCGTTTTCAAGCACGACTGAAATTCATTTTGCACCTAGACTTCCATGTGGTGGCTATACTGATTTGGTCCATTAGATGACCCCAAAAACATTATCAATGACATGGAAAGAGCAAAATTACAAACTATATCTAAGACAAGACTTAAAAAGTCCCATGGAAAATAAAGCCCATAACGAAATGGAAAACTTGCATGCCGTCGTCCATTAACAGATAGGATTTCCCGTAGAAATCGACCAATTTGGTTAAATATGATTCTGAATAGATTGTAACTGATGTTGCGTTCGAATCATTTGGAATTCAATTAGTAAGATTTGATTAAAATGGAATGAGTAATAAATTAACAAACTTATTCCTATATTTAGAAATATCTAAGAAATGGAATGCAACTGGAATGTGTATATAGCATAATTTATTAAAAATACTCCTAATAAAACTATAACTAGTCGATACACATTAATGAGAATGAGATGGAATTACCATTTTGCCTTTAAGAAGAGGCATTGGTTGAGCACCAAACAGAAAACCTTCCATACTTTCAAGGAAAATTAATTTTAAATAAAAATCCAATTTGATGCCTAAATTTCAAAAGAATTCAATTTAATACTTAATTTCTAACTATTTTTACTATCTTACCTAATCTTATTTGTTTGTTTCAGTTGTTGATTTGAAAAGTTAACCAATCAGTATTAGATGACATCGGCAAAGTAATATAAGTCCAATGATAGGTTAACTCTTTTGCTTTAGCAGAAAGAGCAAATGGTAAATATAGACATGAAAAAATTTTATTGACTATTAAATTATCTATTTCAAAAATCTAGATGCCAAATTAAATTTCATACAAAATTTAGATATTAAATTTAGTATCCATCCTACTTGTAAAGATTGATTATGCACTTTATAAAAAAGCATGAAATGGTACAATGTTTGTCATTTAGCATGATAACAAAAACAAAGGGGACAGTTTTCAACATTAATTTAAAAAATTTATTTTTCTTTATTACCACCACTCTCACAACCACTAATTACTTTTGCGAACGAATTTTAAATTTGTTAACCGATTTTATAAATAAATAAATATATATATGTACATAAAGAACTAGTTGAACATCTGATTCTAAACGAATATCATTTCGCCAGAATATAGCGTCCCAAATGGACCTATATAATTCATATTCAAGACTGTCTGCTAACAAAATTTGTCTTATTGGAAGATAACAAGTTAGCCATTGATATTTACTATGTGGAAATTGGAATAGCATTTTTACCATATCTACGCTGTAATTTTAGATCTAACATCTAAGGGCCGCGTAGCTCCACCTATTAATTTTAAGAACCAAAGAACTCAAAAAACCTTTTATTGATAAAATTATTAACATAATCATATATTAAACTCGCGATTCCACTAAAAATTAGGAAATAACATTTAGGTACTATAAATATAATTAAATTTTTAATGAAAAAAACTTGAAATACACTATAAAAATAAAGAAATTCTATATTAGTTTTAGTCACAATATAAGTTATAATATGAATAATTAAATATAAACCAAGACTAAGTATAAAACTAAAAAATTGGTGCCAACATAAATTAAGTCACAATATAATTAATTATTATAAACTAAAAAATAATATACTAATCATCAATTGTGTTACCATTATGAAAACTACCACAAAATCTTCTTATTATAATGTTATGGCTGTTATCACCATCTTTGCCAACACCATTGTATTACTATCGATGATATTTGTATATGTTCATCTTGAATCTTTTAAAGTACCTATTCATACTTTGGAAAATTATATGATCAAGATCTTTTTCAATCATGATCAGGTCATTTAAATTTTTCTTACACTTATTTCTTTTATAATCATTTAATTTTCTTATTACTAAAGTTCCTCATGTAATATATGAATAATTAATTTATAATGAAGGGTAAAGTTGTAATATAACATTGTTTAAGAGGGTATTTTTGTCCTTTACCAGACGGATTTGGACTCAAGAAAAGTGTTCACGAAGAACTGAAAGAGGATGAGATAGGTTGGCTCTAAGCCGCAGGCCTTGGCTAGAAAAGTCGCTGGCATTGAAGCACTGAAGCGCGTCGAATAATTTTCAAGGTAACATGTAAGCTGCTAGCGTTTATGGGAATGCTAGACCTACGCCGCCGGTGTAAATCTTAAAGGCCACCGGTGTACGATCGGCTTACATGTACGAAGTTCTTCCCTTTGATTTTAAGCCACCCTTAAGCCATTAGCTTTGTACCAACCTTCTTTTGCACGTATTTCCCTAGTTTCCTAATCTATTCTTAGTCCCCTAAAGGTCTATAAATAGATCCTTCAGTGCTCTCAAGAACAAGACCTAGGTAATACCGATCTTATTCTTTTTCCTTTAGTAATCTTAAGTTATCTATTCTAAGTTTATGTATTCCTTTTGAAGGAAATTAATATCTGAGGAGCGTGAAGAAACCCTAAGTTTGATTGGAAGTTTTGTGTTGTTTCTATTCAAGGAGGAAGGTGAGATTATCTTAAGATTTTGTAATTCTTAGGATTAAATGATTATAGGAATATGTTTACCTTTATGGTTTCAGTTTTGAGAATAGTTATTGTTTGTGTTCAGGTGATTTTGTTGATTTAAGGTTCTTGTTCCCAAAGTGAATTCAGGTATGACCATACCATGTTTGTTGATTATGCTTATAGGCTTAGAATTGTAAAACTAACCTAATATATTTGACTTTAATTGAATCGTTTGTTGCTTGTGATTGGCTGCGGTTAGTAAAGACTACACAGAGTGTGATATTAACGCTGGTAACCTGATGATCCTTGTGCGGCGTTGTCCTGAGTGGAGTTACACTTAGAGATGATTTCTTAGTTTGGGAATAGTGCGAATACGGCACTCGAGTGCGTGGGAGATTCCCAACGCCATATATGTATATATGATATATTTTCTATATTGGTTGTTTTTAGGGAGTCTTAAGATATTCTAGGGAGTCTTGAGATATTCTAGGTTTAGGATTAGTGTACAATGGTTTTGAACTATGTTCTTTGCTGGCTAATTAAAGATAATAAATTGTGTTTGTTGTATTTGTTATTAAGTTTTATGTGGTATAGCCTGTTGCTTGTTCATGTGCATGTATTTTCGGTTCGGCATACTAAGCGTTTTTGCTCATTCTTTTATCTTTTTCAGGAACAAGTGAAAATCCAATAGTGTGTGATTTATTGGGCTATGATGTGTTCGTAGACTATGGGGAGAATGATAGTGGACCGGATTATCCTGCTGATATTTAGATTAGAGATAGTGGTTCATATGATGTTTTTTTTAGCTTTTGAGATTTATTTTATGTTTAAGGATTTTATTATAATGATTTAAGTTGGTTTATAGTACATGCTAATGGATGATGTAAGGAATTTTTACTTTTTTAGTATTAAAATTACCTTTTTGAGAGCAATGGGTGATATATGATGTTTATTTGTGGATTAGAAATTTATGGCCTTAGCGTGTCCATCTCTATTAAAGACACACTGCGGGCTGATACGTCTTTAGGTTAGGGCGTTACACTTCATCTTCAGCACAATTACATCGTCATAGATATTAAATCATCTTGATCTTACTTAGATGACTTTTAACGACTATAAGTACACCAACCTTCTCCAATAATAACACTTATATATATATTTATATAATTACTTCTTACTCTGAAATAAATATCCAACTACTCTTTATTAGTGAGAGATTTTCACTTACGAAGTTTGCAATATGGTCTATTCAAGTTTAAAAAAAAATAATGGTGTTAATTCACACATGATTGGATGAATTTAATTTAATGTATAAAAGCCCCTTAGTTTCGACAACTCATTAGACCCAAATTAAATGGAATAGTTGAAATCATATAGAATCTATAAATGTTATGATACTGTACAGGCAAACTTATAATTCTACCATGAGTTTACACAAAAACATTTTACACCCATTTTAACTTAAAAAAATCTCATAAAATCGTAAACTCATCAGAACATGCAAATAGACTCGTGACTTTAGCAACCATATATATATATATATATATATAATTTCCCCAAGCCACTGCGAATCTTCGAACAAATGTTTTTCCCAATCAAATATCGGCTTTCCTAAAACCATTGATGTATAAAGGACCATATCGACAATATGACTACAGAATTTTGCTAATCGTTAGGGCAGCCACAATTGATCTAAATTCTGATGTTTGGTGTATATGGCAGTACCGAAGGTCCCTTATAGATCTTTTGACAAAAGGAAGAAAAATTGTCATCTTTTTACCTCTTTCACCTATGATTGCGAGGTATTTGAGTCTAGTTTTCAAATTTATATACATAACTACAACCATATAACAATCTTAGAAGTTATAATGTTCTCTCATGTTTTCCTAGGGTTAAACATGTGTCTACCAACTTTTGTAGAAAAAATTATAGAAATACAAATTATACAAAAATAATTACAGAAATACTGATGCAAAATCATATATTGAACAAGCGTTTCACAAATTTACACGTGAAATGCCTTTTGAAGATATCATACAGCCAAAAGTCATACGGTATTGAATAACATATTCAAAGGATGTTTCATATATTTTTTTTAAGATGAATCGCATCTTGAAAGGATGATTCACTTATTTTGTATATGAATCGCATCTTTAATAGACGTTTCATATTTATTAACAAACCCTATTTTCAAGATGAGATTCACGTGGAAATTCAAAAATCACCTATTAAACATACAATTTTGCATTGGTATTTTGGTATTAATTTTATATAATTAGTATTTAAGTAATTTTTATTTGAGGGGTCGATAATCATACAATTTCCTATATTTGCCTAAGCAAATTACACTGCTGACAGTAAAACTAATATCATGGTCCTCCAACTAAGATAAGTACATAAATTGAAGGTGACAGTCGGTATTTAAAAATGTTAGAAAAAGTTAAGCAGTGTAACTAATTCTTTTAAGGGTAAATGTCAAATATGGTACCTGAACTTTACCCGAAAATTTAATTAGGTACCTGAACTTTGAAAAGTTCAATTTCAGTACTTAAAAGAAATTTTTAAGACCATTTTCGGTACCTTCATTAACGGTGTTAACCCCATTGCTAATATGGACATACATACCAATCGCGTCATGATACGTGTCATCTGACGTAGCATCTTTTTATTTTTTGTTTATCTTATTTCATTCTTGACGTAGAATTTTTTATTTATATTATATTTTTTATTATTATTTTATTTTAGGGATAATTAATATTATTTTAATTTTTAAAAGAAATTATTATTAATAGCTACAATCCCAAGCCCATCAACTTATACCTAATCATACCCCAAGCCTTCCACCAATTCAGATATTTTCAAACCCTAATTCTAGGCTTGATAATATATAGAAGGCTTGACTCTAGCACTTTACCGATGCACAAAAAGATGATTCAGAAGTCTCTCATACCGATCCTGCAATTTCTAAGGAATCAAACTTGCAGTTTTTGTGAAACATATCTTGTCCTATTTCATACGATCAGCCACGAAAGGATGGGAAGTTTTGAAAGGTTGGCAACAAAAAAAAGTAACCAGAGTAAATTGCAGAATATCTACCTAATTTATTTATTTCCAATTGTGAAAGGAAAGAGTATTTTTTCCTTATTTCTTCTCCCTTTTTTCTCTCTTACCAGACAAAAAAAGGCTTGATTAGCCTGGACAAAAAGACTAAAAATTGTTGCAACGATACGATACCACGTATTCCTAACACAGACAAAAAGACCACGATAATTTTTGCAAATGGTACAACATATTCCATGATGATGTATATTGGATATACAACGAGGACATTTTCCGTAAACCCCTGAACTTTTTCGGTACTCTTAGAAAATAATCATAGAATTAAAAATCGAAACTGAAATCCTAAAAACCGATCCAAATTAAAATTGAATTCTAAATAACATCGAATAGGAAATTTCTTAACCTTAATAAAATAAGAACCTTCAAGAACAAAATGGAAAAAAAATCGATAATTGTTCGACTCAAAAATCATACGCTAAACAATTCACCTATCTAACTTTTAACATGAAAATCAAGACAGTATATCCAAGCAATATTTGATGACCAAAATTTTAAAACCTTAAACCCTTCAATGAATTTTAGAATAAAAAATTTAAATTACTACCAAACGTCAAACCGAGTCAACATATAATCCTAGACTCGATTACACAATTTTGAGAACTGTTAAATATTAAATGAATCATAAAAATAAAGTAAAACTTAAAATTTTGAACAAAAAATATGGTATAACAATAAATCCTTAGATTATATAATCTTACGAATAAAACTTATAAGCCGGAAGTCAAACCGGAACCTTAAAGTTAGCCTAGAGCAATAACAAAACTTAGTAAACCAAGATCTAGCAATCCCACACTCAAAACCCTAAAAAAGTAAAAATGAGATAACCTTAGATTCTAGTTCGAAATAATGTGATACAACCTACAAAGGTCATATTAGTAAAAAATTTGCTCGTTTCGAACCCGAAGGGAATTGGTTTTTAAAATCGAGATCCCAACACGCAAAACGGTAAAAATATTCCAACAATATACTTAGACTCATAATGAGATAAGGAATCATAAAATATCAATTTTAGAATTTTTTTTATTTCTAAAAATATCAGATATAGCCCTTTAACACGTATTTTCATTACTACCGGTATTTATGTATCTAGTCTTCTATTCATTACTATTCATCTATCTCTACTTTTCCTTACTACCTACTTCTTACAACTTATATATCTATTTCTTATATTTACTTTTCCAATATTACTTTTACTTAACTTCTCTTATACTTTACTTACTTTTCTTTACTAAAATTAATTTTTAATCACATTCTCTCTCTTTTCGCTATCATGGTCGGCTACCATTCTCTCTCTTCCCCCTCCATTTATTTTATTTTTCATTTATTTTAATTCACTCAAAATTCTGCTTCAAAACTCTATAAATATTCCCTCCCTCCTTCATTCTTTACATACACTTTCCAAACATAATAAAACTTTTGCCAATTTTTTCCTCAAACCCTCTCTTTTCCCTCCTCAAAATCGCGACTCTCACTCCCTCTATCTCTTTATGATTTTTTCAAGTTTTCTTCTTCCATCTTCATCATCATCCATCTTAGGCGAACTACTAAATCTTCCTCCTAAGTACATGTTAACATAAAATGAACATCATGTGTGTTTTATTTCCTTCTAAAACCTCTCGAGCTTTATGTTAGGGAATAGAAATATAAAGACAAAATGCTGTTCATGTCATTGTTCAACTCCATAATCTATTCATGTTATGTTATATTCTTGCTTCTAACTTCCTATATGTAGTATGTATAGTATGTGTATATATATTTTAGAGCTTAAAGCTTACTAATTTAACATTTTATTTATGCTTTTATTTCATTGCTCATTTATTTGTTTTATGGAAATAATTGAGACTAGTCATTCTAGTCTTAGACTTATCATCATCAAGTCAAAATAATTTTCTTTTTTCTTTTTCGACTTGTCTATAATTTAAGTCCGGGGAGTATTGACATAAATCTAAGAATATCATTATTTTTCTTATGTGTTCTCTTGGTTTTCTTAAGGGACTTACCTATGTCTAAGTCTGGGAAGACTTGGCTAAAAATCTAAGACTTCTAAAATTTTCTTCCTTTTCTTTTTCTTTTTCTTAAGCTATCTTATGTATTTTCTTTTCTCTTTTTGAAACTTCTCTATTTTAAATTCTGGAAAGCCTTGATGCAAGTTAAAACTTCTCAATACTTCACTTTACATATACCCTTATTTAATTTTATATATCTCTTATATTACAATATAGCTATAAGTTCATATTCATGCATAATTATAATGTTGTTGTCTTAATGGAATTTTTCAAAAGGATAAAAAGAGTTCTTTTCTTTTATAAAACTGAGACTAAACTCTCTATAAAAATAATTTTTGATACTTAGGAAAAATTTCCAATAAAACTTATGATCATGATTCAACAACCTCCTTTTCAAAAATTTAAATAGGTTCACCATAAATTTTTAATATTGTTTTTATGTAAAGTTTCTTCAAGACTTAATTATGTGGTTCCATTACTCTCTTTTTCAAATACTAAAATAAATTTATTAATAAATCTTAATGTTGATAATTCTTTGTTATGCAAACTTTTCTTAAAAACTTATTTATAAGATTTATACCAACACTTTGATAAACACTAAGAACCAAACAATTTTTCTAAGTCAAGTTAAAGTTTGATCCATTAGTTAAAAATCTACTTAGAAATAAAATTGATATTGTAAACCACGGTATTCTTAGTAGTCAAATAAACTCCGAGGATCGAAAAGCGAAACCCTAATCCAGTCCAGTTTAAGCTTAGTGAGAGAAGCTTAGAAACCCTAAATCCGGCTTTTCTTCGGTTTCATAATAAAAGAAGTTTTAATTCCGGGCATTCCCGAGCTCAATTATGGAAAAATGTGCCCCAAGATCAGAAACTCAAAAAAATATCCCAGAATATTCATTAGAACCAAAATTTTATAAGGATTTCAAAAATATAAATTTTATAATTTTCCGGGCTATAAAAATTACAGTTATAGCCTTTTTCCCGTATTTTCTTTACAACCGGTAAAGTAGATGTCTTGTCTACTATTCACAAGTACAACCTACACTACACACTACCCATATCCTATTCTCACATCTTTACAACTACTCATTACAATTTTCTTTTCCAAGAAATTTTGTTTCCTAATTAATTATTACATTTATTACATTTTATTACTTAAATTACAAATTTTATCAAAATTCAAATATCTCTCTCTCTCTCACCCACAAGACCAGCGCACCCCCCTCCCCAATTTCCTCTATGTTGTTTTATTTTTACTCATTTTATTACAAATAAACCCTAATGCACATGATATATAAACTCATTTTTACTCTCTCTTCATTTTTCACTCTTTCAAAATTTTACAAAGCGTAAAGCTCTCTCTACTCTCTCCATCCTTGCCGTGACCAAGCCCCCACCCCCCACACTCACACACACAAGCTCATTTCCTCTTCTTTTCATCTCCAAATCTCCATTTAGGTGATGAGTCTAAGCTTTATTCCTACATTATCTTGTAATGGCAAGACCATTCTTGTGTGTTTTCCACTTTAAATCCCAATGAGCATATGCTAGGGATAAGAAAACACTAATACAAGAATATCAAGCTATCACAAGAAGTGGATCTAGTGTTTAAAGGAGTTTTTGTTGAAATAATATTATGTTCATGCATGTAAAGTAGAGATCTTGCATGAAAAGCTTATGTTCATGTCATTCAACTCATGTTCATGCACTATATGTGGTAGATCTAGTGTTTAGACACTCATACTTTCATTGACATTTATGTTCATGTGGTTATTTTGAACTTGCATGCATTTATGATCATAAAAGTTTAGCCTTGCATATATATAAATGTGTTAGATGATAGATCTTTATGAATATAGGACAAGGAACTTGAAAAAGAAAAGATTTTGTTAGAAATGTCTAGTGGAAAATTCGGATGATTTTTGGAACCTCTTTTAAAAACCCTTGAAACCACCTTGAAACTCATATTTTTCATGAAAAATGAAAGGTATATGTAATAGGTATCTCTAAAGAATGATTTTTACAAGTTATGATGAGTTTAGGCATGAGTAATGTGTAAAACAAGTGATAGAATTAAAATGGAAAATTTTGAGTTAGTGATCAAATTTTCAAATTCGTAATTTGAGGTGAAGCATATGTAATCACCTAGTATTTGAGCTCAAATTGCATTTTTATGAGTTAAATGAAGTCCTTAGACAATAGATATAATAAAGCTTCAAATTTTGATGCATTAAACAAGTTTTCTCATAAGGAATATGCAAGAAATGAAAATTTCTAAAATTCGGATTTTTGTGAAAAGCTTGTTTAAAAACATATTTGCAAAGGGAAAAATGTGAATTTCTATGAAGAAATGAAGGTCTTGGATAGTATAGATGATGGAGACTCATTTTTATTTAGATAATAAATGAATTCTAAGGATAAAATCCTAAAACACTAGGAAATGCAAAAATTGGAAAGATAGATTTTTAAGAAATGGCTATTGTAGAGTCTTGTAATGATTAGGAGTTCTTAAGAATTCATTATCAAAAATCATCAAAATCATGCATATATTGGACTCATTACATGACATTCATACTAGGAATTCATTCATATTCCATCTATACATGAATCATCAACTAGACACGTTTTTACCAAATGCAAAACAATTTTTCGGAGATGGAAAAGTTACAGAACAGATCTGATCCCTCTGTTCCGTGACCTTAATGTTTTCAAAATTTAAAAATATTATTAGACATAGATAGATCTTTCGAAGTAGATAGAGATCGATATAAAATTTACGAAATTCCGACTTAAAATGACCAAGTTATGGTTATTTTAAGTTGGAACTTCCACAAATAGCGAGAATCACTATTTTGTTTAGTCTAGATGTATAGTTTGAATTAGTTAAGTGATGAGATTCTTATTAGGTTATTCTTATTTGGTAGGTGATCCCGAGCACGACGATACCCTACCACTCGACTACTATTATTAAGAGACCGGCGTACCATGGCCGAGTGAGTTTCACTTCCGATCTCAATTATTGCTTAGTAAAGATAAAAAGAATGATTATGCATGATGGGGTTAGTTGGGAATTATAATTGTCTGTTATTGATATGTGAAGTTGAACTTAAAGAATATCGAAGCCAGGTGATAAGTTATTGCTTGTATAGAGATGAGCTAGAATTGATTGTCTGCGAATATTGCTTGGCCACCTAAAAGAATTGGATTAATCGAGTATTGGACTTCAATTATAATTGAACTCATTCATATCACGATGGGAATGGAGCATTAGCATTTTTTGGTTTTTCGTGATCCATAAAACGAATATATGTTGGTTAATCGTGACCCATAAAACAAAATATTGTTCAGTTGACCGTGAGCTTAAACGGCGTCGTACCGCAGGATTCGTTAATCTGCTAACCTCGGATGGAGGGCGCAAATCCATCCACATATGATTTTCGGCTGGTCATATGTTTGTTGAACCCATCTGTTTGATGCATTTCACTTGCTTGAATAATCACTTGCTTGAATGTTTTGTCTTAATTGCGATATGGAAGTTTTCACTCACTAAGCTTACTCCCCTATAGTTTTTACTTGTTACAGCATGAATTCATTTGACTTAAGCCAAGGCAGGCTACAACTCAGGTATCGGAGCTAGGAGTTTCCCTTAGAAGTTTGCTTCGATTTTGTTTAGACTTCCGATGGAAACTAAAGGACTCTGGATGACTGTAATAGACTTAATATTATTTTGCGGGGGAATGCCCCTTAGACCTTGTAATTTATATATGTGTTTTGGTTTATTATCTATGGCTAATGAATGCCACATTAAACTTCTTAACTCTATTGATTTGAGTATTCTATTGTCGTAAAGAGACGCTTTACATCTATATAAGACTCCCAAAGGGCTCGGATAGAAATTCGAGAGTCTTATATAGTATGTGGCGGACTGTTACGTTTAGGATACTCCTATGGGGCGTGACAGGTATACAATTTAAGAAACTAAGTTTTAAGAAGTAAATTCATTTCCTTTTCATGAAATCAAGAAAATATAAATAATAGTCGTAATTATTAGACACTCATTTGTAACAACGCAAAATTTTAGTTTTCTTTCAACAACCCCTTAAATACCCAAATGTTTAAAAAACTATTAATAAAGAAAGAGTTATTATGAGAATAAAAAGTTAGAAGAAGCCATTCACCTAATTTCCCTCATGCTAAAACTTAAAACAATTTAGAAGCAATAAGACGTAGAATGATTTTTCTTTATAACCACATAAAGATTCATGTTTTGGAAAATATTTAGTTAAAAAAAGTTTAATATGAAAATAAAATATTCATGAACTCAAAATAGATATAAAATCATGATTTTCATTGATAAAGTTTTATCTTTACAAAATCTAAGAATTAAAACTTTGTCCAAGAGTCAAACTTAAGAAAAATTCCATAAGAAAATACGCTTACAGTTTCACGCCACCCATAAGTAAAACCATGTGTTGCAAAATAAATTAGTAAATAAAATTATTTTCAAATATGAGACCTTTGGAATTTCAAAACACATATTGAACTATGATTCTTATTTTCTTATTGTTGAGTCACATATTTACAAAATAGCAAATTTAATCACAAGTTATAGAATGACGTTTCACAAAACTCTATCTTTCACAAAGATTGTTTACAAATTTTATTTTAAGACAGCATCACTAGGATCATACATATCATATGAGCTATTGACAATATTAAATGATTTTCAAGGGCAAAAATATTTATATGGTTGTTATAAAGTGTCTAAGTAAAGTAAAACTTGGGAAAAATTACAATGTGAGGGCTAGAATTTTCTTATCTACTCTGTACTGATCCGTTTTGAAGCGCAAATGGTTTTAAATGTAAAAAATAACCTTAGAAATAGATAGCTATTTTCGATTTGGTAGAAAATGACATCAAATATGCAAAATTCTGAGTCAAAACGAGTAAGTTATGGCCATTTTAAGTTAAAATTCCCTTTATTCGAATTTTGACGAAAATAACAAGATTGAATTAAGAAGTTTAAGTAGAATCTCTATGAAATACTCATCCTAAGTTTTTCTTTTGTCTAAATGACGAGGAATACGAGACTCCCTTTCCTGAGGATTACTACGACTAAGCAAATTGCGACATGAACGAGTGAGTTTTTCCTCCTAAATTCATTATCTTGTTTGTGCTTGTAAAATAGTTGCACTATCATGATAAAAAAAAAAAGATAAAAATAGGTATGTATTGGGCATTATCAATGGTTAAGCATGTGTTTCTTTTGTTTGTGTGATTAAGTGATTGCTAAGTATATCACAATACTAAAATATTTGTTTAACTATGTTTATTAATTTGTATGCTTGATTGCTATATGTATTTAGATTGATTGATCGCCTCCATGAATCATAATATGGAATGGCGTTAACAAGAAAAAGGTCACGCGTAGCATCTGTCAAATCATATTTTCGAAAGACTGCTACTCTTATGTGGTAGAGTTAGATAGGCTACAAGCGTGTTAGGACACAGGCCATGCTTCTTCCTAGTGAATCCACAGCTTAGGAAATGCGATCTTAGGTTTGGAGCCATGCCAACTGAAAGCTTTGGACAAGTGCCTAGAGACCAGCAATAAAAGATTAAGAGGACCTTCATCAATAATTCCCTAACCCTTAATATGAAAGGCATAAATTCATTCAGTGTATAGGTTCTAGATAACTATACATATGTGTGTTCTTCATGTGATTGTTGTATAAGCACAGCATATGCTTGACTAACCAACTTGTTTTTCTACGATTGTCGGTGCGAATAACAAGAAAACATCTCACTAAACTCACTATAAGCTTATATCCCCACATATTTTGTTGAAACAAGTATGCTTGAGACTACATTCAAGGATGGAACATTAAGAAAACCATTAATAGATTATTGTACTTTTACGAAAGAAGTAGGAGCATAGAAGAAATTTATCATCTTTAATCTTTTTTATAAGTAATATATGTTATGTTAATATTTTGGAGATTACTAGGAAATGTATTTGGGTAAACTTGAAGATATTAGTAAGAGTATGCCCCTAAGAATTGTAATTGACTTTATTTATGTCTTATGTTAAGTATTTCTTTTGCATTATTAGTTAATTGTTATCAAATTAAATTGCACCATTCCGATGCATTCATTCTGATGTGTTGTATACCTTATACATGATATGAAAGCCTTTGCGCGACTAATATAATCATTCCTAAGCTTTAATATTTTATATATCTGACTATCACGTTTAGTATATCCTTTGGGGTGTGACATTTTCCTTGCACCAATGGGCATGATTCCATCCAGTCATTTGAAAGCTGCCCATTGTTCTTAGGCTACTAATTGTCCACGTGAGCGTTCAGAAGGTCATGGATGGCAAGAATCTTAATCATTTTTATCAAAATCTTATCAGAATTTGTCGAGAATTATGATTATAAATGAGATTTGCTCGGCTTTTGTCCAGATGGTAGCTCAATTTCGGGCAAGATTGTTGTTATTCGCCCTTGGAGCTGCTCTGCTGTAATGATCTGCTGAGGCTGGTCGTGAACATCAATTTGAACCACGAATCAGCACTTGACCCACTACGACTGTGATGCAAGGAATTTGTAGCTGCCCGAAACAAAAATAGCTTGGATCCAATTAAGATAAATATATATGAATATATATTCCACCATATTGACATTTTCAACTTGTCTTCATACGCAGGATGCTTGCATTAGACATGAAGACTCAAAATGAGATTCCATTTCCAAAAAAGGTAGCTAGCGGGGTTGCATTTGCGTCTCAAGTTGGGCCATGGAACGCGTTTGAGGTTTTTCACGGTGAAACAATGGCTGATTCCATATATCCATGGACAAGCTGAAAGTATACCATCATTCCCATATAGAAAAATTTTAAAGAAATAGACTTGTATATAACTAAAATTAGAAGAAAGACAACTTGATAAAGATATACCTATGAGAGAATATGAGCTTACTAAATGAGTTTCTATGGATAGGTTAGAAGATGAGCTTGGGCTAGAATTTAGATAACATTCTTTTAGATAATAAAATAATATTGATTATAATAAAATAAAAAATCAATAATGAAAATAGAAGTAAAAATTAATAAATTCATCATGTCAGGATAAAGGATTAAAAATGTATATTGATGCCACATCAGACGATACATGTTATGGCATGATCGGTTTGTACATCCATGTTAGCAACGGGGTTAACACCGTTAACGGAGGCATCGAAAAATAGCCTTGAAAAGTTCATTCAGATACTGAAATTGAAAAAGTTCAGCTATCTAATTGAATTTTCAGGCAAAGTTCAAGTACCAAATTTGACATTAATCCCTTTTTAACAAGAATGAAAAGATGAAAAATAATGCCTCCTTCCCCTACCAACAAGGCAACAACCTCAGCTCCTTTCACCCTCCATAAATTACTTGCCGAGTTGAAAGGGGCCTTATTGTACAAAGGAAAGTACTCGCGGAACAGAACTCACCTATACCTGAAGTACTACACAAATATTATATCATCACAAGTTCAATAAGTAAACCACCACACTCACCAATATGGCTACTGTATTCTTTATCTTTTGCCACAAATGACGAAGACCCATATGTAAGCAATTGGATGGTTTAAATGGAAATAAAACGAGGCTAACCAGCTGGAAAAGAGGCAAAACATGGCCCAAATCTTGGTTGCCATCATATAATAATACCTTCTTCAAGACATTGTGTTCTCAAACCTTGCATTAAACTTTGAAGTAAAGTAGGATTGCTAGTGACGATAGCATCAACATTCTCGAACAACATTTTTTGCATGGATTCCGTGTCATCAACAGTCCAAGCATACACCTTCTTTTTCCTCCTGCAAGAAGAAAATTATATATCATTAATTTGCACATACAGCTTTGTTAAATTTCCAGAACAAAACTTAATATTGCTCTTAAAAAATGTGTACCTATGAAAAACTCCAACAAGCTTATCATCAATAAGTGGATGGTAAACACCAACAACCTCAGCTCCTTTCACCCTCCATAAATTACTCCTCCTGCCAGTAGATGGCTCCTTCATGATTATGTAACCCACCTTCAAAAGTTCATGCATCATTAGTACACAGCACAAAGAACTGAAAGCCAGGATTTTTTTTTTCCCCATTCGTAAAAAGGGTTATTTGAAGGTGGATTTAAAATAACTAAATGAGAATGATCTTACAAGCTCCTAGAAAAGAAAGAAAGAATTGCCAAACTTTTTTTATTGCTTTTGAGAGTAAGCATGATACTCACTAAGCCAAGAGATTAGAGCACTTAGGAATTCTCCTGTGAACAAAATTTTGTGAAGTTGTTTCGTAGCAATCTGATCCACACATCTTGATAAAAGCTAGCATTCGTAGCCAAAATGACCAGGTTGGGTAAAAAGATAACAAATCTCCTCCTTGGTACCTATTTAGTTATATAACATCCTTAAATGTTATCTCTCCTTTCCTCATAGTCCAGCCAAAAGATGGCATGGGTCATCTTCCCAAAAGATTGTCATCTTGTACTCCTCTAGTGAAGAAAAGTCGATCTTCCCCAAAGAATCGATGCCTTAGGATTTTAGCATAAAATTAACTGCATTTTACTGTGTGTCAGAAAAACCTAATTTATACAACAAAAATCCGGATGGGCATCCCCTAACTTGTAAGTTGATGCTGAAAGGATCCTAAAATTTAACTTAGCCAAGCACCCCAAAGATGCAGGAAAATTATACTGGATGTTTAAACAAAAACAATTAAAGTTTAATTTCCACACTATGCAGTTGACTATATAGATCTTGTACCTTGTTTTGCCATTGTGCTTTGTCAAAGACCGTATATTCTTTAACACCTAAACATGTCATATCATTTTCTATTACTTCTTTTTTACAAGCCATTTTTCGTCTCCTTTGCCCTCGTTTTTTTGTTAAGTCATCTCTAAAGTATCACAAAATCTAATGGGTATTTTATGTCATAGTCAAACCATCCCAATCATGCATCCTCGTCTTTTTATCTGTGAACTCACTCCAACTTTCTCTCTCATGATTTCATTTTTTATATGATTCATTCTTGTTTGACGTTATATAAATCTTAGCATTCTCATCTATGCTAATCTCATTTTCTGCCCATATCCATAATTTACAGCTCAACAATCAAATCCATAAAGCATGGCTGGTCTTATAATTGCTTTTTTCCATGTCACATCCACTAGAACAATGTCTTCAGTGAAGAGAATACAACATAGACCACTTCTTGAATATTTTTAGCGAGATTGTCCAGGACTAAACACAGTGGATTCTCTCCTCAATGTTCTTTCAATCATCCAGTCCAAAGTTTCATAGAATTGTTTATCAATTTAATGTCTGTATTTTGCACTTAATGTTTAAATGTATAAAAATAAAGAGAGAGAAAATTGTAATGACATACGAATGATATTCAAAGATAAAACTCACAGTCATATTCGATGATTGCTTGATTATGTCCTTAACTAAACTATCACTTTTTGCCCAAACAAGGCAATTCTTACAATGAGTCCTTTCAACCTGGGAAAAAAAAAAAAGGAGGAAGAAGAAGAAGAAGAGCCATCATAAGAATGCACTCGCTTCAATAGAGACCATCCTATGATGCAAAACACATTAAAATAAAACCCTAAGTTTGAAAAAAGCAAATACGAATTTTTAAAAATATCTGAGCCATTGTGGCATGCTTATAAATTGATTTGTCTTTTGATAAGTAAGTGAATGATTAACTTATGAGTCTTTCAGTAAATCATTAACTTATGACCAGTAAATGATACTGGTTATTAGAAAATAGGAAAAGGTTCCAAGTCAAAACTTGTGTATTGGCAAATTTGGTATAATGTATGACTCATTGCAAAATGCCATTCTGCTATAGTAATATATAATAACATAAAGTTGCAGGAAAAAAAATTATTTAGTTCTAAAAATAAATGAGTGAAGAAGAAACATCCCTTTTATTTTTACCATTATTAAAATGAGCACTGAGAGAAATTGAATTTGGTTTTAGGTCCTTGTCTCCATTCAAAGTTTAAATATCTTTAAGAAGCCGTTAGTGACTGCTAAATCAAACTTAACATAAATTACCTTTTGTCATATTATTACATTTTTCTTTTGAAAACCCGTAAGTACATAACTAATTATGTCATGTTTTATTTGGTATAAATTTTCATAATAGTAGATAGAATACAATCTAATAAAAAATAAGATATCAAAAAGGAAATTAGACAAATAAAGGGATGCAAAACTAGTTATCAAAATAAGAAATAAATAATCAATTTCTTCCTTTACGAACCATTTTGGGGTGGGATGACACACCATCTCTGATTCATGACCAAATAGTAAAGTGTTATTTGCAATAATATTACCATATTAGATCAACTGGAGTAAATTTTCATATTGGCTGATTGTACACTCATATATGACAACAAAAGGAATTTCAAGCTTCAAAATAGAAGATAGATTAAGGTTATAAAATAAAAATATCTAATACCAAGGAAAGCACTTACTATGGAAAGAATATCTTGTGCAAGTCCCATTTCATGCGAAGGAGGTCCAACTTTTGCATCCAGGATCACTCTTCGAACTGATCCTGATATCAACTACCACATTTAAAAAAAGTACAAGATAAGGGAATTAAGAGAGGATCAACTTAAAAGAGCAAGATAAAGCTAAAGGAATTTAAGTTCAAGCATGTGAAAAACAAGACGAGAAAGAACTGATGTATTCGTAATAAAATGGCAGCACAATTTACGGTCAAAGCTTCTTCAGCTGTGAGGATTTTTGCATCTTCAACCTTTTGTTCTGAATGATTGTTAGCTTCAAATTGCTGAATCTGCAACCACAAGCTAGGATGAAATTTTAATCAGAGCAACCAAAGATGTCTTCCTTTTTTACAATATGGCAAAATTCAGTAATCAGTCTATGAAAAAGTATTATATATTATCCATGGTTTTCCTCTCTTAATTCAATTTGATAAAAAGAGAGAAAAAAAATTAAGCAGGAATGTTGACAATAATGCAGGAGGAAGGAATGAAGAAACTATAGTGCCTAAAAAATTGTGACAACTTTAAAATGCCACTCTTATAGAAAGGAAAACAAGAGACTATAGCACCATGCAGGCAAAATTTTGGTTTTTTAACACACTTTCATGTCACATGTAAACTAGTGAAATAAAGCATTTAGGTACAAAGCCTTTACTTAATAGAGAATCTCTTAATATTAGGTATCATTTGAGGACCTTGCTGCAGCTATCATCATATAGTGAGAATAGGGCCCCCACATTTCAAAAATTTGTGAATATGTAAGACCAGTATATGTATGTGGCAAATATGACAAATGACTAGTTGTCAATAGCAGTTGTCAGTGACATTAGAATAATTAGCAGCTCTTATATTTCATTTCCCTATGAGAATGCTGTAAGACCAGTACACATACATGGCTGATGCAGTACATGAAAGAAATCAAAATTAGCATCAACTTTTACTTTTATTTTGTTTAGCAAGATCAGTGTGTTCTCTCACAATAAGCCCTCAAAACCCAATTCACAATAGATTCCATCGCAAAGATGGGAACATCAATAAACATAATACAGCCTAGGAGAAGATCGGGTGGTTCACGGATTCATGACTTGATCCTACTCACAAGTGCATAACAATACTGAAGCTGCAAATGCCATCTTACAAGCAATATTGGTCAAGATATTGGACAAACGAGTGCCCTAGTTCTTGAAATTCCTCGGACATCCAAGCTCTGCAGACAAAAATTCCCATGGCTCAATAAAATATAAGTAATGCAGAGAAGAGCTGTTGGTGGGAATCAAATCCATCAGATTACAGGGAGAAAGCCTTAAGAGTTCATAAACCCACAAGAACTTTTCAAGTGTGCGTCTTTGATTCATAGCTAACAAAGAATAAAAGACTCTGCAGGGATTACTTTACTAAACCAGACAGCCTAAGCCAAAGGAACTTCATGTTTGCACCTGAAGAGCATCTCATGCCAATTTGATAGGAAATAAAACATTCAATGAAGGTAGCCACTTAATGTGTCTGTTTGAGCATGCCTGGCTTAGTTGATGTTAGAGTCGGCATCTTCATGAGCTCCTACAGAGCTGTTGTTAGATGACAAGTCCCATATTTAAACATAATAGTAGCCACCTTGAGTCCCGAGCTACAAATCTCACACCATCGAAACTGCTTCAATGGCTAATTTACATACTAATTAACAAGGTGATCTCACTGCCGTCTCCCATAGTGCATTCAAAAAAACTGACAGACCAGTAGGGAAGTTGGTCGACTGGGACCCAGTGGCAACGATGTTGGCTAATTGTTCTTGCAGTATATTGACTCAATCTCTAATTATATAGATTTGCTGGAATTTTGCACTTTCTTTTTTCCTCACTTTCCCAATGTGCAATGTTTGACATTTTAACGGCCATAAAGGTGTGCTACATGATATGTTTGTCAAGGAGATTTGAGAGGTGCCCTAACAAAGTAGCTAAGCCAATCCCATATGTAGTTCCATGAGATTTTAACATTCTAAAAAATGGGTTCCAATTAAGATGTGAAATTTGTCCATCTCACCTACAATACAAGGATCTATATCCACCTCCAAATTGTCTAAGCTGGTCAGCTCTGCTCCAGATATACAGATCTTATATCCTTTGACCTCACTAGGTTAGGTAATCGTATGCCATCACATTGGCTCCCTAAATCATATCCATTCCACAGAAAGGTCCCACCTAATAAAAAGGCTGTAGCGTATTGCAGTTTCACCAGACAATACCCTCATAAAAAAATTATGATTTTCTTCTATATGCCAGATATCTATTTATCCAAAATTTCACTAGCTAGTTGATTGAGCTAACTCAGGAATTGTTAGTCCTTTTAAGCTTTGAGAAAAGTAGGGGCACTCAAATATATTTGATAGATTTTCAACCCTCATTTAATCAAGGAGCAAATAAAGTTGTTTCACCCATAATTCAGCTCGTGTCTGATAAGAACTCATCTTTTATTGCAATCAACATACTATAGATATATTTGTACTCTAAAAAGGGAAAAACACATTGACGTCTGGGTCAAGCTAAAACAGGTGTTCAAACTTTTTAGTTGTTCAAATAAAGCATGAATGTTTTTTAAGTGGTGCAAATATTAGATGACATTACAACTCTAGTGTCGCGCTGTTAGATAGCAGTGACATGGCACGTTAATTACATAATACATTCATGATTCATCCTCTATTTGCCTCACTTCAAAGACATTCACCCTCCAGTTAGTACTTTTATTGGGTTAGACTGTAAATTAAGATTATTAGCTTAACTTAATGTTCACGTGGATGTGAAAACTATAAATAGTAAAAGAGGTTTAGTTTCTTCTTTAGGTTTAGCGCCTTGATGTTGGGTTTTGAATTACTCACTACTGGCTATATTTTCATCATGAATCTAAAAAATAGACATTGGCATTAAATTCACTAAGACCTACCCCTTGCAAGCAAAGACGAAATTATTTTTCTCCCATGGGGCGGTAAAGAGACAAAGACAACTTTGCTTATCAATAATCATTCCAAATATCTATATTTAGGGGGGTGCTTGCATTCCCTGGAAGGAAAGATCTGAAAATAACACCACTTTCTCTAGATTATTTCTGTACATGTCGATGCAGTCCCTTTTTCTCACAGTTTACAAGATAACCTCTTGATTTCTTCTTTAGTTATCAAATTTGGGACCTATTTAGATTGTCCCTTTTTTGTTAGATCTTATTTGTATCTGTTCTATATTTGTTCTATATCTATTTTTATTTAATAATTATGGTAAAGATGATGATCGGGTATGAAAAATTGGAAAGTAAAATTCATATACTTTTTAAGAGAAAAGGTTTATAAATATATATACTTTATACATTGAAAATAAAATTTTACTTTTTTGTTTAAATGAATAAAACAAAGAGTATATAAGTCCAACCCTATGAGGATTTGTTAGCTATTTAATTTCATAAGAGGGATATATATGTATGGATATTTCCATGTTTTTGATATCTTACTCTTGGCAAATATACTTGATTTAACTGATGCTTAAAAAAAAAAAATGAAGAAATACGTCTTCTCACCTGGTTTCAACCATTACATATCCAATTTTTATTTGAAATATTCTTCTCTGCCCCTATCAATAGGTAAAATTGTTTAAAGGCTATTTTTTTTTTCCCCTCTTTAACTAGTCTTTCTTTTGCTTACTCCACCGAAGCAAAGAAGTTTCAACTCATCTTTCAGTCATTTTAGGCTCACCATGCAGCCAATCCATAGCATTTCCCTTGACTTTGACCTTGATAGCCCAAAAAACTTTAGTCTCTCTCAAGTATGGGTGTCCACCCAAAGAAAGGAAAATGTAAAGCAGTAGTTTCACTAGTAGATAGTTAAGCAATAGTCACCCTTCAAGGTGAGTGATCAAAAATCTCAAATGAAAGAATAGTTGTCATGTGCAAAGGTTAACACCACAATGACACAACCATCTAATCTAAAAGTTTAAGCATGTAAATATGATGTGAGCTATTATATTTATTACATAACACTCTTCTCACTTGTAGATCTAGACTTTGACTTTGACTAAATCCCATCAAGTAGACGACTAAATTTTAATAGGGCTATAATGAGTACGCAAGAATTCAAACTCATGACGTGCTGCTTTGATACCATATTAAGGTTAGCATCACAACCATCTAATCTAAAAACTTAAGCTTGTAGATATGGTGTGGTTTATGATATTTATTACATAACACCATGAAAAAGAGGTATCTACCATGCCAATAGTGGTACAATAGCATTTTAATTGACCTGAATGTGCAGTAAGTTTCTTACTAGTTGGACCACATCCCTTATGGCTCAAATCATTGAATGCAGCATCAGCATCACAACAAATCCCTTTGCTCCATTTTTTTATCCCCCTAGATACCACCACCATTGTATTGAAATCTATGGTAATCACCACTGAAAGATACTCAAACTGCCCTAAAGTCCACTAACGACTTTGAAATAAAACTTGTGAGGTTCCTAAAGGGTTATGCAGTTTTCAATACAAAATTTGTGCCTCTCCTGTGCTTGGTTGATGGTCATTGAGGCCTTGGAGATTCAAACATCTAATCATCATTAATTGAGGGTGTGCAAAAGCAGGGAAATGTCAGGGGGATGGTAGGTGTTTTATTGGTAAGAATGAGGAAGCTCCTTGTCTGTAGAGACTAGACTTCTATGCAGACCTACAGATAGCTTAGCTCTAGGCCTTTTTGCATTTTTTTTTTTTTTTTTTTTTTTTTTTTTTTGTTGTTGTTGTTGTTGGGGATTATGTCAGGAAGAAAATAATGCACACATTTGGTGGTGTTGTTAACTATCCTGTTTAAGCAATTTCCACATCTGCCAGCATTATCAGTTATATCTTTACAACATACATAATATGTTTAAAAGGTACTTTTTAACATTTTTAGTATCTCCACGTACTAAGCTAATAAAGTCCAATAGCGATGCACAAAAGGCAACAAATACCAAAATATCACCAACCAGAAGAGCAAATGAAGATGGGCAAAATTAAATCTGCCAAAAATTTAAATGCATGTTTTCCTAGAAAAAGTGAAGTTTAATATACCCTAGAGTGCAGTCACCCACATGTATCTGTTTCAACTTAAAATGAAGCACTTCAATATGTTAGGATAACAAAATCAATACAAAGCTCACTTCTTTCATGCTAAGCTGACCAACTCTGAAATTTCTGTCACCAGATATTCGCTGCAGATCCCTGGAATTAAGGGTCAAGCATCAATTTAGATGGTAAAAGAGGTACTTGACATCAAAACAAATGAAAATTGGATCAAGAAATAATGTTAGATCTGCACAATACAACAGCAATAACAAAAAGAAGAAAAGCTGTTTCTTTTTTTTATTTGGCTTAACCTTTCCCTGTTGTTTTGTGCCATAACAACTTGTCCCTTATCTTCCAAGTGGCCAATTCTCTAGTAGGAATAAGGATTAAGTGGTATTGTACCAACTTTCCCTTTATTAATTAAGGTTTTTAGGATAATTGCATCATTACCCTATGACTAGAAAATTCTTGGAGTTGGAGCAGGAGAAGCCAGCTTTTTGCAGTTTGAAAGTGTATGGGCATATTGTCAATAAATTTGGAGGTCAAATTGCAATTTGCCCTTAAAACAACCCCCATCTTCTAACTTAGCTAGTAAGATGAAAAATCCAAAAAAGCAACAATTCATTTTACCAAGGTAGTCCAAATCGAAATAGAGGATCAAACCAGTTCCTCTGTTACATGGTAAATGAGGTCGGTAGTTTGTGTGATGTCCTGTGCAGATGTGGCAGCACACATGTCAATGTTGAGGGTATTGAATGCAAGCCGGTATGTTATTGTAGGTTGTATATGTCGTTGTTGTGTATGTTCTTGGGCAGCTATAGGCAGCAGTTGTTGGTTAAGGTGTGGGACATCCACAACTAGAAAATTCCCTATTTTTTTGCTATATTTTGTAGTTCACATGAAACTTTGTATATATATGTGTGGTAGCATGAATGCAAATCTAAGTTATAATTTTATCAGTCTTCTTATTATTGTTCAAGAGATTGGGGTTCTCTTCCTTAAACTCCACCAGCAAAAACGGGACAACAAGGAAGGAAAGGTAACAAAAGCAAGCAACTATATGTGGTGATCTCAAGGAAAGAGTAATGTTGCATAGTGAGTGAAGTCACTAGAGTGTGCGATGTTCTATGCTGGTGTGGCAGCACATGTCCATGTGTCACTGTTGTTTGTTGTGCAAGTGTGTTTAATGCGCTGGAAACGTGCGTGTGGCTTTTTTTTTTTTTTTTTTTTGGGGTGACCTTTAATGTGTGTGTGTTTAATGTGAAAAAAGCAGACTGGATGCAACCTGGTGTAGCTGTTGCTGTTGTTCAGCTACAGGCAGCAGTAGTTGGTCAAGTTGTGGGTCAACAACTAGACAGGTTTCTATTTTTCTGCTATACTTCCTAGCTCATGTAAAGGATGATTACCTACTATTTACATGTGTAGTTACGCGAATGTCAAAATTAAGTTGGAATTTATCAAAATATTATTTTTCTAGCTCAGATTTTCTTGCTCAAGAGATCTGGGCTTCTCTCTTAATATGTCTTAAACACCATTAGCAAAAATAGACCAACAAAGAAGAAAAGGTAACAAGGCAAGAAAATTATAAGGTGGCGATCTCACCCCTGCTAAACTAAAAGCAAGATTACAAATTTGATCCCATAACATCCTCCCTAGGCTGGTCGGACAGTCTAAAAGCTGGACATTGGATTGATCCTACCAGCCCAACTAGTTCAAGAGGTCACCTTCTAAACTAAATGAGTAGATATTAGCAAGAGAAAGTATCATTTCATGTGCTTGAATTTTACATTAATTTTTTTTTTCCCAGAACTTTAGGTTTTTAATAATACAATTTTTTGGCTCTAAAAAATTTGTGGAAGCTTGCACTGTCTTGAAGTCAATGATGTCCTAATCAAGAAACTGCTTCATGATTTGCATCACTTCTTGGGCCCAAATTTCCATCATTGACATTTTCTATGTTTTTTGGCTTTTTGTTGACATCATTGCAATAATTCTCTTACAATCTTTTAAGATGTATTTAGTGCAATAATGATATATTTTTCAGTTATAGTTAAAATATGAATTGCAATTTATTTCAATTCGGCCCACAGTGCCTGACCCTCAGCCTTCTTCAGTTAAAGCCAAGGAAAGTATAAATAATTGCATTCACAAAATACCTTGTTGATTAATTTTTCTATTAGTTGGCCCATTTTCCAAAATATATATATATATATATATATATTTAAAAATAAAAAGCCACATTCTAAGAGAGACATCTTTTCGTTTCTTCTTTTAAGATAATTATGTGACACCTTTTATATAATCAATTATACAGAAGCTTTCGAGACGCATTTTAATAAGTGTATCTGTTATCATTCACTCTCCCTACTCCTACCTTACAAGCTTTTGAGTGTCTAAAAATTACCAGGGGGGAACTGAGAGAGAAGGGAGGAAAAAAAAAAAAAAGAACAAAAGAAAACATTACAAGTATTTTCTTATATACTAAAAACACAAAGTGATGTCAGTGATAGCAATTCACCAAAAAGAGAGATTTAAATTCCAAAAGATAAGTAGTTCAAGATAAGAAAAGAAATTACAGAGGAAGGAGAATTTTTTTATAAATACAAAATTTCACCTGTCATGGAGAGCAAGCAGCGCTCCATCTAAAGTACGAGAAACATCAATCTCAATGCAGTCCACCTGGGAATGAAGAGCATGACGATATGCTGCCAGCTTCAAAAAAAGGAAAGGAGCAACTTAATAATGAAAGACAGGTGTTTGGAGAACTATGAAGGATCATATTAGATCTGCTTCACATTTAGATAGGAAAGAACATCGGGCTTTCAGGATAACTAAGAAAGTGTTGGCTGTGCATTTGCTGCAAATGAAGCCTGCTTTCACCACAGGAAAGCACCAACATGGCGTTCCCAAATAGCATTTTTAAGAAGTAGGACATTAAATTTCATCTTCAGATTATCAACATCATACGAAAATAAATACGCACTGTGTTGGCAGATGCTTTTGTTGAATCACCACCATGAGCACAAACAAGAGGAGGTTCTTTAAGCCAACTGCATCTTCTTAGTTGCAACTGCATATATGTGCAAGAAAATCTGTTATGATTCAAAACCTCATTATGCTGCATACATGGTCTTTAATCCATAACTTTGTTACAGCACAAATTTTTCCAGAAAATCAAAAAATGCCACAAAGACTAAGAAGTTCAAGAGACATAAATGGGGAAAAAGGAAAAATTTGAAGAAAGAAAGCATATAAAACTGAAATCGTCACAGAGAAATTGGAAGCAGAGGAACCTCCTTGGACTACCCACATCTTATCTCTACTAGTTGGTGGATACAACAGATGATAGGATGATTTGCAGACTAAGTATTTTTGTTCTCCATAGATAATTGCAATCAACAGCAGTAAAAAGCACATTACAAGCACAAAAAATGTCAATTTTATCTATTAGAAAACAAGTCATTAATTCAAAATGATACATATGCACTACTGCTCAATAAAGAATCCTGGCTCAGTCAGACATAGGTCGTAATAAGTATGAAACACCATAAAAAGTTATACCTTAACTGCTTCCAATTAAACAACAAATACACAACCAAAACTCAAGGAAAAGGGGAAGACGATGAGGAGGGGGTGTCGGGGAATCACCTAACTAGATGATAAGAACAAGGAAAACAGTCTAAACAGATTCCACTGCATTCAATCACATCCTCAAGCCCTAAAATCCTTTGTTTAATTATGCCCAAACTATCTTGAAAAACTCCTTCCCTCACCGGGCTATATAGAGAGAGAGAGAGTAAGAGAGACTTCTTTCTAGTAGATCCCATTCAGATAATTTTTGTCTCAGTATAGCATGGTACCACCTGAGTGTTCAACATCTTGCATTCGCTCTTTCGACCCATTTAATCTCCAACTGCCATGGCAAGACCCATTCCCATGGAACAAGATTTGGTAAAGCACAAATCAGTTACAGGGCAGCTCATGATGTTTGAATAATATAAAGGGAGGAAATGCACGATCCATTTACACGTGACACTCAATGACCATTTAGAATTAATTTGATTAAAAGATCACAGAACAGCTATTTAAAGGTGGAATCAGGATCTTATTGTCTCAGAAAACTGTTAGAAAGTTTTAGCTACAGATATACACACAAAAAAGCAGCTGACTCTTGTTTGAGCACAATTATAAAAAAAGCCATTATAAACAGGCGGCTCTTTTCTATTCATCAGATAGCATTAACCTCCACTTGAGTCTGCAGACCTATACAAAGGGTAAACATTCTTAACTCTCCATCCCAGTAAACATGCCAATTTCTCCAATACTATCTCCATTCAAGAAATCATAAAGCAAGAAACCTTCGATCAAGAGTTTATGCAAAATCCAATCCGCACCTCAATTCCTTACGCTTTGGCTGTAATCATCAGAACCACTTCAGATCATGGCATAAATAATTAGCGAATGATTCAATCAATACTCTTCGTGAAACTGTCTTGAAACAATCCATCAGAGCTAGGCTCATGGCATGTCTTTGAAATTAGGGGGGACAAAAAAAGAATAAAAAGTTGTCAAATTACAGAACTAAGAAACGAAGTAGGTGCCTGGTTGTTCCGGAACGCTAAAATAAGAACCAGAGTCCATGTACGCTTGACTACAAAGTACGTCTCAGTTCCATAAGAATCTAAAAGGCCAAAGGCAAGTGAAAACTCCATTTGTCTCATCGTCGATTCCATAACCATTAAACTCAGCTGGAATATTTCATAGTAATCCAATACTCTATCAAGCAAATAACTCAAGGCAAGTGGCCAATGAAAAGCTTTGGATGCACTGCTCCTAAGTCGTAAGCTAACAAGTCGAACTAATTTAAACAAGATAGCGTGCGTAACAGATATTAATCGATCAATAAGAGAGAGAGAGAAAGACCTGACGGATGGATCGAAGACGGAAGTGGAAAACGATTGGAGGAAGAAGAGCAATGGCGGCAAGGGAAACGATAATAATGCGAAAGAAACTTCGGCGAGAAAATCTGAATGGAAACCTATTGCTATCGCTATTTCTGTGTCCTACCAGCAGTGGTCGTGGTCTTCTTCTACTTCCTCCCAGAATCTCCATGAATTGAAGTGAAGAACCGATGCTTTGTTACTCCAATGGTATGCATGAAATGGAAATGGTTTTTTTTTTTCTCCAAAAATTGAAACAGTTTTATTTGCATTTTTGCTAGGAAGCTTGCCCCACCCTCAATGCGGTCTTGCTCTGACTTTTCCTATTAATTATCTTAGTTCCCGGAAAAGGATTAAGGAAAAAATAATTTGTTTTTCTAAAAATATTACTCAAATCCCATGAAAGTGGTCGACCTCGTCTCTTCAAGAAATATGTTTGATATTGTAAAATCAATCTTATCTCTTAAAGAGATGATATTAATTTTGTATCCCTATAAACCTTTAAAACTATAATTATTTCTATTCTAATAATATTTTTTATAATTTTTTTAAATATAAATATTAATTTCCTTTTTCCTCCCACAAAAGGAAAGAAAAAAAGAATCCCATTTAAACAACACAAAATTTTGAGGGAAAGAATAGACAAAAAAATACTTATATGTATTCAGTAATGTTTTGGTATGAGGGATTTAGCTTAATAAGTCCAAATGAAGAAATTTTTTGCTTTACAATTCGTAAACGTGAATTAGTAAATGTTTGATAGTCTCTACATATATATTCTAATACTCGAGTAAGTAAAGTTTCCAAATAGTAGAGGATGCAATGCGGCTTAACAGAAAGAAGGTGCAAGAGTATGAGTAATCTTTTATACTTACCCAAACTAAGAGTTTAGTCAATGACTTGTTATGAAAGATGAGTAAGGAGGAATGTTGAGTAAGATGTTAGATGGGGAAAAAAAAAAAAAAAAGGGATCCCCTTATACTTATATGTTAAGGGACATACATAGAAGAGAGTAGATGAATATTTTCTGACCTGTGCAAGATAGTGATTAACAGTTATTGTAAAACAGGGACTAATGAAGGCTAGCCTCTAGCATGATACTACCTATCACAATTGCCTATTTTTTACTCTAGTTAAAGGATCTTTATGGGCCAATAGTAAGTAGGGAGGCTTGGTTAAAGAATAGTTGACATTTGCCTCCTACTTTCATCAATGGCTAAACAATAACGAAAGGTAGTTTTCATTCAGGCCACCTAAGATCTAAAGCCAGATGAAGCTTTCGTATGATGGCATAAACATCTAACCTTAGCTGAGGAAGTTTGATTTCAAGGTGACAAACTTGTTAAAAGGCATTTTAAATAGTCTGCTCGACAGTTTGTTGGAGTATAGTAATGGATATTGAGCTTAGCAAAGAATCAGAGTCATAGAGTACCTTATACAGAGAATGCAAAATTGTGTAAGGTCCTTAGCTTTTTTATTGAGGTTGAGTTGATTAATTGATAGTTGTGGCTAAATCAATAGTTAGGTCAAGTCCTTGAGTAACAGTTGAGTTGCAGAACACATATGGAATAAAAAGCATTAGGTATGTAGGCCAATGAGCTAGAGATGTAACTATTAGAGAGATGAGTTAAACCAACTTAGACCTTCGTCATACTTTTTAGTAAGGATGCTATGGCCAACTCATTATGGCAAGTCAAGTTGTAAAGGGCTCTTACTATAACACCTTAAATTTAATTAAGGCATTACCGCCACATATAATGCTTTATGTATTACATGCTCAGGCTTCCTAGAATGATATGCTTATTATATATATATTTGCTACTTACTTTTAGATTATGAAATCATTAAATTAAATTCTAGAAACCATTGAATTTATAATTCACAAAATAAACTTTACAAAACACTTTATTTATCTACTCTCATGAGTAGAATCACATCCATAAAACAAAATATAGCATCAGATATCTCATATACCCTTTTATGATGGTATACAAAACCTTAAACGCTTCTTTTATAAAATATAGGCTTCAACAGGCCATTTAAAAGAATATTGCAACTTAAAATATAAACACAGTCCTTTATACATGAACAAAACAAAATAGAATAAAATACACGGCTACGATCCTAACCTACTTCACTCCCCAACAAACTCTTCCCGTTCGTCACCCAAAACTCGAGACAGCATCATCCTCATTAAAACACCATCAACAACAATAACTTCATCATCATCAATCATTAATCCACATCATTATCATCAACAATATCACCAACATCAATCAACAATACCTAGAAAGACAATAACAATAGCAATGAGTTGAAGCTTAGTACACAATAACACAGACACATACGAAGTGACAGACCGGCTTAACTAAATGCAATGTATCAATCAATAAATTATTATCTTTCCATTAAAATAAGAAAATCAACACTAGAGTACTCACACTTCAGAACAAGCCAATGGGAATCTGGGGGTCCTTAGTAACAACAGCTACTTAAGGGGTTGATATAAGGAAGTCCGGGTACCTATATCTCCTATACCTATCCGATAAAGAGAAAATAACCTCATCTAGGGTTCACAACTTCATATATACCACTTATCCCAGTCCATAACATCTGTTAGTTCAACCAATCCCATAAACGTAAAATAAAACATGTTACTTCATTTCGATCCTAAGTAAATGTTACGCCGATACTATTCACCCCATCAGCTTCTCGCTGAGTCACATATAAATCACCATTGCATCATGGTATTTGTCACTGCATCATGACATCTTAGAGCCTAACTACCAAACCATTGCATCATGATAGGGTTATCACTTCCCAGACCAGATTCAATGGTACAAGCATAAGCAACACTCAATTATTTAGGTTGTCCTTAAGTTTTAATTCATTTTAAAATGCCTATCCTAACAATCATCACGTATGTTACTGCGTACCTTTATATTTAGAGTCCAATCAGAAATAGAAGGCAATCTAGGGGCTATCTCAAAAGATAAATTAGACATTCATATATGTTCATGAATTAAACTTATATAATAAATCTAATTAAATATCCACTTATTGATTAGACATTAAATAAGAATCTCGCTATGGCTACGAAGATTGTTTAACTAAAATACGAATAGTTCTCCTTTGTTTGTCAAAATATTTCTTTTCACTTTATTTATGGTGTTTTACTATAAAAGCATCGTCATATCATGCATATTAAAAAACATTTATTTCCTAAGCAAACATATATTTAAAACAACATATTCCCCCTGTTATACTAAGGTTTATCTTAATTCATTAGCTAAAGCCAATTATTATTTATTAAGCCTATATTACTTTAACTTAGCCAAATTAATTAGAGTTCATCATTTAATTCAATTACTAAGTCAAAGTGATAAAACTAAATCAATCTAATTCATTTTATCTCATTATAAAATATTAAGTCAAGTTGAACTTAAGTTTATTAATTAAGTTCTATCCTTAGAAACTATATTAACCTATTAATCCTATTAATTCATTCTTAATTATATAAATACCATCATGTCATTTTATCTATTTCATTTTATTCTTCTTTCTTTGTCTTTCTTTTTCTTTCTTCTTTATGAATAGTACCAGGGGACATATCACGCCCATGATGGGGTCGTGATCATTGCCACCTTCCTCATCACGCCTGTGATGAAGACCGTGATCACCAATACCACATTGTCACACCCATAATAAGGAGATAACGTCCTTCGTCACGGTCGTGATCTAGACTCTTTCCTTTGAAAAATCTTACCAGAGGAGATCACACCCTTCTTAATAGCTGTGATCTAGGTCGTGATGTTCATAACTTACAGAATTACACCCGTTCTCTTCCTAAATTTTATTTTTTGCAAGCATCACTGGCCATGTCACGGCCGTGTTTATTAGGGGGATCATGCTACATTTTTTCCTTGTCTTTTACATTAATTCTAACTACTTGATTTCAACATATATCAACAATAACAACTTGTTATTAGCATAAACATGTATAATCCCGCCTCTTAAACACTTCTATATACATTTCTATATTATATTATCACAATTCATTTCATCAAATACTTAGTCTACACAAATATACACATATATTATATATAGGTTTTTAGCAAACATGTTCATACATCTTTGATTCATCACTACCATCACAAGTTTTACATATTTCTAATCCAAATACAACATTGACATGCATAAATAAGAATTAAAGCAAAAAAAAAATAACAACACTTATCTTTTGAACAAAACCCAACATCTTGATTCTTCTACTCCTACTTTTCCTATGTTCTTGGAGTTATTTCTAGCATGATCTTCATCTTCTATATTGTTTTCTATCTTTAACTTCCTTTATTAACTTTTTGAAATGAAGATTTGTGGCTTGGGTTTTGAGAAATGGGAAAAAGAGAAAGAGAAAGAAAAAGAAATGAAGAAAGAAAGAAAGAAGAGGAAAAAGGCAGTAAGAATAATGGAAAAAGGAAAGGAAAAAGAAAATGATTATATATATAGGGAAAATTAGGAGATATTTTAAGGTAAAAGTATTAGGTTTAAATCTTTCATATCGATATTTTTAACTTTGAAAGTATTTAGAAGATTTTCAGATCTTATGGCTTAGAAATAAATAACTTAAGATAGGAATTTATTTTAGGAGTTTGCTTTAGGTCAAACTGAAGTTGAACTTGAGCTTAGGCTCAAATTTGATATTTTTAACAAAGTAGGTGATTCCAAAATTTACAGAGATTATGAATATAAAATGTTGGGCTAAAGTTTGGGGATTTAAAAATTCACTAAATATTTAAACAACAGGTTTAGGGGGTTAAAGGATTTAAAATATCAAATTTCAACTTAACTTTATTTACTAAATTAATTTCATTGATTTATCTAATCATAATTCATTATCTATTTCTCTTCCATCATTTTAATCTATCTAAGTCTAATTTCTAACTTAGGTTAGTGTTTGAGATATTTCACTTACTGAGGCTAAACTTAGCGGCAAGAGGAAGCCCTTCGTCGTTATGTATAATGGGCTATTCTATATATATATTATCGATATGGTTAAAGGAGCTTATTCAAGTCTTGTTCTTCTTTGCCTGTTAGTTTTCCTTCTTCTCTTTGTCATGGGGTAGAGTAGCTAAGTGGCTTACAAAGATCATAACCTTGAGGTCATGGGTTCAAATTTCGTCTCTTATATGCAAGGAGTTCTTATGCATCAAACATATTACAAGAAAAGGCATCTATTTATAGTAAGAAGGAATCAAGAAGACGGGATTAGTAATAATTTGTATTAATTTATACTATTCTATTGTGCATCTCTTCATTTAGCTTTCGATAGACCTCATATAATAATTATCCTAACTCTATCGTATTTGTAGACAAGACAAAGTTCAACTTTTAAAAAGGAAGTTGAACTATAATTTGTAAAGATTGTTAGATAGGCCTTTTTTTCGAGTTTTAAGGATATCTTACTTACAAAGAAGAAAGAAAAGCAAGTATTTGCTAGTGTCACTAATGGAAAGGTTTGTGGATTACGAACAACTATACTATGTTTGTTTCATCTGTTTTTTGTCGTGTTAGCATCTTATTTTTATCGTTTTCAAACAAATATTTGTCAAGAAATAAATACATATGAAAACAAACATTTTTACTCATAAACAGGTCAAACACAAATAAGAAAACTTATATACAAATTAGATATAAATAAAAATTAGACAATCTAAACAAACTCCTAATAAGATAGCAATTGTCGTGTTAGCATCTTATTTTTATCGTTTTCAAACAAATATTTGTCATGAAATAAATACATATGAAAACAAACATTTTTACTCATAAACAAGTCAAACACAAATAAGAAAACTTATATACAAATTAGATATAAATAAAAATTAGACAATCTAAACAAACTCCTAATAAGATAGCAATTACAACCCAATAAGTAATAAAGTGCTTAGTGATGGACTTGAAAATTTCCTATTTGCCTTAAAACAAAAAAAAAAGAAAAGAAAAGAAAAATCATTTAGGAGAGGTTTCGAACTTTATTGATTAAAGAACTTCTTATTCTTAAATAAATTATATTGTATTGAAATAATTCATTTTACATTTTATTTAATTTATTAAAATCCTATACATGTAGGCAGGGTTTTCCAATAAATGCAAATAATCGTTACTTTTTTTTTCTATTTAAAATTTGGCTAGCATTTATAACTAGTGAATTACAACTCTATTATACTACATTTGGTGCATTAGTCTTTGTAGTATGAACGCTTTTTACTAGTTGGTTACATCATCACAAATGTGCTCCAAAATTGGCCTAGTATAAGGACTTATAAATAGTGGTATAATGTATATATTTCATACGTGTGTGCCCACTTTTATATAGTTAGATACAAAATTATCCTCTCTCTTTTTTAAATAAGAATTAAAGTAGCATATCTTTTAGCCTAGAATTTTTCTAATCAATTGAATTCATAATAGTTTCATGAGACTAGGCTAAGATACTTTGATTTCTTACCTTTTTTTTTATCAAATTTATGTATCATATGTGCTAATTTAAATTGATGAATATTTTAATTTTTGTAATTATTACATATCCAATGGTAACTTCGAATATGCAATTCAAAGTGATCTAATAGGAAATGATAGTCTAATTTGTAGAAATATAATGAAATATAGGCATCAACCAACATATATTGACATTGAAAAGACATAAGAAATATATAATCCTCTTCAAACAATTTTGTGCGAAAGATATTCAATCATTAAGATGGAAGTTAAAGACAGTATTTATGATGGTTGTGAAATAACCCAAACACCACGCATAAAATTCAAATTTTGAATATAATTGTTGTAAAATAATTAGAAATTTAAACTAAGGGAATGGATAAAATTAATTAGTGGGATAATTAAAACAAAAGCTTAAAGCTAGTTTAATTGATGGTTTGAGGTTCGAAAAATCTGCCAAATAAAAACCTAATGGAAATGAAGGGTTGATATTTCGCCATGTGACACTCTAAAAAGAAGCCCCATAAACCTTAGACCCTAGTCCTTATATAAATACTCCTTATTTTCCACCATTACTTCTTTAGGAAACCCGACTACAATCCTAAGGTAAGGAATCTAGACCCTAGCATCCACTTAATGCTAACTAAGTAAGATTAAAAGGAGAATTAACACAAATCAATTGAGATTATTTTTTTCATGGTAGGAAATGTGGACAATGAAGGTGAACTAAGAGAAGAAGAAGATCAAGAAACTCGGAGAAATTTGTAATAAGATGATTGTGAGGATTTTAAGTATCAAAATGTAAAGTTTATTGTGTTTTAGATGTAGTTTTTGACTTAAGGGTGTTAGTAGGAAGTGAAGATAGCAAAAAAATTATTTTTGGAGGTATTTTGAGCTTTAAAGTACCACCTTATAGCTGCAACAATAAGTTAAGACCTAAAATCAACTCTTAATGTTATAAAGACGTGTTAGTAAAGGAATGGAACAGTTTTAGTAAGGTAAAAGATGAAGAAATGTACATGTGTTAAGTTCAAGTTCTGCTAGAAATATATTTAGAGATGAAGAAGGTGATTAATGTGCCTAACTTCTGGAGAGAGAGATGAAACAAACATGGAGCTTGATGTTGTTAATGATAAAGATTCTAAATGAAAAGTTTATGCTTGTAAGTTTTGCAATTTGTGGAGAAACCATGATGGACTTGGTAGTTGTTGTCAAAACTAGATGTTTTAGGCTTTCAACTTAGATTAACCATGTTTTTACAAACAGGAGATGAAAATAGAAGTGACTAGGCATAAACATGATCAGCTAATTCCTTTAAGATCACCAAAATTTGTCTCAAAACATATTTTTGACAAAAATATCAAGTTTAAGCTTGATATTTCACAAATCCAAAAAGCACGATATGAAGACGAAGTCTTGTTCCAACTATGCTTCTCGCTAAGCCTTAAAAACCCAAGGAGTCGTGTTTCCTAGAAAAGCACAATATGTACACAATGTTGTGTACCTACCCATGCTTCTCTCTATTCAAAAAAAATACCTTGAAATCCAAAAGAACATGAGAGAATACATGCAATCCTATTCCCCAAGTGTTTCTCTCTGTTCTTGAAACATGCTCGAAACCTAGAAGAAGACGAGGGGATACATGCAGTTGTGTTCCCTCCATGCTTCTCTCTGTTCTCGAAACATGCTCAAAACCCAAAAGAACACAAAGGGATACAAGCAATGGTGTTTCATCCGTGCTTCTCTTTGTTCTTGAAACACGCTCAAAACCCAGAAGAACATGAGGGGATATATGCAGTTGTGCTCCTTCCGTGCTTCTCTTTGACCTCTCGAAATAAAGAAGGAACATACCCAAACTATGACTGGCCTATCCAGTCATGTAACAACACACGGGGTGATGTGTCTCCCCGTATACTAGTCGTGTTCTTTCCCAACCCCTTTTTCTTTCTTCGATCTTCATCCATTGAACAAAACTTGATCTAACTTCCTTAGACTTAAAAAACCCTCTAGACATAATCTTTAAGTAAAATGGTTAAGTCAAGAATACCTAAATATAACAAACAATACAAGAGGATTAAAGATAATTTATCATGAACTAATTATAATTTCAATCATAAACAGTTATTGGCATTGAGCTTTGAAAGGATTTGAAAACTCAAATCGATTGACAAGTATGCAGTAATTGTGTGTTTCTTACTGGGATAGTATTGATAACCGGACTAAGAATTTAAACTCGGCTAAATTGATTGTTGGTTGCTGCTTCATCACTTATTCTAGGAGTGACACCCCTAAACTGGGTTGCAAGTCTGATCACAACTTCAGGATGATGCAATAGTTATAGGCGCCTAGACCCCCGCATAGGGTGTGCGGTAAGGACAGGTAGGTAGTCGATCGGGGATTTTCTAAAATTAGATGATCAATTAGGAGCTAGTGGGAAGTTGTAATGGAGTTATGCGGGGGTATAGGCTTTTGCATAAAAACATCACGATGGATTGTGTTCATTGATGGTTATTTATGTGGAATTGATCAGTATGAGACTACTTCTTTCTTTTCGTTTCTAGTAAGTTCTACAGACTTATCAAGCCCCCCTCTTCGGTATGTGATCTGCTGAGGGAACCCTACCACTTTTGTTTAGGGGGAGTCTTGTGTGCTCTTGTGCGTATTTGTATTTTAGGGATGCTGGGAATACATGTGTGCTAGCCTAAAACTTTATTAAATGTAATTTGTGCTTATTGCATTAGCTTTGGTGTGCATGACATGCGTATATGCGTTTGATTATTGTGTACTGGGCTTCACCACTCACTTTTCATTGTTTTAGGTATCAAGGATGATCACTTTGTGGACTTTCATTACGATTCCAAGGGTTTCGAGACTGATGAGTGTGGAGAGTGATATAGACGAGTAGAAGACCATATGAACTTGGGAAAAACTTTGTGAATGTTCACGTTTTATTTTAAATGATTATTGTAAACCTTAAGTTATTTTACCATTGATAAGTGTCTAAAGACCCTTATTATTTACATTATTTTGATATTATATTATATAGATTTTATGTGAATTATTAAAGAAAAGGACACTTATTCGGTTAAAATGTAAATTTCAAGAATAAAGAAAGATTTTGAACATTGCGAAGATATTTAGATGAGTTAATGAAGATTTCAACATCTTAACTAGCTTTCATTGTACATGAGCTTTGAACACAGCTGTATAGGAAGCCCGTGTAGAAGACAAATTGGTCATTTCCTATAAATAGCATCCTTAGCTTGTCTTTTACAGATTCTTCTTCCTTTTTACAAACCCTAGAGAGAAAAAAAGTGTTTTAGAGTGGAGAAATGTAAGAACTTATTGGAGATCATAAGACTTCATCTTTAAGGGTTGTAATCATGACTCTTTACTTTTTTTTTCTTATTCTATTATTGTATTTCTTATTCTATGGAAAAATAAATTTCTATACCCTAAATCTTGAGAAACCCTAACCCTAATGTAGAGATTGAATGCTTTTGTTAATAGAAGTTTATGTTTCTTTAAATCTATTCATGTGTTTCTATTTGTTTCTTGATTTAATATATGTGCAATATTAGATCATTGTTTGATTCTTGTTAATTTAATCGACAGATTGATTGATAAGATAGATATAGCATGAATAGTGAAGTTTGAATGTGACTCTAGACATTGATCGCATGAACTTTCTGCATAAAGATTGAATCTTTCAAAGGAATCATCTATATTATTAACTATCTAATCATAATTCATTATTTATTTCTTTTGAATTATTTTAACTATCTAAACAAAATTCAAAATTAACTACCTATTGTATAATTCAATGAAGCCATTTCTAATTTAGCTAGGTGAAGATTATGGGTGTTTCACTCTCATCCACATACTTTCCATTTTTCTTCTTTAGGCAATTATCATAAACACCTTTATATATTATGCATGTGATATGTGTATGTGTGTGTCATTTAATGTTTTTCATAAACATCACCATGATGTAAATGCTAGAGAATGGAAATACAAGACAAAACATTAAGTTCATGTTACAATGTTATGTTTAAATTCATGTTTACACCATATCAATTATCGTTCTTATTTCTAATCTAACTCCCTATATGTTAATATATATAGTAGTATTTATAATCTTTAGAGCCTAGTTCTTACTAACCTAACTTTATATATTTCATGTACTTATTTTATTTCAAGCAATTTATTTATTTTATGCTTTTATAAGATTAGTTTTCTAGTCTTTGACTTGTCTATATTCAAGTTCAAAAGAGACTAGAAATTTCAAGTCTTAGGGAGCCTTGTTTAAAATCTAAGACTCTCACTTTATTTTATTTCATTACGTTTGTTTTTATTTATTCCATATGGTGACTGGATTCTTTCAAGTTCCACGGAGTCTTGACAACAAGTTAGGACTCCCAAGATTTTGTTTTGCCAACTTTATGATTCTTGCTAATTTATTTTATATCCTTATGTTCTCTTGAATATGACCATAGTCTTAATTTTTGTTATGTGTTTGTATTACAAATTTCTAAGTTCATGTACATATATGATCATAAGTGATATTGTTGCTATGCCAAAATAAAATTTCCAAGAATATAAATGCTAATAATCCCTTGTTATGCAAAATATTCTCCTAAAATCTTATTTTCAATACATAGAAAATCTTTTCATCAAGAATAAAGATTATAGAACAAGAAATTTATGTAAAATTTTCAAAATGCCAAGACTTAAAGGAATTTCTAAGAAATACAACTTGGAGCATTTCCTTCACAAAACAGTAAAATCCATGTTTCGTAAAGTAAATTGTTAAATGAAGATTTGAGATAATTATAAGGTATTCAAAGTTTCAAACTAAGTATAACCATAATTTTCTTTAAGTTTTATGTTTACAAAAATTTTAGAAAAGAGATTTTATCAGTAGTCCAAAAGTTGTTTTTCATAAAGCTTGTCTTTTCTACTTTTCATGGAGATTGTTTTAATAAAAGTTCTATTATAAGTAATATCATTGAGATCATGCTTGTATTATGAACTATTATAATTGCTATATTATTTTTTTAATGAGGAAATACTTTGTACTTGACTTAGAGAGTCTAAATGAAGTAAAAATCTAAAAAAAAAAAAAAAAGAAACAATGAAGTCTGGAGCTTTATGGACACAATCTGTTCCAAAGGTTTCCAAGACTTAAATGATCCTAAATATTAAAAAAAAACCTTAAAAATGGATAGAGTATTTGAAATAGGTAGAAAATGACTACTTATATGCAACATTTTAAGTTAAAATGAGCAAGTTATAACCGTTTTAAGTTAGAACTTTCATAATCGAGAAAATACCGTGAATAGAATTAATAGAAGTTAGAAATCTAAGAAGAAACTATATGAAATACTACTTCTAGGTATTTCTTTTGTTACATGATGAAGAATTTGATGCGTTTTTCACCAAGATTATTTTGACTAAAGCTTCTAAGAAATGGTTGAGTGAGTTCATCTCCTTGCTTTACATATTAGAAGTACTAGAAAATAGGAAAAGATAAAAATAAAATATGCATGTGGAGATTGTCATGGGATATGATTGAATTCTTGGTGTTTGTCAAAAGAAAGATAAACATATCGGAACTTAAATTGTTGATTAATACTTTGCTTTCAAAGCCATGTTGTATCATTTATGTATACCTCAATGATCACCCCTAAGATTTTTTAATAACTCAATTAGGAGTTAAATGATAAATTGATCATGCATGACACGAAGTAATTCACATCATTTTTACTATTATCCCCTCGTGTGGGACAACAAAGTAGTAGTGGTAGCAAGCAAGAGTTGGTAAATCTAAAAAAAAATTGTGGCATGTAGGAGCCTAAAAATCTAGATAATTTTATAATGGTTATATGGGCCTATAACTTCCCCAACCCTTGATATGGAGGGTGTAAATGCATTCATATATGATTTTCAGATAATTATATGTGTTTATTTACTCATATAGATGTTGCATTTCATATGCCTGCTTACTAAAAACTTGTTTGATTATTTGTTAGAATATGTCATTATGGGAATTTACTCACTAACCAAGTGTCGCTTATACCCCAATAGATTTTTGCTATCACAAGTGCCTTTGATTTTGTATCGAAGGTCTTATTTCATTCAGGTGAGACTTAGCTTTTGAAGAGCTTTTGGAGGAATTCTACTTGAAGATGATAAAATAGATTTCCTTTAAAATCTCTTGGCATTATGCTTATTTTTACTCTAGAAAAGACTTTGAAAGTTGTAGTAATAGTTTTGAAGACTTTAACGGGGGAATGCCCCTATGTTGATGTAATATTTTAAATCTTTAAGTTATGTAAGATTATGTTTAGCATTTACTGTATGTTGTTTTATTATCATCTTGAACTACGTACTTCACTGGCTTCTTTTATTGTTGTGAAAATACAACTTACATATGGTGTCAAAGGTTTTGCGTGACTAAGGAAAGTTGTTTCTAAGCTTTAATATCATATGTGGCGGGTTGTCACAGTTAGAGTTCCTCTTGGGGTGTGACAAATGAGAACTTGTAAAGTGAAAATTAGAGGGAGGAGTGGTGGTATTTATAGAGGAAAAATGAGGGAATTAAAATATGAAGAAAAAAATTGGAAAAGAGAGATGAAATAGAGGTAAGAGAGAGATGAGGTTGGCATGATTGTGAGTGAGTGAGTGAGAGAGAGAGAAAGAGAGAGAGAGAGAGAGAAGAAGAAGAAGAAGAAAAGTAGATGTGCAGTATGATGGATTGATGTGTGTAAGAATATGTTATGTAAGTGTAAGAGTAGGTGTGTAAGAATGTAAGAAAAGGTGATTAATGTAAATAATGAATAGTAGAAAAGACATTGTTGATTTGCTGTGAGTGTATAGATAACATAAACGCAAATTCTACCAACAAGTATACTGGGTCAGATCAAGTAATATAGTGTGAATAGAGTGTTGGTCCCACGAGGATTACTTAACTATTAAACCGATATTAGATTCTACTATTATTAAGGTAATCAAAATTAGAGAATGTACTAATTAACTACAAATAATCTTAGATTGTCACTTAAGAGTAGAGAGAGTGTTTAAAAAAAATATATTGATTGAGTGTGAGAAAAATAGAATCCACCCTAGTTTCACTAATTAGATTGTTATTATGTTATAATAATCATTAGATATATGGATATTCATATGAAATTGTCAAAGCCTTTAATTCTTTTCCAAGTTTTAAAGCCTTAAAACCACAAATTAATCCATTAGCTTCCACTAGACAAATTAACAATGGATTCTAAATTACAACCATGAATCTTCCAATTCTATGATTGACTAATGTCCTAAATTAATCTCTCCTAATCCCTTAGTGAGAAACTAATAAGAAACGTTGTATTAATCTCTAGGACAATTTCTAATTAAGATTAAATATCGCCGCTTCCACAATTGTTATTTAACCTAAATCAAGAATTCCTTATGAACCTTAATTTCCCTTCTGAGTTATTAAGATTCCTATTAACTTAGTTCAATCAAGAAACATGATTTATGGTAGGAATACAATATGAATACTCCACACATCTAATAATTCTATAACATAACCGCAATTATCACGTTAGCAATCCTAGGACTTCATCATATTCCCACAAAGAAAAACTTAGAACATCATGGAATAATTCATGCAATCACAAATCAAAGGAGTTATAGCAAGATAATTCATTTGTAAAACTAAAATCAAAGATTGAAATTGCATAAAACATAACAGTTCAGAAGTCACAAATTCAATCTGCAATTGTATGAAACCCTGACTGCAAAACTCCAACAAATTATAAGAATAGAAGTCTTCAATCTCCAAGATGATTCCAAGCTTCTCAATCAACAAAATTGGAATAAAACTACTCTCTCAACTAATATAATCTAGGTTTCCTAATAGGATGTGATCTAATATGGATATGAAGAAATATCATATCAAATACAACAACATAGGGTATCTTATAGGAGAAATAGAGGAATTTCATTCATCACATTAAAGGTTGGCATCAAGGGCAGTGGCTTTGTTGGTGACCTTGAAATTGGAATTAATTTTCGAGACAGGTGAGCCGGCAGCATTGGAACCCAAATGGTCAACACACGTTGAAATGTTGAACGCTAGTGTTGCATGGTGTTGAAAACTGGCAGCTAATGTTTCCTTTATTGAAAGCTGTTGTTGAGTCTTGTTAAAAGCCGGCGGCCTTCTTGCTTCAATGGCAGCTTTTAATTTTATATATCTCCTTAATTGCACAAATCTTCTCTAAAATTCTTGTATTTGTAATATAAGTCTTTAAAGACATGAAATATCATAATAAGCACATATAAGTACCCTTTCCTTAAGATTTATATGAAACCAATAATAATTATGCATGCTTTGTATGATAAAAAGTGAGTATAAAATGCCTTTACAAACGATTTACTACAACTACATGCGTGTGATCAAGCAACAACACATTCACATGTAGATATACCATCAATGTGAAAACCAACATTTTATTCTCTATATTTTAAGCCAAGTAAGCAACATGAGGATAACTAAGCATCCTATTACACATACATAAGGATATACAAACATATGTATTGAAATGATCCATATAACAGTTATAAGATATCAAAATCATTTGAAGTTAATTAAAGCTAATTAAAGTCTTTTCAAAATTTCCAATTTTGCCCGAAACTAAGAAATTAAAATTTTAAAACTTCAAAGAAAAAATTAAATATAAAAATAAAGTAAATTAGAATTTAAAAAAATGTTTTTTGATGAAAATTTTATAAGGAAAATCAAAATAATGCAAATTCTCCCTACTAGGAACTTTTGCAAATTAAAATTCAAAATTTAGCTAAGATAAATAAGTTAAACTAAGTTGAAATATTTAAATTATTTTTAGCTCATAAGATTAATTAGATACTTTAGATTAGTAAAACTGGTTAAAGTTTTTACACAAGTTAAAAGATGAATGACTAGGATTGCCATGTGGTATAATGTGATAACAACATCACTTTATTCTTCTAAAACCCTTCCTTCTTTTTTCTTTTTCCTAACTACCTCTTTCTCCATTTCATTCTACACCCTCATTTCTCTCCTTTTCTTAAAACTCTAAAGGTTCTCAAAACCCTAACCTCTTTTTAGTGCTAATTAAGTTAGATTAATGAGAGGCTAGTACTGATTAATTCCTCATATATATTTTACATTAGGAATGGGAAGAATGAAGAAGTATTAGAAGAGGAGGAAGACTCCTAAGTTCATGCAATTTCACACTAAGGTGAGACCTTAGTTAATGTTTTCAAGAGTTTTATGAGCTTATTCAACTTGGGTATAAGTTTGGAGTAGCTAAATTTTGGGTTTTAAAAGATTTTGGAAAAGTTCATTTGGGTTTCTAGCTGGATCAAGTGCTAAAGGCACAAGACAAAGTAAGGTAAGCTTCAAAACTAACTAATTGAGTTGAATTTCGATATAGATATGATTAATGGCTGAATTGCGATATTGGTTGATGATTTGGAGTTGAAATTATTTGAAAAACCTAGTTTGAATGAGATAGTTTAGAGATTGGAGTAAAGTTGGTTTTTGTATGTTATAATGTAATGGGATGAGGAAAAATAGTCCATTATGTAAAGAATGGAGAAATTGTTTTGGACCATGATCAGGGATAGGCACATGATGATATGGTTTGGGGGTGGGGATTTGCTAAATCTTAATTAAGTTAATGTCAGAAATATCAATATGTATCCACTCTATTATATGATATTGTATCTTATATAAATGTATGAATATATATAAATTTTCGTTAATGATTTCACTATAATATTTTTTAGAACTATTGATTTAAAAAGTAATTAAAGGTATTTATTATATTTCCCAAGAGATATGTGTTACTTGAAAATTAATTATTAATTAAAAATTATAGAGTTAATACATGAAATCTCAAATTATATAATTAATTTTATTTAGTAATACTTTATGTGATAAAGCCATAATATATGAAATGTAGACAATATAATTATTATTTATGGTATGCAAAAAATAAAAATAGTTGTTCATAAGAATTTAGTTAGTTAAATATAAATTCATGATAAATGAATTAATTCTCTTAGTTATTATGAAAGAGAAAATTTAAAATAAAAAAAATAGAAAAAGAAAGAGAGCAATAAACAATAAATACATGTTGAAAAAGTAAAACTATAACAATAGGAATTGAACTAATGGCCTCATAGTTGTAAAACCATTTACTTAACAACTAAACTATAGATCTTTTCATGCCAATGTTTGTTCTTTCTAATATACAAATATAATGTCAAATTTTTTTCATTTTTTAAAAAATTAATTTTTTCGTAGCTTGTGGGGATCGAAGCAATATATCCCTAACCATGATTAACGTAATCTGTGAATTGGAAAATATTTTATTGAAATGATTGGATTATAAGCTGTTATGGTCATCTTAAAGGTGAATACGAAATTAATTTAATCATATACCCTGTTATGTGGAATTGTAGACTATGATGAGTAATTGTCAAATTAATGGAATTGGATAAGCTTATTGGTAGAATTGGACATGTATGTCATGATTTGAGCTTAATATAGATTATAATTGTTTAGACTTGATAATTTTATATTTAGAGAATTTGGATATGTTTCTAAGTTATTGGAGATGCTTTGTTGGCGATTTGTTAGCTAGGGGAGATGAATATCCCAATAGTAGAAATATTGCTTTGATTTAGACATGTTATAAAACTAGTGAATTACACAATGCCTAATTATGAATGTATTTGAAAATTTAAATTTTCCTCTTAGTATAATGTTGGAATGAAATTGAATTATGGTATAAATATGTCTTCTTAGTGGTGTAAACTTTGTAAAGGATTTAATTGGGGTCATAAGGATCCTAAAATGCTTACAAGTGTTAAATGGCTGTACATGCTTTACAAACAACCCATATCTTATTACTTATTAATTATGGATAGAAATGAAACTAGTAAGATAAATTATGAACTTATTTGACATGATGTATATCTAAAAGCCTCCTAAAAATAAATATTGTCACATTAAATAAATAACCAATAATATGTTTTACGTAATATGCTTCTATATAATGTATTACTATAAAAATTATCTTTTTGTGTGAGAAATGAGAATTAATATGCAATTGATGCTTATATAATGATTAGATATTACATGAGGGTATAATTAAATAATGGACACTTGCATATGAAATGTCAAAATTTGTAGAGCTAAATTGTTGATTGGATATGATATATGAATCTTAGAAACATGCTAGAAATTAGGAAATTTTATTTAGTATTAATGATAGAATATATGTCGAATGTATATTTAGGTTTAAATAACCAAGTTCCTTTTATGTAAATTCTTTGTGCTAAATATGTTGAGAAAACCATAAAATATGACGAGTAACATGATTAATGGATATAAATATAAGGTTAATTGATAATTTGGTTATATGAATAAAATTCAGCATCGAACCTAAATAGATTATCATACATGTTTCGCTATATTTATCTATTTAATAGCTAATTAAGGATGAGCTTTTGAGTAAGAGTTAAGTGAATTTCTTGGATTGTAAATTTTATATCAATTTAATTTTACCATATTTACATCTATTTTATTATAGAACTATTTTGACCATATATGGCATATGGTTTCTTTATTTTTTATAAAACAGGGAGTTTCAATTATTGTCGGAGAGTAGCCATGTTTTTTTTTAGATCAATTTATGTAGCCAATAGTAGTAGATTAACCAAAAAGTCAGAAAAGAAAAGGAAGTTATAATTAAAATAGCCATCCTTATCATGAAGGGGGACGTGGGTATTGTTTATTGTACGCTAAATCCGCTGTTGCCTGCCGATGCAGATAGCCGTCCATTTTTTCTATATTATGGTTGGACCGATTTTGTTAGATTTTAATCGAATTCTTTTCTGTTTGGATGTTCCGGAAAAATTCATGGAAAAAAACAAAATGAAATAATTACATGAGATAATAAATAGCAAGTAGAAGAGTCGAGGTGCTGCTAGTTCACAAAGATACCATCTTCTTCTTTCATTTGAGGACTTTCAGAGCTGTCTCGGAACATGGCGAATCCAAAGTCCCAGAAAACAGTTCTTATGCTATGTGGAGACTACATGGAAGACTACGAGGTACTGTTTCTGTCTGTCTTGTCCCAGTTACTTAACTAGTCTAGATTTTACGCAGTGTATTTTTTTTAATGATTGTGTGTTGTTGTGAAATTCTTGCAGGTGATGGTTCCTTTCCAAGCCCTTCAAGCTTATGGTGTTGCGGTGGACACCGTATGTCCAGGAAAGAAAGCTGGCGATGTTTGCCCCACTTGCATCCACCAGCTCTGTGGGCAGGTATCTCTTATTCTTCTGCTATTTCCTGCCTTTATTTGTTTAGACTGGATAACTTTTGAATGCTTAGTTGTGTGTTTTTTGTTGAATTACTAATTGTATGTGTCGAAAATGGGAGTGAAAGAGAATGTTAGGTATATTGGTTGATAGTTTGATATCCGATTCATCTCTGGCGAATATGGGCATTCTTTCTTTTTTGTCGAATCGGATTTCCCCCCTGATCCATCCCACTTGGGACGAGATTTGACTCATTACCATTAGTACAGCGATTTCATTTTTTCTTGTTAGGTCCTTTTCTTCTTTCCCATTTTCTTATAGTTTATCTGCAAATTGCTCAATTCAGCTTGATGAAATTTTAGTTGTTCTACTATGGGTTGAGGATGATTACAAGAGAGTTCATTGTCGTCATCGCCTAACTCCACTATGTTGAATTCAGTTCCACACCTCAACTATTTGATCTCTAAGTTTATAAATTTAGTATGTGCTTTTACAATTATCATTGATCAGCATTTTCCTCACGTGCGAGTTAAAAGACTTTGATGGAAGCCCATCAAATGGGTGTATTAGTTACATGGGAGTAAAATGAATGTGCAATGACTTGAACTTTTAACCTCCTACATTGATATCATATCAATCTTGAACTAGACATACTGACGCAAGAGCCTATGATTAAAACATTGTTCAAAGTAATTGAATCTTCATTTCAATGACTTGGGCATTTGTCGTTTGTTTGTGTTTTACTTGTGGGTAGGCATCTCAATAAGTCCAAGGTATTGTGTGCTGTCATTAAGGGTTGAAACAAATAGTCACTGCAGCAACAGCAATGGTCTGGACTCTAGACTGACAGAACACCTTGCTGAAGTCATCACTTAGGGTGCAATGTATCTGAGATTGGTCACATATATGTGAATAAACTAGAGACAGAAGTTTCAGGAAATTGAAGCTTATGAGTGAATTTCATTCAGGCTGTTTTATGAATGGGGTTTATAAATGCTCTTCATGTGAAAAAAGAATGGACTATTTCTCAAGTTCATGGCTTCATGGATTTGGATTGCATGATGATTTCACAGCTGTTGCTACAATCCAATTGTACTAGCTAAGCAGATTCTGCTCCTGATGCTCATTGGTTTTCCTAGTTAACTAAAGCTGAAAGCCTGAAACACTAACGCCCTGCTTCTTATAATGAAGTGAAAACTTACTGTTACTATGTCTTCACCAAAGAAAAATTTGACTTGTGGCATTTATGGAGTTTCGTGGTTGATTAGAGTTAAGGCTCTTTTCTTTGGAGTCTGTATGTCGAGTTTAGATCACCTGCTTGGTCAACTGCCTTTTTAGTTGCATCTTACTAATTTTTTTTTTCTGCATTTTGCATTTGACTGACTGCAGAGTTATTCCGAAGCACGTGGCCACAATTTCAAACTGAATGCCACCTTTTCTGAAATTGATTTGGGCAAATATGATGGCCTGATGTTACCAGGTGGACGTGCTCCAGAATACCTTGCGATGGATCCATCTGTACTGGATCTGGTTCGCAAATTTTTTGAGACAGGGAAATCAATTGCCTCGGTTTGCCATGGACAATTAATCTTAGCAGCTGCTGATGTGATAAAAGGTCGCAAATGCACAGCATTTCCTGTTGTGAAACCTGTACTGATTGCTGCGGGTGCTCATTGGGTTGAACCTGGTACTCAGCTGGCAGACTGTGTTGTTGATGGTAATCTTGTGACTTCAGTAGCATACATGGGGCAGCCTGAATACATCCATTCGTTTGTGAAGCTTCTTGGAGGAAAAATAATTGGTTCAGAGAAAAGGATTCTTTTCCTCTGTGGGGTATGTGTTGAGATCTGAATAGGTTGATAATATGAGATGATGCATCTGACTTGTATGTTATTCACATCATACCATCATTTATTCGCTTGTTCATCAACATAATTTCTATATAATAGCATATTTATCAACATTTTACTTCTCAAAATAGAAATCTATTCAACTCGTAGTCTACCATGGGAAGCTGAGGATACTGTTACCTCCGAGTCAAAGTATCAGTGGCCTGTCCACCTCTCCTGTAGATAGCTTATACCTAGTGGATCATATTTAGATTGTTTAAGGGGAGAGGGGGGAGTTTTGGTGTATTATATAAATTAACCTAGTTAACCCCTTCCCCAAAAGGAAAAAAGTTAATAACAGAGTAGTTATGCAATAATTATAATTTGAATTTTTACAAATTAAATGTTGGAAAAGAAAACATATTCTTCTTAATGATGAGAACTAAATATTTAACATTTGTAATAAAATTACTTACATTTTTCAAAAGATAAATTACATGGGAAGGTCACAACGTTTGGGGTAGATTCCTTTGATGTCACAATGTTTGGGGTGGGTTCCTTCAAGGTCATAATGATTAGAGAAGTGGATTAATTGAGTTCACCATTGACATGTGTTACAACATGATGGATTTTTTGAATTTTAATAAAATTTTTCTTCTATTGACATGTGTCAATTGTGATCTTAATTGACCTACTTTTCTAAACATTGTGATCTTAAATGAACTCATTTGAATGTTGTGACCTTCAGGTATGATTTACCCATTTTTTAAAGCACGTGTTTTGCTAATGTGCATTTATTGGTGTCAATTGGTGGTATTCTTAAAAATTTTTGCTGAATCTTGAGTCAGTGTTTTCTCATAAACTAGTGGAGGTTTCAGCAGGCACATTGATAAGCGCCTATCGTGAAATGAAAATTGACTATATTGAGTGGAGACAGAGAATTGTTGGCTAGATTTTGCCATTGATTGCTTAAGAATTAAATATAGATGGAAGGGTGGAGTCATTACAGGAGCTCTTTCAAGGATTCTCTGCATCTTGTTATCTCATTTATTTGTGTGTGTGTGTATATATATATATATATTTTTTTTTTTTCTTTTTGACTAGTTACTGTCTTATACATATGATTTTCTTAATGCATGGCCACTCGCTCCTTCATTTTATATGATTTACTTGCATGTCATGTACTTTTCTGAGAATAGTATTACTGCCTCTTTATTTCACATATCACCTTATTCTCTTATCCTTGCAAAACCCGCATTCCATGTATGAGTTTCTATTATGATTCTATTTAACCACTTACACTTTCTGCATTTGTCTGTGCACAATGAATGTTTCTGTTCTTGTGGACATTTAGTACAACTCACATATAAAGTGTTATTTTAGGATTAAATAGGATTTTGATGACCATTTTTCATCATTTGGAGTTGATCCTAGAAAAGTATACCTGACGGGTGCTCCATCCAGATAGTTTCTCCTTCTTGATCCCCATTCCTAACTACTATGGTTATGCAAGCTCTTTTAACGAAACCTGTATGGTGGGGTTCCAGTCGTCACTTAATTATTTATGCTCATATGGTGAATATACATTCTACACCGGCCCTTTTATTTATGTATTCATTCTGTTAAACATCTTTTGTACTCTAAGCCATACAGATTAACTTGTATGCTGTTGTTTTTCAGTCCATTGCTAAAATAAGTAAATAGCTTGCTTCATATGCTATCTGTATCTCACGATAGAATTAATCTTTACAGGCATAGTTTCTTGTGTCAATTTGTTTTGTGAACCCAGTAATTTGACTATGTGGTTTGCTGGCACATCTTTGACTTGTATGATATTTTCTCTCCTATTCTTACGAAAGGGTATCAATATCCGTTCTCTCTCCATATGGGCTATTTACTAATAACCTTATGTTTCTACCACTCAATAATAATCACACCGGGCCTTCCATTTTCATCTTTCTCCTTTGCACAGTTAGCTCCAACCTATTCACCTTGCAGTAACAGGGAAAAAAAAATTATTTTCTCCATTTTGCTCTGCCTTGGGAGAATAATCCATACTGCAAGACTTAACTGAGAGTCGGACACATTTTTTTCCCTTCTCATTCTGTAAAATTTATTGGTCCCTGGACACTTTATAAACTGGATTTACTGTTTGAATGATTTAGCTATATGCCTTCAGCTAAAGTGCACATGCACAATCATTGATCACTTCCACTTATTGAAGTTGAATTACACACACACAAACAAACACTCTCTCTCTCTCTCTCACACACACACACATACACACACACACACACACACACACTATTTGAAGAAAAAAAAGAAAGAACTATTGAAATTTATGATTCTTTTAATGTATTTGAATTGAAATTTCTGTCAACTTTTGAATTTATAGGATTACATGGAAGATTATGAGGTAAAGGTTCCCTTACAAGCTCTTCAAGCCCTAGAGTGTCGTGTTGATGCAGTCTGTCCCAAGAAGAAGAGTGGCGACACTTGCCCAACTGCTATTCATGACTTTGAAGGTGATCAGACATACAGTGAGAAACCCGGCCATGATTTCACTCTGAATGCTGATTTTGATGCTGTGAACTCCTCAAGTTATGATGCTCTTGTCATTCCTGGTGGCCGTGCACCTGAGTATCTGGCACTAGATGAAAGAGTCCTTGAGTTGGTGAAAGAATTCATGGGAGCCAAGAAGCCAGTTGCATCCATCTGCCATGGGCAACAAATTCTTGCAGCTGCGGGTGTTCTCAAGGTAGTTGATTAGCGACTAATTCATATGCTACCAGCTTATGTGACCCACTGCAATGCTAACTTTTAACAAAACTTTTTCAATAGAGTTTCCCTGTTCTCAGTTGGTGTCCTGACTCGTGTTCTGCCCAATCATATGTTGCCATATCTGATGAAAATGCACTGAGGGCATCGCTTTCTGCTTTTTTTATTCAAGCATGACAATATTTGATTGGATGGGACACAGTTGAGTACACGAAAGTTCCATCCAAATTTGTTACTATGTTTGTAAGTGATGCATGTGTACAGCTGAACTTATTGCCTCAAAATAAGTGCCAGGGATTGTTGCCCCGGCATTTTAGTGTGTTTGGAGCCACTGAAATATCATTGCTGAACCAAAAAAGGTAATAATGAACTTGTATGTTCCACAATATTTTCAGGGCAAGAAATGTACTGCATATCCTGCTGTGAAGCTCAATGTGGTATTAGGTGGTGCTTCATGGTTAGAACCTGATCCAATAGACCGTTGCTTCACCGATGGTAATTTGGTTACTGGAGCAGCTTGGCCTGGGCACCCTGAGTTCATATCCCAGTTGATGGCATTACTTGGTATCAGGGTATTGTTCTGATGCTTATCACTATCTTCACATCAGAACGTCCATCTTCGCATGTGAAACAATGACTGGAAGAATTTTGGTGTATCATCACTACATGTTTGTGTACTGGTGATGGAGGATCTACAAGCTCTTACTCATTTCAAGATTTTCTTCCAAAAGGTATGTTCTTTGAAATGTAACAGTTAAAGGGTCCCAAATTCTCTAGTTACTTTGTCAGGACTCTACCGAGTATGTGTAATGTATGCAAGTATTACTTGAAGAACTGGTTGCTGTCTAGCTTTTGTATCTTGATATGGTGGTTTGAATGAATAAAAGCAACTTTTTAAGGTAAGTTTGTCCTTGTCCTCCAACAATATTTTTACTGGACTTGTTTGGTGCCTAGTGAGCATGATTGAATTGAAAGGAACAATAAAAAGATATCTATTCGAAAATCTTATCTTATTTTTTGATTCGCGGCATATTTAAAATCTTAATAAATAGGTTACTGAAACTTGTTAACAGAGTGCTGTAATTATGGTAAAAACCTGCATCTACAAAGTAAGACCTGTAACTCTAATACCAGCAATTGCTGGAGATGCACTACCTTCTCACAATGTTACGATCCGAGCATGAACTAACAAAAACATCCTCTGAGTTGGATGTTCATTTGGGACATCAAAACAAAATTCCAAATTTTAATTGGAAAAAAAAATAAATAATGAAGAGTGAATTACACTTGGTCTTTAAGTTTCTTACTATCTAAAAGGTCGGCATATGAACCCTTATGTGCTAACTTTTAAAAAAGTAGGTTTCGTCCATATAATTTCTTTCGGAGTTTTGATGCTAGCTTCTTAAAAAGGAGGGGGTTGGACATGTGATTTATTCAATAATGAAGACAGAAGTATTGGTGGTGTTATTTTATACGAAGGGTTTCACCCTTTGAATGGAACAAATTTGTCAAGTTTTCCTGATTCAGACGTCCAGCCAGGTTCCTTGAATTTTTAAGATTCAATCCACTTGTGAAGGAGGGAAGAATAAACGTTGATGGAGTGATTTAGCAATGTAGTATCTAAATTTTCATTTTCAATGAAAGTTAGAAATTAAACGAAAGTTACATTATATTTCAAATTTTTAGTAATTTAGTATCTAAATTTTCATTTTTAACATAAGTTAAAAATTAAATGGAAATTACTAGAGTTGGACGAATGGGTTGTAGCCCGTGGGCTAGCCTATTTAAAAACAGGTTAGGTTTCAATTTTTTCAACCCGTTTAAAAGCGGGCCAAATAAACCCAGCCCGTTTAACCCACGTGTTAATCTGCAAGGGCTGGGTTGGCTCACTTTTTTTTTTTTTTTAATAAAATAGGTTTGCTTTACTTAAAACTTGTAGGTCAAAACACTAAAGCAACACAACATATGGATAGCGCCTGCCTTGCATCCTCTTCTTTTTCTATAGACACAGTATAGTTGAGTCCTCTTTTCGTGTCTCACTTTTTTTCGCTGTTGATTCATTATCCGCTTCATCAATCGGCAATCATCATTGTCCACTGGTATGATTTTCTTCTTCTTCATCTTTTTGATTACTTGTTCGTAGATCTCTCCATATCTTACATATAGTAATTATAAATCTTTTTATTTAATTTAATTTAATTTAATTTGATTTCTTCTCGAGAGACTTATAAATTGATGCATGTATCTTTTATAGTATTAAATAGAATTATCAAATCATATATGTACATGAGATTTGACTCACTGTTATGTGAAAATTGTAGCATTTGAATGATGTTTAGAGGTTTTTGGGTTTGAGTTATGGTTTATATTTTACAGATAAATATTATTTTGGGAGTATTTTGTTTATTATTATCTTATATGTATTTTTCAATGGTTTTGATATTTGTTCTTTAACTTATGGAATGGACATTTGTACATGAAGTTTATCTTTCCAGGGGCACGAGTGATGTCCATCATTTTTTGCGGTTCCTTTGTTGACAGAAGAACATGAGTGATGTGGGAAAAATATGACAATTATCCTGTGTTAGATTTTTGCATAATATTTTTCTCAAATAGCAAAGGTGGGACAATGACTTATAATTAATAGTTTGCTATGAATTTACGTTGGTTGTTGTTGGAGAAACAATATTATATTTATTAAAAAGGTCAAGTTAGTGGGTTAGCCCGTTTAACCCACCAGCCCAGGGTTATAAATTTAGGCTCATTTATCAAGTGGGTTAAAATTTGTTAGTCCGTTTAACCCGCAGGCCAAAGTAGGCCGGGTCGGGTTGGCCCGTTTAACCCACTTGCTCAACTCTAGAAGTTACATTATATTTTAAGCTATGCATAATTTTTTAGATGTGATATTCAATTTTAGCAAATTTTATATTATTGGGATCCTGTAAGGTTTACTTTTATTTGAAAAAAAGATCTCATGCACATCTTTTAACTATTTAAACCCATGTAAAATTTAAAATGCTTTTAAGTTGCAATCCAAATGCCATTTAGCCTTAAAATGCAATTGTTTTGGTATATTGAACAATTCCACATAGTATAACATTTTTTTATTTCACTAATAATATATGTTATTGATTTTTCAAATTTTTTTGATTCCATAATTAGTTAATAGGATATTTAAGGTAGCGGTTGCAATTTGTGTTTCTGTGTTGTATTTCATATCCATGTCTAAATAGATTTGTTTCTGAAAAATCTTAACTTGTGGCCCAATTCATTTATTAATCATGTATAAAAACTTAACCTGTGACTCAACCCGTTTATGTCATGTCTCATGTTAATCTATTTATTGATTGATTAAACATATAAAAATATATAGATTATGTGAAATTTAAATATTTTATATTTTTTAGGAAAGTAAATGTAAAGTACAAATAAATAATTCATATTGAAGGGTATAATTGTAATATAATGTAGTTTAAGAGGGTATTTTTGTTCTTGAACAGACGAATTTGGACATAAGGAAGTCATATGCGAGGAATTGGGTGAAGACGGTCAAGGCCGGCATGAAAGCCACTAGTCTTGAATAAAGGCCACTAGCCTTTATTGGAAAGCCGCTAGCCTATGGATGGCTTTGAGCTCTCGGCAAAGTTTAAAGAAATTTAAAGAATTTTTGGCGAATGGCTTACGCCGGCCTAAAGCCACTGGTGTTGAATCATAAGCCGCCGGCCTTAAGATCGGCCTTCTTTGTAATTTCGCTTGTTTCGACAAAAGCCTCCCCAGAGCTACTACTTATCTTTTGCACAAGAATTAATAAATTCCAAATCAATTCTAAATTTCCTTCAAGTCTATAAATAAGAGCCTTAGTCTATCGAAACCTTTAGTGTTCTCAAAAACCAAAACTAGGTAATTCTCTAACCCATCTTTTTTCCCTTTAGTAGTCTTTTGTTGCAAATTCTAAGTTTATGAGATCTTTTGAAGGAAATCAAAGGGTTTGTGGGATTGTTGATTGAAGAGAAGATTAGATCTAGAGTTGTGGTTGCACATCGAGGAAAAAGTAAGGATTTTATTAGATTTGTTGTTCATAAGATCTATCGATTATATGATTATGATCATAGTCTATTAATTTCATTCAGGAGATTTGTGAAACTAGGGTTCTTGTTTCCAATTTAAGATCTACAAACTCTAGGTATGTAAGAATCCATCTAATTTGTTGTTCTAAGGAATTTTATCACTTTCAAGTTGTTAATTTAAGATTTATATGTATGTTGAAGGAATTGTGGAGATAAATAAGGGTTGTTGAAAGAGTTGAGTTTGAAGTTTCATTGAATCATGAACAAAGGAAAAAGGTGTGATAATTTCTTATTATAGATCTATGGTTAGGGTTATAGATCTTTGTGGAAGATTATGGAAATTAGGGTTAGGGTTTGATTATGTGGTTAAAACCCAGTTTGATTTGAGACATGTTGTTGATCAGGAATATTCGTGAGATTAGGGTTTCTTTTCGTTAGAAAGATTTGTTGGTGGATTTGAGTTGGAAGAAATACTAGGTATAACCTTATCATGTTTGTTTGTTTGGGCTTATAGGACTAGTTGCAAAATTTGACTTAACAAATATTTGGCTTTAATTGAAACGAGAGTTGGTTGTGAGTGGCTGCGGTTAGTAAAGACCACGTTAGAGTGTGATACTAATATTGGCAACCTGATGATCATTGTGTCGCGTTGTCCCAAATGAAGCCGTACCTGGAGATGATTCTGGTAGAATAGGAGTTGTTACCAGCTTAATTGTGGAACGCAAATATATATATATATTATTTACATAGGTTTTTTTTGGGTCATGAGCTACTTCTAGGTTTAGGATTAGAGATCTATAATCCTAAACTATGTTGTTTGCAGGCTTAAGAAAAGATAATAAATTGTGCTTGTTGCATTAGCATTTAAGTTGTATATGATATTGTGTTGTGTGATCATGTGTGTGTGTTTTCTGTTTGGCGTATTGAGTGTTTTTCGCTCAATCCTTATTTTTCCTACAGGTACAGGTGAAGATTATATTATTTATGATCTGATAGGATATGATGTATTCGTGGATTATAGGGAAAGCGATAGTGGATTTGACCCTTCTACCGACATTTGAGATTAGTATATTATGAATAGTGGATCAAGAAAAAAAACTTTATATTTGATTAGTTATCTTTGAGAATGTTATGATGTTTAAGAGATTCTTTTATTTTTTTGAAGTTGACTTATTTTGTTTATAATTTAGAAGAATTGAGGATATTTTATTTTACGAGTATCCTTTATTTATGAGATTTTGGAGATATATATATATATATATATATTTGATGATTAGAAATTATAGCCTTTGCGTGTCAATCTTTGGTAGTGACATGTGGCAGGCTGATAACGCCCTAGTTTAGGGCGTTACAGTAAATATATTAAAACAGTTATTATTCTGGGTAAGTGTAGTTAACAAATTATGCATAATACTCATATATAATTAAAAAAACTTTATAGTATGTGGCTTAACAAATTGTTAAATAAGCATGATATTAGTGGATAATAATTGACCGTATAAAAAAAAGGCCTATGTTTTAAACCAATAGATATTTTATGTTTTAAATTATAATTAATAAGCACAACATGCTCAAAATCCACAATACAAGAAGCATAACTTAAAAAGAATAAATCATCATTGAATTAAAAAACTCAATACAAAGTACTACTGTAAACCCTTAATTTTTTTGGTACTCTTGGAAAATAATCCTAGAGCCGATACCGAAACTTAAACCCTAAAACCAACCCAAGTTAAAAAGGAATTCTTGAAACCTTAAACAAGATCAAATACGAAACCTTAAGAAAAAAAAGCATCTTAAAAAACAAAATGAAAATTCAGTAATCGTTCGACTCAAAATCCTTACGCGGAACAATACGAACCTTCGGTGAATCTTAGAGTAAAAAATTTAAAATTAATACCAAAAGTCATACCAAATTAACATATAATACTAGGAGCCATAGACTCGATTGAACTACAAAATATTAAATAAACCATAAAATAGAGTAAACTTAATTTTTGAACTGAAAATATAGTGTAACTAGAAACCCTTAGATTTATAATCTTACGAGTAAATCTTAAAACTGGAATTGAAACCAGAACCCTAAATGCCAATTAGGGTCCACATTAAGATCTAGAGGATTTAGATTCGGTAAGACTGCACTAGAAACTCTAAAACAGTAAAAATGAGATAACATTAGATTATAGTTCGAAATAATGTCTTACAACCTAAAAGGATCAAATTTGTCAAAAATTCGTTCGTTTTGAACCTGAACACGATCGGTTTCTAAATATAGGGTCCCGACACTCAAAACGGTAAAAATATTCCGATAACATATTTAGACTTGTAATGAGATAAGGAATCGTAAAATATCATTTTAACTTCTAAAAATATCAGATATAGCTCGTTTATGCATATTTTTCTTACTACTGTTATTTTATTTGTCTAGTCTACTATTCATTTATTATTCACTACTATTCCTTTATGAAATGATCCAAATTCAAATTCTATTTAATTTCCATGTGTTTATTTATTTATCTTAATTGTTGAATTGAATGAGCATGACGATTATGATAGTTGTGTTGCTAATAGTCTAAATGTGTTATTTTGCCTATGTAGTGAAATTAATATTTTGTTTTATATGTATTAATGAGTGTGTAGTATAATTATTAATTGTGTCTTTTATACATTAAGATGTTAAGTTAAGTTAGATTTATAAAATCAACCTTGGTTTTCATAAGATTAGTTGATAGAAATTTTCCTTAGTTAAGTTAACATTTATGCCTAAATGAAGCCCCAAATGAGACTCAAATTCACCTAAAATGCACCCTAAATTTATATATACCTTAAAGGGCAAACTTGGAATATGTTTAAAGCTTAATTTTGCTTAATTAGACTACTTTTTGGGGCAGCCACCATTTTATACGAATTTTTCCTTTTCTTTCTTTCTTTTCTCTTTCTCTTTCATTTCAATTTCTAAGTCCAATTCAAGAACAATAGCAAGCTTTGAAAATCAAAGTTCTCTCCAAGGCAAGGCATTCACATGTGAGTTGATTTAAGTATGGCTTTTGTTTTGTTTCATTTCTTGTAGTGGTTATGTGAGTATTGGATGAAATGAATTTAAATGCTATCTAAATTGTTTGTTCATGCATTGAAATTATCTTGAATTGTGTTTGGTTAGTGTATGAGTATTATTTATGTATTGTGGAGGTGATATGAAGTGTTGGGAGGAAATGAAGATAGTTGTGTAGGAAAGTTGAGAATGAATTGGAAGTGATCAAATGTGTTGATTTCATGCTTTGAGTTGTTAGGATTGAGTAATGTAGATAGGAGTGAGTATACGAAGTTAAAAATGTGGTTGAAGAAGATTTAAAAGTGCTATAGGTTAGAAAATTTCGAAGTGGAAAAATAGGGGATTGTGTTCTGTCGAATAGGTCTGTTTTGATCATACACCGGCATCTGGGAATTCAACGCCGCTGGCGTAGAAACAGCGTTGGAACCACATTCTTTAACGCCGCTTTGGAACACTGCCAGCTTTTACAATAAATTTTGCCAGTGTTTATTCTTCAGAATGTACGCCGACAATTTGAGAGTTTAAGCTACCGGCATAGGGTTAAAGGCTGTCAGCGTATCCATGTACGCTGCCGGTTTGTACCTCTCTGGAAGTTTTGGAAAATTCGGATTTTGCATTCTACACCGGCTCAAAGCCGCCAGCGTAGAATGAAGGCAGCCGGCGTACCCTGGAGCACTGCCAGCGTTTGCAGTGTTGATTTTCATAGTGTTGAACACTAGCTCAAAGCCGCTGGCTTTGAGCGCCGGCGTATCCCCTGCGCTTTTGAATTTTCAAAACTTTTTCCAAAATTTTCCAAAGTTTGATATTTGAGCAATTAAGTATTTGTTAAGCGATCTAGGATATAATAGAATGTTTAAATGCTTATTTATGACTTTGTATTCAATTATTTGAATTTTTTTGATTAATTATATATATGAGTTAAACAAACATGTCTTATGCATGAATTTGATATTTAGACTTTATGCAAGGTTTAATGAATTTCCTTGTACCATTGATCTAGGATTGTGATATATAGATATATATATGTATATATTTGTGAATGAGGAATCTATATTTATTTATTGATTATTTTGATATTTCTATTTCAGTTAAGGATTCTTCGGTTAGTTCTTCACCGAGAGATCATAGTAATATACTATCGGGTTCAGGTACGCAATAACTTGTTTGATGTTTGCTAGGATTAAGCATTTCTAATTCAACTTAATTTGGCTCGGCTTAATATTTGAATGAATTGGATGTCTATTACGCTGTTTAATCTGGTCCGAGGAGCAGCAAACCTGTCATGATGCAATGACTTTACCATGATGCAATGGTACGCTATGATGCAATAGCGATTCTTTTGGTTAAGTGGGTAGCCGATAGGGGGAATAGTATCTGAGTAACGTTTTCTTAAACTTAGGGGGAAATACCATGATTTTGTTCAAGGTTTATGGGAACTTGTGAACTAGGCTCATGTTATGGACTGAGTTTAAGTAGAGTCAGGCAACGGCTTTTGAACCCTAAATGAAGCTATTATCTTCATGAAATAGATATAGGAGATATAAGTATTCGGGCTGCTTATATCAACCTCCTGAGCAGCTGCTGTTACTCAGGATCCCTTAATTCCCAAAGCGTGAGCCGGGGTTTGAATACCCTCCCGTTGATTTGCGAAAGAAAATTTAATAAAGATAATCACTTGTCTTCTAATGCATTTCATTGGACTAATGTTAGATTGATGACTTGTATTTGCATTTGTTATTGTGTACTGGGCTTTTGGCTCACTTTTGCTGCTTTGCAGGGATTGGAGACGAATTTTATGATGATTTGGGCTATGGGTCTGATTTCGAGAGATTCCTGGATGAGTGGGACGAATAGGACTCGAACACCCTGGACTTTTGGAAGAATTTTTGCTAAGGGAAAAGTTATGTATAGAAGGCTTGATAGATAAGCCTACTTTTATACAGACCTTAAGATCCTCTAGGATTCTTTTTGATTTAAGAAAACATGTAATTTTTGTAGTGTCTTGTATTGACACTAAACAGTATATATATATGATGTAAATGTATGTATAGATTGCTTTTGTTAGCAATCTCGTTTTATTAAAAGTTCTTTATAATCTTATAGTGGTTTTGATCAAACAATTTTCATAAACTGTTAGTTTTGGGACAACCTTACATATAATGTGAAAACGTTATATGTGGTTGGGGACTCGGTACTCTAAGTCTCGGGATTTAAAGGGTCGGGTCTTTACACTTTATCTCTACTTTTTTTTTTACTACCTAAACCTTACACACTTATATCTTATATTTTCATTTTCAATACAACTTTTTGCATAACTTCTCTTACATTTTATTTACTTTTCTCTACCAAGATTATTTTTTCTTATCACTCCGTCTCTCCCTCCTCCTAATAGCCGGTGATAATCCCCTCTCTCTTCCTCAATTTTCTTTTCTTTTTCAATTTATTTTATCACATCTATTTTCCCTCCACATTTCCCTATAAATGTCTATCATGCCCCATAAGATACCCTAAACGTAACAGTCTATCGCATGCTATATAAGACTTAGGAATTACTACCATAATCATTCCAAAGTCTCGTACAGATGTAAGGTGTACCTTTATGACAATAGAATACATGAATCAATGGAGATAAATAGTTTAATTTGACATACAATAAACATTAGAATATAAACCATGAATCCACATACTCAATTAGGGGCATTCCCCCGCAAAAGAATATTAAGTTTAAAAATGGTTTTTTACAGTCATCCGGTAAATATTAGGGTTTCCTACGGAAGTCTATACAAATCGAACACAAACTTCAAATGAAAACTCCTAATTCCTGTACTTGTTTGGTAGGATGCCTCGGCCTTAGCCATATATATGAAAACTGTAGTAAGAAAAAGTTGTGGGGGCGTAAGCTACACTAGCTTAGTGAGTGAATACTTCCACAAAGACATTTATAACAATCATTCAATCAAGTTATTTATTCAACTGTATGGAATGTATTAACCACATGAACAAACAGGACATATGATCAGCCAAAAATCATATGTTAATGGATTTATGGCCTCCATTTGGGGTTAGTAGATTAATGAATACTACTGCACTCTTGTTGAATTAATGTGTTGTTTATAGATCATGGGTAACCAACTTATGTTGTTTATGGATCACGATCAATTAACTCATTTATGTTGTTTATGGATCACGATCAACCAACTTTTAGCCGTTTACGGATCATGGGTAACCAACATATGCTAATGCTCCATCCCCATCGTGAAGTGAATATGTCCATGTTATTTATCACTCCGAATAATTATTAATGCCAATTTTTAGGTGATCAACCAATCTCGCAAACAATCGATTCTATAATATCTTAAACAAGCATATGTTAACCACCCAGTTCTGATATTCTTAACACAATTTCTCAACTCATCAACAAGCAAACATAATCCCCCATAGTTCCCATCATGCAAATCCATTTTTATCTTTTGCCTCATATTCTAGTGCAACTAATCATTACAAACACGATCAAGGAATGAAATTAGGAAGTAATACTTACTCGGCCATTGGTCGCCGGTCTCTTAGTAACAATAATTCGGTGGTAACGAATCATCGGGATCAAGTCACCTAAATGAAAGAAATACCCAAATGAGTATTTTAACTCATCTCTAATCCGTTTTATTTCATAAAAATTATTAAGTTCGTAATTCTCGTCATTAATGGAAATTCCAACTTAAAACGGCCATAACTTGGTCATTTTAACTCGGAATTTCGCAAATTATATATTAATTCCTATCTACTTTGCAAGATCTATCTAATTATAATATAATATCTCAGTTTTGAAAACTTTTAAGTCTCGAAAATTTAGGATCAGTTCTATTTGATAGCTAAACATTCACTTTTGAAATTGTTTTTGTGAAAAGTTTTGATGTTTCTACTATCCATGCCTAATATGCATGCAATATTAATAAGTTACTATCATGAATGATATATCATGAGCTTCCTATATGTATGTTCTTGATGATATTCTATTAGAAGAATATTTTTAGAAAACTTCTACTTTACAAGATGTCATGAATACCTAATTTAGCAAGACTAATTTTGTGTTCTTGACAATCATTTTTGTTTTAGAGATTTTCCTTAATAAAATTTATTTATTCTTGCTAAATTTAAGTCTTTACTATATCTATTCCTTAAGGTCTTCATTTTTCAATAAAAATCCTCATTTTTCACTTTGTAAACAAGTGTTTAAATATGGGCTATTCCTAGATCCGAATTTTATGAAAATGATTTTGAGGTGATTTCTTTAAGAAAAACTCATTTGATACTTTAAAAATTTAAGGTTCCACTATTCTTATCCCCTAAGGACTTCATTTCCTTAATAAAAATTCCATTTTGGGTTTGAAAAATAGGTGTTTACATATTCTCTTTTTCTAGTTACGAATTTCATGTAACTAACATAAGATCCAAATTTTCTATCTTGTAAATATTTCTTGTTTGACAAATTTCCCTTAGTAAATCTACCATTAACTTATCAAAATCATCTCCTATTGATACCTATTCCATAAGCCCCTCATTTTTCACATAAAACTCATGTTTTGGGTTGAAAAATAGGTTTTCAAAATATAACTTTTTTCCATCCGACGTTACAAAAGTTTATTTTGATGAAACAAAATTTGTTCTTGAGCTTTTTGGCTTATCTTCATAAATATCCTAACTTTTAGAAATAAGCAAAAATTCATTTATATAAGACAAAAACTTTTATGGCCATTTATTCATCTTAAACAAAATAAATGTATGAGATCTCAAATGACATGTAAATGATAAATGTTTCGAAGCTAGATCTAAGTGTGATGATCATGTTAGATGCATGAAATGAAGTATACTACTATGATAACAATGTAGTAGCAAGATTCCTACATAAAATCATCACTATATGAGCATATATTATGATCATGACAAAAAAGGAGCTTAAAACATAAGATCCACAACTTGTAATGTTTTGATTATCATGTTTTAGTGATTTCACATCCCTAGCATGAAGCTCATGGAGAATTTTGTGAATCCACACATGAATGATCTTACCATTACATGTTTTTGTAGTGATAGTGTTTAGATCTATTACCTAGGGAGCTTGTAAGACAAGAGGAGTTGAAGAAAATAAATGTGTGTGGGCGTGTGTATGAAGGAGAGGGTGTCACGACAAAGAGAAAGAGAGGAGAGAGTTTGAAAAAAAAAATTCCAAAAGTGAAATGAAGAAAGAGAAAGGAAAGGCATAAAAGGGTATATATAGAGAGGGGTATTAGGGTTTTGTGTAGTTAAAATAAAAGAAGAAAATAAGACAATTGAGAGGGAAAATGGGGAGGGGTTGCGCCGACCAAGAGAGGAGAGGGAGAGAGAGAGTGTGTTTTGTAATTTTTCAAATTTAATTTTGTGTAATAAAATGTGATAATTTGCATGGGAAAAGAAAATGATAATGAGTGAAGTGTAATGATGTAAGAGTAGGGGCATGGCTTGTGAGCGTGAGTATGGTATGAGCTTGTACTTGTGAATAGTAAAGAATAGTAGATTAAACAATTAAATTACCGGTTAGTAGAGTAAGGGCATGGCTTGTGAGAGTGAGTAGGGTATGGGCTTATACTTGTGAATAGTAAAGAATAGTAGATTAAACAATTAAATTACCGGTTGGTAAGGAAAATACGATATAAAGGCTATAACTGTAATTTTTATAAACCAAAAAAAATATAATAAATATATTTTTGAATTCCTTATTAAATTCCGGTCTTAAAGAGTATTCTGGAATATTTGTCTAATTTCGAGTCCCGATGCATGGTTTTCCGAAACAGATCCCGGTCGGGTTCAAAACAGATAATGTCTCGAAAAACTGATCTTTTTATGTTTCGATATATTCTTTAGAACTATAATCTTGATTAATTTGCTCTCAAAAGTTCTATGATTTTATTCTCGATGAAGCCAAACTTAGGGTTTCTAGGTTTCTTTCTAACCTTAGTTATTCCGGTTTAGGGTTTCGGTTTCCAATTCAGTTCTCGAAATCAAGCTTAGTTTACAAGAAGGCCTAGGCTTATAATGTCACATCTCTCTCCACTTCTTTCACACATCTCTTCTCACATAACAAAACTCTACCAAAATCTTTTTACAACTTTTCTCTCTAACCGTTTCCTTTTAAACACTCTCTTTCTCTCCATCTCCATAAAACACCCATTTCTGTTTAGTAATATTAAACACACCATCCATTTGTTTCTTTCAACTTCAATCCTTCATCTACATTAGGTAAAAATTCTAAAATCTCTCTTTAGTTCATGTTAACATAACATGAACAATATGTGTATTTTATTTCCATAAAAAATCCCTATGAGCTTTATGCTAGGGAATGGAAATATAGAGACAACATGATATTCATGTTATTGTTCAACTCTATGTTATATTCTTGTTATATTACGTTCATGCTTCTAACTTAACTCTTTTTATGTTATTATATATATGTATGTATCTATATTTGTTAGAGCCTAAATGCTCGCTAATCTAACTCCTTATTTAATGCTTTATTACATGCTTTATTATCTATCTCATGCAAATAAATAAGACTAGTCAATCTCTAGTCTTAGATTTATCCTTAATCAAGTCAAAACAAAGGGAACTTATCCATAATTTAAGTCCCACGGAGCCTTAAATAAAAATATAAAACTCTCATATTTTCTTATTTCTTTTCCTTGCTTATTTCATGAGACTGATATTATTTTGACTCTTGGGAATCCTTGAAATTAATTTAAGACTTCCATAATTTTCTCTATTATGTTTTTCTTGTTCTTTTATGGAACTTGTCCATTTCTAAGTTCTAGGAAGTCTTGGTAACGAGCTAAGACTTCTATATTTTGTTTGCTTATTTGATTTTTTATTCCTTTGTTTTCTACATGAGTTATATTTACCTCATAACATAATTATTAAGTTCATATTTATGTATGGGCATAAAGTGATGTTGTTGCCTTAATAAAACTTTTTAAATAAGAACATGGATTATTTTCTTTATATAAACGGGACTAAATTCTTAAGAGGAATAATATTTAACACTTAAGAAAATTTTTCATTTAGATTAAGAATGATTTTTTTTAACCATATCCTATTCTAAATGTTAAAGTAGATTTATCGTAAATTTTCAATGTTGATATTTCTTTACTATACAAGTTTTTCTTAAAAACTTATTTATAAGACATATACCAATATTTTGATGAATACTATGAATAAAACAATCCTTCTAAAAAAAATTTCTAGTTAAAATCCACTTAGAGATTAAATCCGTATATAACTTAAAGAATCAAGTTTTAAGAAGTAAATTCATTTTTTTAATAAAATTAAGGAAATATAAAATAATAGTTATAATAATTAGACACCCACATGTAACAAACTAAAAATCTTAGTTTCTTCCAACACCCTCCTAAAGATCTATGTGTTGAAAAATTACTAATTGAGAAAGAATTATTATGAGAATAAAAATTTAGGACAAGCCATTCACTTAAAATTTTCTCATATGCTAAAACGTAAAATATTTTAAAGATGATACAACTTATAATGATTTTTCTTCACAACCACATAAAGATTCATGTTTTGGAAAATAATTATTTAAAAGAAGTTTAATATGAAAATAAAATATTTATGAAGTTAAAAACAAATATAAAATTATGATATTCTTTCACAATCTAAGAATTCAAAATTTTATTGAAGAACCAAACTTAGGAAAATTTCAAGAGGAAATATACTTAGAGTTTTATGTCACAAATAAGTAAAACCATGTCTTATAAAAAAAATTGTTAAATATATTTTTTAAACAAATATAAGACTCTTGAGATTTCAAACTTAGAGCTAGAAATATGGGTCGCAACTCGTAGGCCGGCCTGCTAACCCACTTAAAAAAGTGGGTTGCAGCCAAAATTTTTTTGCCCATTTAAAAGCGAGCCGAATTGGCTTAGCCCATTTAACCCGTGGGCTAGGCCAACCCGCAAAAAAAAAAATAAATAAATAAAAGAGAACAAAATACAACAAGAGGATGATAAGTTTAAAAATAAGAATAATATAACATCTTACTAATTATTTATGGATGTTATGGAAAAAAATTGATTGATACATGAACCATAAGTATTATAACATTTTTTAAAATATATATTTATTGATTTAAACGTAATATGATATTTAATAAATCATTTTAAAAACTTGTTTTTATATATAAGTAATCAAAATAGCAATAAAATTAGTCGTTAATATATATCAAACCTTAAAATATATAAATATTCTAATTTTAACATAAACTAACATTAAAAAATAAAAATTAAAAAAATAATTTTGGCATGCGGGCCAGCTTGTTTAACCGGCGGGCCAATGCGGGTCGGACCGATAAAATATGGCCCTTTTAAAAGTGGTCGATTTGGCCTAGTCTGTTTAACTCGCGGGCCGAAGCAAGTCGAGCCGAACTGGCCCGTTAACCTACTATTTCCAGCTCTAATCAAAATACCTATATTAAACTATGATTTTTGTTGTTAAGTCACATGGTTACAAAATGTTTAATTTAATCACAAGTCAAAAGATGATTTTTTCATAAAACTCAACATTTCACAAAGATTGTTTACAAAATTTTACTTTTAAGACAACATCACTAGAATCATGCGTATAATATGAGTTATTATCAATACTAAATGATTTTCAAAGGTAAAAATATTTATATGATTACTATAAAGTCTTACAACTTCTAAGAGGCAATCCCCCGGTAATTTCATAGCCACATAGTCCTAATATAAAGATTAACTAAAGCTAAAAGATTTTAAAGGAAATCTAGTTTAAGACGTCAAAACAGAGTTCCCCCAAAAGCTTCCCAAAGATTTTACCCAGATGATCAAGATGGTCTCAGGTGCAAAATAACGATCATGTAATATCAAAAGTCTATTGGGATATAAGCATAACTAGCTTAGTGAGATATTTTTTTACGCAAAAGTACTCATAAAAGGCATTCAACCAAGTTCATTAAACAAGCATATGAAATGCAACAATTATATGATCAAACAGTACATAAAACTATCAGGTTTCATATGTATGATGGATTTACCCCTCCATCGGTGGTTAGGGAATGATTTGAACTGGGCTCCAAACGACCTCCTTAAAAGTTGCGCGCATCTTGAGATTCTAATGAACCATACTACTAGTCCCCGGGCTTTCCTTATCCAACACAATTGATCCAGCTAGGCTACAACTTGAGGCCGTATTCCCCAAACGTCCTAAATCCTCAAGATGTAGCTAGGCGGTTTACCTTTCTGGTCCCATACTGAGGAGTAGTATCAAAAATGCGAAATAATATTCTAAGTGATATGCATGAGTAATTAAGTATATGGGGATTCGAATATGACATTAATTCATTTAAAGTGATCAAGCAATAATTGCACACATAGCAATACATACATAGAAATAATTATATTAATCATAAATCGGGTTCCGATATACTTATCGTTCATTTATCGAACATAACAATTCACATACATAATTCCCATGATATCCCACATGCATATCAATTTTATCTTTTCCTAACATCTAGTGCTCTACTCTACAGGCATATGCGCGAATATATAAACGTAAAGGAAACTCACTCGTCTATAGTGATCTTTTATGAGTCGAAGTAATCATCGGGGAAGAGAAGATCTTGGTCCTTGACACCTAAACAAAAGAAATACCCGAAATGAGTATTTCATCCAAGATCTACTCAAATTCTCTAATTCTATCTTATTGAATTCGTCAAAATTCGCATAAATGAAAATTCCAATTTAAAATGATCATAACTTGCTCATTTTAACTCGAAATTTTGCATATTATATACCGATTTCTACCTACTTAAAAAGATCTTCCATTTTTAAGGTTACTTTTATCAAAAGAAGTTATTTGGGTCACTGAATAGTGGCGTATAGAATTGTTGCGAAAATTCCAGATTTCAAGACTCAGGTTTTCAAACTTTTCTTCATCCAAAAATCTTTGTGCCAAAATATAGATATTATTATAGTTGGAAATTTCTTTGAACACATATATATTGACTTGTATCATAAGCATGAATTTAGTGAAGTTGTCCCAACAATGATTTTTGTAAAACAAGGTGTTCTAAAAGTTGAAAAAGTAATGTTTTAGAAATTTTTATTTTGGCTTTGTTGGAAAAGTTCTTGGATTTGTTATAAGTAAATATTTTCCTCTTTTTAACTTTATCTAACTTTTGAAAACAATTCATATTTTCCAAAATAATTTTATTTCTATAACTTCATTTTTAGGAGTTAAAAATGTAGTTTCTAAATGTTTCTTGATAGTGATAAAACTTGCTTAAAGTTCACTTGTTCTTAGTTTTTCCTAAAGTTAGTTCCATATTAAAATAATATCATTCTGCTAATTCTATTCCTAAGTAAGATTCATCTTTAAAAAGATTTATTCTTTGTTGATTTTTGTAAAATTTATCCAAACCTTAGTATGTTGATGAAAACTTTGCAAATGAATTTAAGAAAACTTTTTGTTGATCGAAGAATTAGTAACATTAAGTTTAAAGAAACTTTCTTATTTTATTGGTTTTAAAAGAGAGTATGTGAAAATTCTACTTTGTGTATTCTTTGACAAATCTCTAATGTACCATTATTGCTAAGAGTTGATATGAGTTTACTTAAATTTTTGGGAAATGTTTGTGAAGGTAAAACTCTTAGCTTTTAATGAAAATTCTTTCTTTAAGTAACCAAAATTTATTTGAAAAGAGTTCATAAAAATATTTTCTTCATATTTTTATTGAGACAATATCAATATGCCCATGCATAAACATGAATATGTAGTCATGTGAAATATAATCAAAATAACATAATAAAATAAATAAATGTAATAAAAGCATAATAGTAAAGTTAAGTATTGGGAACCTTAGCTTCATCAAGATATCTCGGGACTAAGAATAGACTAGTCTTAAAAAGGAAAGAAAAGAAAAGAAAGAAAATTGTTTTGACTTAATAAGGACAAGTCTAAGACTAGAAAGACTAGTCTTAATAATTTGCATGAAATAAATAAATAAATTGTGAGGCATTAAATAAATAATAAGTGAGCTTATATGCTCTAAAGAAATATATACACATAATACTATATAGAAGTTAGATTAGAGCAAATAATAATAATGATAATAACAATAACATAATAATAATAATAACATAATGAAAAATATGAACATGAACATATTGTTGCTTCTTTAACTCTCATGAGTCTAAGAAACATAAACTAAGCTCAAGCTAAGTTATATGAACATGATGAGTATGTATAAGAAATTTTACCTAAAGTTATGTGTTTGTTGAAGAGGAAAAGAATGAGGTGTAGTATTATGTAGGAAATGGTTTTATGGAGAGAAGAGAGTACTTCGAAGAGAATTTGAGAGAGGGAGTTTGTGGAGTGATTTTGGTAGAGTTTTAGTAGGAAATGAGTTATGTGAAAGAATGAAGGAGGAAGGGGGTATTTATAAAGTTTTGGAGTGGAAATTAGATGTAATTAAATAAATTGAAAAAGAAAAATAATTAGAGAGTGAAGAAAGAGAGGGAGTGAACGGCAACCTTGAGAAGAGGGGAGGAAAAATAATTAATTTTGTTGTTTTGTAATAAAAAAAATAATATGTAAAGTGTGATGTGATTAAAGTTGTATGAGGAAGGTAAATTGTAAGGTATAGGTATGATAGTGTGTAAGAATAGGGTGTAAGTGTAAGAAAAAGTAGAGATAGAGAAATAGTAATGAATAGTAGAAATAGTACTATGAATAGTAGACTAGACAATTAAAATATCGATAGTAAAAAAAAATACGCGTAAATGGCCTATATATGATTTTTAGTTACCAAAAAATTCTAAAACTGATATTTTTGAAAACCTTATATTTTTACGAGTCTATTGATATTATCAGAATATTTTCACTATCCGATGTACCAGGGCACGGTTTTGAAAACTGATCCCATTCGGATTCGAAAGATACTAGAAAATTACGAATATGATATTTTTAAGCTTTCTTATATTATTACGAACCATTTTCCACAATTATCTTAATTTCGTTGTCTATGGTTTAAGAACACGAGATTGTCGGATCTAGATTCACTAGACTAATCATAGAATTATGTTAATTTTAGGATTCCGGTTTGACTTCCGGTTCTAGGGTTTACTTATTTTTATCGAAAAATCTAGGGGTTTACAGTTACTTTAATTCAAGCTTGTTTGTTTGATCTCGTTATACCTTATCATTAAGATTGTTCAACTTATATTTTATAATTCAAAAGCATATATATATATTATATGAATCTTATTCCTTTGAAGAAATAATTTTCAGCTAGTAACTTTATCTTGTTATGCATTTTATTTTGTTTATTGTTTTCTCATATCCTTTTGCAAATGTTTTATAAATTATTATAGATATCTTTAAGTTTGTAGTTAATCATAATTGCTAATGAATAGGAATTTTAATAGAAACTTTTATAAATATTTGCATGCAATAGAAGATTTAGACATATTAAATATAAAAGAAGTTGAGGAATATGTTCACCTTTTAGAACTAGAAATAGAAAGTAATTTAAGTGCTTTAAATGAACTAGTCAGGGAACAAGGACAAGAATTGGTTGACATACATCAATTTTTAGTAAGGGATAGGTTATACATATATATGAAAGAATTTTTTGAAAAATATCTAAAGGATTTAAGTGATAAGAAAAATATGAATGATTTAGGAAAACAATTAAGTCAGATTTCACTAGATGTACCAGGACATTCCAATAGGAACCCATAGGTTAAATTTAGAAATTAAGCAATTACAAGTAGGAGATAATAGCTTTTCTCATACATGTTATTTTAAACAACCACCCTACTAGTTGCATACAAATCATAAGCACTTAAATAGTATTATCGATTTACTTTTAACATTTAGTACATTTGTTCATGAAGACTCAAGTAACTTATATAAAGCTCGTGCTCATCTTGGTGAATGGATGGTTAGGAACAATAAATAGTTAAAAGAATTAAGTGAAAGGGTTAATTATATAAAACAAGCACAAATAGACATAGATAGGAAATTAAGACAATTAGAATATATAAAGACCGTAACATAGGTTCAAAAGGAAGAAATTAAAACCAACAACTAATAATGATAAAGGAATTAAGAAAGGAAGCTAAAAAATTAGCTGAACTTGGAAAAGGAATGGAAAAAATGGTAGAAGAAGTAAAGAAAGTATTCATAGGATGAGCGGGTTGGATGCATGTGAAGATTATATATTTGTTGTAGAAGAAACAAAGTCTATATTAGAACCCCCCAGTTGGGTTTTGTGAAAATATGGAGACAGTTAATGATAATATTAAAGCATTAGTTAGAAAAAATAATACTATTATAGCTTTACTAGTTAGACTTTATAAAAAACTTACAGACATTAAACAAGATCAAGGTAACATAAGAACATAATTTTTAGGAGTAGCAAGTAGTGGTCAAAGTTACCAAAAGGAATTCGATGAAATAATAGAAAGGTTAGAAAAGTTTCCATTTGACAAAATGCTAAGAAAAGCAAGAGGTTATTTTTTGAAAAGGAGAGTGGAAGTATATTACAAAATTAGTAACATAAGGACATTTAAAGAGCAAGGAACAATGGAAATATAGAGTAGTAGAGCCCCAAGCGCCCCAAGTTTTACCCCTTTCATAAGAGAATCATATATATTACAAATAGGGAGACTTAGGACAAATTCAACAGAAACTACCTCTAAAGTAGGCATCTTGGATAGGATAAACATTGGAAGAAGAAGACAGGGAGATCATATGATACATCTAGAAGAAGCAATAGCGATAGATAGAGATGTAAAAATTTATTTTAATCATGCTATTTCACTTTGAATCCCACAAGGTTATATCAAATAGGTATAATAAGATGGAGAATAGGATTATTTAGGTTAAATTAGGAAGAACGAATCCGAGCTATAAGAAACCCCTAAAATATTAAATCAATAACTAAAGGATCGTTAAAAGAATTAAAAAAATAAAGAAAGACTTTGGTCCATCTTGGATTAATAGTTAGAGGAGTAAGAGGATTAACAAGAGAAAATGTAGAAGGAAAAATGTTAGTATTGTTAATGGATAAGTCATGAAGAAGTGAAATAAGAAAGGCAATATTTGCATCTATGGCAGTAGTAGATGTAAATAGTGGAAAGGGATTATTTTATTATGCACCTAATTTCATGGTGTCTGTCACGCCTTGAAGGGTACCCTAAACGTGGCAGTCCGCCACATATAATATCAAGACTTAAGAATGACTACCTTAGTCATGCGAAAGCCTTAGTATTATATGTAAGGTGTCCAGCACGGTAATAGAAGACGCTTTTGGGAAGCATAGTTTAAGCAAGTAAAAATAAACATACAAGAATCCATAAATAAAATATATTATAGCATTAATAACCAAATGTCTATTACATGATCTCTTAGGGGCATACCCCTGCTAATCCCAAGGATCGTAATAGTCTTTACAATATTTAAATACTATATTAAAGATTTCAAAGGAATTCTAATCTAAATCTTCAAGTAGATTTCCTCCAAAAGCTTCAATAGAAATTTTACGGGGATGTGAGGAGACCTCGAGTACAAAAATAGGTGTTCCTGAGAATACAAATACCTATAGGGGCGTAAGCTTATAGGCTTAGTGAGTACATCCCAAAAATTCATACTCAAAGTAAATTATCAACAAAGTTTATTAGTCAAGCAAATGGAATGCAACAACCACGTGAGTATACAAGATATATGACTTTCCGGGAATCATATGTTGAATGAATTACGCCCTTCATTCGGGGTTGGGTATTCAGGCCAATTATAGCCACAACTTTCAAAACACTTTTATAGATCTTACCGGCTCTTATACGCCATCAAAAACTTGTAGTTATTACAGGCTCCTACTAGCCACCAATTTATATAGTTTTTACCGGCTCCTACTCGCCACTTACATGATATATCGGTTCTGTCTACCACCACTATTATACACTTGTCCCACCAGTTGTATAGTAGTGAATGAAATATGACTCAACATATGAAGTGCATGCATAATTTCTTAATTAAAGTCTATTAGTTATATTTAACTTCTTTCAAGTGAGCAACCAATTTCAAACACTTCAAGATATTAATGTACATGCAACTTTATTACAAACAAATCATGTTTCGATATACTTAATATTCTTTTAACATATTATCATACAACTTCCATTTGATTTTTGCCTAAATTCTAATGCAACTAAATTTACAAGCACAATCATAAGTATGAAGAATAATGGGGAATAAACTCACTCAGCCATGATGACACATTTATTGAAAATGGATGAGTCGTTCGGGATTTCCACTAATCGTAGTAATCTTCGGGATATGAACAATCTTCCTCGAGATTACCTAATCAAGAAGAATACCCAAAATGAGTATTTCTTTTTGATTCTATGGTACTAATAAGGAACTACATTATAAAATCGTTAAAATTCGCATAGAAAGAAATTCTAGCTTAAAATGGCCATAACTTGGTCATTTAACTCGGAATTGCGCATATAATAAACTATTTCCTACCTATTCGAAAAGATCTATCCAATTATAAAATTATTTTCATCAAACCAAGTTGTTTAAGTTCTGAAATAGTGGTGACCAGATTTACCATGAATTTTCACAAAACTTGAATTCCTTCTTTTAACAAAACTCATAGAAAAGAGATAGGTATTATAATAATTTGTAAAACCTTTGGAATGTATTTACATATATTTATTGAATCATATCAAATGTATGAAACTAATGAAGTTGTTTCAAATCATAAATTTTTGGTAATAGTAAAGTCTTGAAAAAGTGAAACTTCTGAAAATTCCTCTTAATTTTGCTAATGAATATCTCAACTTATTTTAAATGAGTACTTTTCTTTTTCTTGATTTCATTTCCTAATTATTTTTATATTTCCAAAGAATGATTTCATTTTCTAAGCTTAGTTTCTAATGCTTTTTGAAAATAATAACAATTCTATATTTGTAAAAATAATTTCCTTGTTTATTAAGATCATTCCACTTTCATGAAAAGAAACTCTTGGTGTTTGTCACCTAGTTTTTGATGAAAAAATGAAGTTTAGTAAAACTTTTGTTTACTCAAGAAGTTCTTTCCATGTTATGTATGTTTTGTAAAAATTCCTATGAACTCCTCTAGATTTCTTAGAAAAGTTTGTTAAGGTAAAATCCTTAGTTTTTTATGAAAATTACTTCCTACTTTTAGTTTTAGAGGAAAATTTCTATTTTAAGAAAACTTTTCCTTATTTATTATATTGAGACAAAAATCATTATATTCATTCATGAATATGAATCATAAAGTTATGAAAACGTAAGAAAATATAATAACTTAAAGAAATAAGCTAGTAAAGAAATAAATCAAGTATTGGAACCTTAGTTTCATCAAGGTATCCTGGGACTAAGAAAAGACTAGTCCCAAAAAGAAAAAGAAAATGTTTTAACTTGATGAGGACAAGTCTAAGACTAGAAAGACTAGTCTTAAAAATAACATGAAAGTAAATAAATTGCAAAACAAATGAGCTTATATGCTCTAAAAGATATATATATAATATATATATAGCTACATAGATATGTTTAGTTAAATATGTATGAAAGCAACATAAAAGAAATTACATTCATGAACAAAAACAAAGTATGAACTTATTGTTGCTTTCTTTAACCTTCATGGTTTAGAAACACACACTAAGCTCATATTAAGTAAATGAGCACTTTAGAAAGCTAAAAATATTGCTTATAGAAGAAGTAGAAACTAGAGAGAACTTGAAAGGGTTTATGGAGAGATTTTTAGAGAGTAAGTTTAGTGTATGGAAGGTGTGAAAGAAGTGGAAGGAAGATGGGGTATTTGTAGGAAAATGTGGAAGGAAATTTGTGTTAATTAAATAAATAAAAATAAAAAAAAATTGAAGAGGGGAGAGGGAGTGGCCGGCGTAATTCATGAAGGAAAGAGAGAGAGAAATTTATTTTTTTGTGTTTTTGTTAAAGAAAAGTAAGATATGAAAGATGTGGAGTTGTATTGGAAATAAAAATTATAAGAGAATAGATGTATGGTTTGTAAGAGTAGGTTATAAGAAAAAGTAGAGACAGATGAATAGTGTAGAATGGTAATAAATAGTGTAATGTAAAGTAGACATGAATATTTAAGTACCGGTAGTAAGAAAATACGCGTATAATTGCGATATCTGATATTTTTAATTACCAAAAAATTACGAAACTGATATTTTTGAAATCCTTATATTAGATTGATCCTATTGGTGTTATCGGAATATTTTTATTACTTAGGGCTCCGGGACACGATTTTCGAGAACTGATCTTGTCCGAGTCCTAAGGATACTCGGATTTTGAAAATCTGATATTTTTATATAACCTAAAGCCATTACGAACTATTACCACTATTTATTCTAACTTCGTTTTCTACGGCTAAAGAAAACGGGAATGCCAGATCTAAAATCTAGGGTTTGTACTAGACTTTTGTTGACCTTTAGGGTTTCGATTGACTTTTAATTCTAAGATTAAACTTAAAATTAACCAAAAATTTTAGTGGTTACAGTGTCAATAAATAATCTTGAAAACATTGAGATAAGGTTACAATCAAAAGGATATTAGGATCACGTAGGATAAAATTTGCTTATAAATATTGGCTTTATTTGCAAAACAATAAATAATAGTGAAATATATTATAAGCTAAATATTAAAGGGATAATAGATGCAATGACTTTAAAAGGGACAAAGATGATAGAACTAATGTAAATAGGCTCTTCTGCTATAGAAGGTGAGGAATGACACTTGAATAGAAATATGACAAGTGAAACCTAAAGAGTTCTAACAAGAAGTTTGATATATACAAACCCGGATCACACTTATTCTCTGAGATTTAGGTCTTACAAAGATAGGCTAAAATGTATTGATGATGAAGATAACGTCTCAAAAAACTTTAACCAAACCCTAGAAATGAGGGATACTTTAAGCATGATGAACGTATTGGAACAAATAATTACATCAGAATGGCAAGTACCGAGGACTTTAGGATATAGTTGTATAGATGAAAATTTACCACGGATAAAAGAAATGAATAAGTACTTTGAAAAAAAGGTATAATATGAAAGAAACAAAAAATAATAAGGAATACATACAAGGAAAAAAAAGGTTTTTAGGAAAATAAAGAATTTGAGGAGGAAATTGTAGAACCATTAAGATATTGGGAAAATGGGTTTTTAATAAACTATGGTAAAGATCCCATTCCTTATGAACTATGGTTAATAGAGAAAGGTTTTCTAGAAGAATCGTAAGAAGTAGGTTTTGAAAAATAATTGAGAAAAGAGATGTTTATTATTTTAAAAAGGTCACATAAAGATGTGAAAATATTTTGTTAGAACTAGCAGATGAAATCATGGAGATAGAAGAAGACTCATAATTACAAGAAAGTGAGATTCAAAACAACAGGAGAGCAAACCCATATCTCTAAAATAGGAATGATTGATAATGAAGAAACAAGCTCAAACATGCCACATTCTGTAGTGACACATAGATGGCGAGATATGTGGGAAGGTATTCCAAGTAGAGCACCTTACACTCAATATGTTGAAAGAGAAACATGAGATAAAATTTATCAAGGAAAAAGGATGCCATTTGAAGTGTTACACAAAAAGAATTTAATAGATAATGGAAGAACTCTAAATATTAGTGCACATGATCCACAAGGTTAGGGACCATTAGTAGACAATTGGACATAAATGGTTCAAAGAGCATGGAGAGATAGTCCCTTAACGGATGATGTAGACCAAATGTACATTTATTTACAATCATTCTAAAGAGAAACTACAAGAGCAATGTAGGAATCTTATGAAAATAATTTTCCAAGAGAAGTAGCTACATACAATGCTTTAAGAGTTAATTCATATAATTTTTGTAGCAAAATAAGAATCATTCTTACTAGAGAGGCACCACAGATAGAAGGAATAGACCAACAAAGAGAAACAATTAGGAACTTGGAACAACTTCAAATAAAAGATTGGTATTATGTAAAAAAGTATATACAAGCATTTTACTACAATTGCACAAGTACTAGTTATTATTATGAAAAACTCATTTTAGATAAATTATTTTTGAAGTTATCAGGACCATTAGGAGTAGAAATTTATAAGGAATGGAAAGAAAAAGTAGAACTAGGGTTACGAAATGAATTAAATAGTCTAGGGTCAAGAATAAAGTTCTTAGTTGACAAACCAATAGGAAAATGCACAGCCATGCAAATAAACAAGCAATTAAATGGAGGAAATTACAACTTCTGCCAAACTGTATATACACCTTAAGTACATGGACCAAAAGATAGGTATAAAAGGAAGCCTAAACCAAAGTATAGGCATAAAAAGAAATATTTTATAAAGTAAAGTAGGGTAACAAAGCTTTGTTTAAATAAAGAAAGACATGTAAGCATATACAATAAAAATAGGACATACAAAAATAAGTTAAGATGTTATACATGCAATGTGGAAGGACAGTTAGCAAAGTTGTGTCCTAAAAGGCAAAATAGTAATACAATGGCAAGCATATTAGTAGAATGTGTTGGTGAAGACATTTTAGCTGTAGATGAAAATATGAGCGATGCAGAAACAATTTATAGCATAATTTCAATAATAGATCCATAGGGTATAATAATTGGAGAAGAATCTGATGAAGAAGATTATGGCATTACAAAAATATTCTTGAAGCAAGAAAACCGAAATTCTTAACAAAGAATAAATAGGCATTGAATATCAAAATGAAAGGTTAAGTTTATTAAACAGAATATTGTAAGACATCAGTAATAATACAATGATGAACATAGAAGAAAACATTGAGGAATGCCGGCATAACTGGTCATAAGGAAGTGGCTCAGACGATCATCCTTGCAAATTTTACTCTGGATATCCTATAACAAAACTTAGGTACTAGTGTAGGAATTGCATGATAGAATCTAGAAAAATATGCTCGGAAAATAAAAATGAAGTATTTCAATTCAGTGAAAGGCTTGCAGTAATGAGAAGTATTTAATAAGATACTATAAGAGAAAGAACAATGAAGATAGATAATAAAGTTGACAAAATAGAAGAACAACTACAGGAATTAAAAGAAAGAGTTACAAGCTTAGAAAGAGGAAAGTCTCACATAAGCACATGAATAAATCCAAAAGGAATAGTAATAAGAGAAGGTGATGATCATGATGATACCTTAACAGCTACATAGGAGTGGAAAATTTGGAATTAGAAAATGTAGAAAAATTAGAAATGGAAAACCTAGAAAATGATGCCAAAAAAAAAAAAACACGTGACAAAGTTCATAGGTATATATATTAGGATAAGATTATTCTTTAAGACACAAACAATAGAACTAGATGCATTAATAGACATGGGAAGTATAACAAATATGATAGATGAAAGTAACAGTACCTAAAAAGGAGGTAGAATAAATGGATATATGCAGGATAAGTACAAATATACATGGAAATAGGACAGAAGGATGTAGATGTATAAAGAGACATAAAGTAAGTTTTTACACAAGAGAAGAATGTACTATACCAATGCATAGTGAATAATACAGCTTTGGAATTTTGGAACTTCAAAGATAAGATGTATAATAGGATTATATTTCTTACTTAGTAATCAACATGACATCTTAATTATAAGATATACTGTAAATATCTTAGGACATCTAGCCATAACATATAGTAATTATTTAGAAAATATAAAACCATGCATTAGAGTGCTGCAAAAGCATGGTGAGAAGGAATGTGATTGTGAAAAATTAGGAGAATGTCTAAGAAATAAAGCAAAATTGATAGAAATAGAAGAGGGGAAAAATGAAAATGGGTTAGAAATTGAGTGAAAAGATTTAAGTCAAGAATTAGACTAGACATAAATAATGGTAAATGAAGGAAATATGATAAATTGGGAAAAGGTATATAAAATCCTAGAACATGCTTATATGGAAACAAGATACCTAGATATAGATAAGATTTTGAATAGCCTAGAAAAGCAAGAAATATTTATAGAAAATCCCACAAAATTATGGGAAGTAAATAGGATCACATGTAAATTAGATATAATAAATCCAAATATCATAATTTATTCAAAAGTAATAGAATGTGATAACTTAGACAGATAGGATTTTAAAGTGCATAAAAGAATTATTAGGGTTAGGAGTTATAGAAAAATCAGATAGTCAGCATAGAAGTCTAGCCTTCATAGTAAGAAAACATAGTGAAATAGCTATAAGAAAATCAAGAATGGTAATAGATTACAAGAAGTTAAATGATAGTACAAGAGACAATGCTTACAATTTACCTAACAAAACAGAATTAGTAAACAAGATACAAAATTGCAATATATTTAGCAAGTTTGATTGTAAATTAGAATTTTGGAAGGTAAAAATGGATAAAGAGTCACGGCCATGGACAACTTTTATATGTTCTCAAAGACATTTTCAATGGAAAGTTATGCCCTTTGGTTTAAAAAAATGTACCATCAATATTTCAACGAAAAATGGACATAAGTTTTTTACATCTCAAGAATTTCATTGCAATCTATATAGATTATATCATTGTTTTCTCAAAAAATGAGCATGAGCACATATGGCACTTAAAGACAATACTTGTAGAATTCCAAAAACAAGGAATAATTGAGAGTAGCAAAAAGGTACATTTTTTTTAAAGGAATATAGAACTTCTAGGAGTTGAAATAGGAGAAGGAAGGATCAAGCTACAAAACCATGTAGTTATAGAGGTGTTAGAATTTCCAGAACAAATGGAGAAAAGATAGTACAAGCATTTTTAGAACTACTAAATTATGCCAAACATTTTACAAAAGATTTGAATGCATTAATTGGTCCATTCTATTATAGGATTTCAAATTTTAAAGGATTGTCACAAGAAGATATTAAACAAACTAAGAGGATAAAAGAAAGAGTAAAAAGGATTACCAAAGTTAAGATTACCTCTAGATATAGATTTTTTTTTAATAATAGAAAGTGATAGGTGTGATTTAGGATGGGGAGGAATCTTAATTAGAAAACCTCATAGGTATGAAGATAGATAAACGGAAGAAATTTATAGATATACTAGTGAAAAGCTAAAGAAAAGAATTTACTGAGTATAGATAGGGAAATAATGGCAGTCATTAATTGTTTAGATAATTTTAGACTTTTTCTTCTTAAGAAGAAAGAAATGTTGGTAAGAATCAATTGTGAGGCGACAGTTAAAGTTCATAAGAATACGTGAAGTGATAGAATGAGTAGGAGAAGATAGTTGAAGTTTAAAGATATAATTATAAACATAGAAAACAAAGTAGAATTTCAACATATAAGAGGTAATGAATTATTTTGTCTCTTGACATAAAGATTTATGGTTTCGAGAAAATGGCATTTTACAGAAAGGAAATAGGACCACAAAGAAGACTATTCTCTTCTCAAAGTTCATAGGCTTAAAAAATTTATTATTAAGGACCACAATCATCAAGTCTAACACCTAGATATTCAAAATTAATCCACGGAACCAGACTATTAAAAGTAGTTTAAGCATATCTTGGCAAACACTCAAAATTCTCCAAAGAAATTCCAACACCACCATCAATATTTATGAAAGACGAAACACATACAAGTCTAATTGATGGAGTATGATATTTGGCTAGCAAAGACAAATTTAAATATATAATTTGTTGTGCCTTAGTTAAGTGTTTTAATAATATAGAAACACAGAGTGTTCAATTGACACAAGAGACCGAAAAATAAACCCTAAAGAGAAGATTTTAAATGTATGGGGTTGCACAAGGATACATGCCAAGAGTCTATTACTACTAGTATAATGTAAAACAACAAATTAATAGTTATCAAAATCCATTATGGTTGGGGGGGGGGGGGGGGGTTGGGATGATGGGATGGTGGGGGGATGGATTCAATGACCTTGAAACTACAAAAAGATGGGTATAAATGGTATCAAGAAAACAAAATTTCTATATTGATCTACCTCAAATTTAATTTTAACTCTATTAAAAATACACTAGGATATGTTGAAAGCACAACATGTATGTTGATTTAAGATCACAAAGAGAAGAACAGGGCAACATGATATCTTCTCTAAAAATTTCTAGAAATCTAAGCCCTAAAAAGAAAAGCATTAAAGAACACGGTGCTTCTTTCAAGGAAGCTTTCCTTTCCAAAAAAGAAAATATGGAAGAACATCTCAAGAAGCATATGAAACTACAACAACTTTTATATTCTTAAGAAGAAATGAATTTATTTCAAAATTACCACCAAAGATAAAATGGCTAATAGAAGGATATGTAAAAGAGAATTTTCTCAAACCATTCATACTCTTCCAAAATGTAATATAGGAAAAACAGGTGTATTTTGATGGAGTAAATATGGGAACAATGGTCAAGGTAAAAAAATACCCTAATCCACCATGTCTTTCTTACTTGGGAAAAGATTCACAGGTTAAAACAAGCAATTATCAAAATAGTTACTATTGCCCAAAACACGTTCTCTATCACATCTACATTGTGAGAATAGATCTTGACTATTTTAAAGGACTTAAGATAAATGATCAAGAGTACACTTTACAAACTCTCCTTGATTATGGACTTGTAATTGAAATTGTGGGAACATATCCCTAATTCATGGCTCAACCTTTGGGAACACAGTTCCATGAAGTCCTAGCAGCTCTTAAGGAAATAGAGTAGGGATATGAAGAGCATGATATTCTTGTAAAATATCATGTAAAAATTAAGTCCATATTACCAAAATGGCTAAAATATGAATCCACACCAGCAATAGCTTTGTTTTGGATAAACCCGTTAGAAAAATATTCATTGGTACAAATAATATATAGGCTAAAATCAATAAATACTTGGAGAGAGCAATTGGAATTTTATACTGCAGACATGATGAATTACTGCTTCTTAGAAAGTCTAGAGTTTCACATGGTAGCTTGTAGTAAAACAAAATACATTTTTGCAAAGCAAAAGGGAGTAATATGATCAAAATATGAAACAAAATTAAAATCACTTGCACACCAGATTGAAGAAGGAGATGAACATGATGAAAAAGATCACATGCCAAGCTTGCATGAAGATGAGATGGAAGGACTTGAAGATTTGGATAGATATCAAGAATAAGAAGTGACTAGGTCTATAGGAGAAAAGATGAAAGTTCTACAAGAAAGATTCCAGATGAAAGGACTCAAGCCACAACTTTTACATTTTATTGCTTATAATGCTTGTACTGTAGTTTCTTTTTTATCTGTATGTACTTTTGTACTGTTTAGTATGACAGAATACTTATCAAGTTACTGTATAATATTCCTTCAGAGTCTATAAATAGAGGGATATATTTCAAGTAAAGACATCTTGTCGTAGAGAGTGACGGTACTATATTATTAAGTGTGCTTTTGTAAGAATGTCCTAAAGTGTAGTTTTTCATCTAAGCATTGTATAAATCCATCCTTCATCATTAAAATTTTGTAAGTTTTTTTTTTCTTATTATTATGACAAGCTAAAATTTTATTTTAAGGCATAAAGATAGCTATGCATTGAAACCATTGAAAGGTTCTGATGTCAAAACAAGGTTTCACAGCATGGATAAATCATGAAGAATATTTACTCTTGAGATCATATTATATCTCAAAATAACCAAAAGGGTCAGCTAAAGGTCCTTGATGACTATTTTGAGGCACGAAAGCTATGGTAGGCCTAAGGACAATAGCGTGGACATGGGGTTGTTTGATGATATAATATTGTTTTAAGAGTAGTTATTCTTCTTGCATTCATCCTTATTATGAAGTCTTCTTCCATGATAGTAAGATATATTATATGATATATAGCTATATGATATAAGTTATACATAATTTAAAGTTTGTATATACTCTTATGATTATATAGTTATTATATAATTTTTATAAACTATAAATAGTTATATATATATATATGTTAAGTGACATAAATACATAAATTATGTTTTATATATCTATGGGATAAATTACATCGGACGGTCCCAATATTTGGGGATAAATTCATTTGAGGTCCCAATGTTCCAAGTAGTTTAAAAGATGTTTCAATGTTTTGAGAAGTGGATTAATTGAGGTCTTCATTAACACGTATCATGTGTCTAGTTTTTTTACTTTTAATTAAATATTTCTCCTGTTGACACGTGTTAGTGGAGATTTCAATTGACCTACTTCTCTAAATATTTGGACCTCTTTTGAACCACTAGAAATATTGGAATCTCAAATGAACTTAGCCCCAAATGTGTTTGGATATTATGATATAATTTACCCTATATTTATGTGATAAATGTTATATATAATTCATTTTTTATATGTACTTTTTAAATTACATATATGAATTATATATAATCTACCCAGCGGCGGACGTAGGATTATATGAGTGGGGGGACCGAACCTTAATTAAGTTAATCTTAAAGTTATTTATTAATATTTATTCGCTATTACAATTACATTATATCTTATATATTTATGAGAATTTCATAATGATTTCAATGTGATATTTTTTAAAACTTCATGAAAAAAAAATCATTCAAACAATAATTAAGAGTATTTAGTGCATTTAATAAGAGATTATATATATGTCACTTGAAAATTAATTATTAATAAAAAAAATATAGAGCTAATATCTGTATAAATTTTGCTTTTAATAAAAAATAAATAATAAAATATATATAGATAGGATATTTATCCAATACTTTGTGTTCATTTTCTTATCATTACGTATAGAAAAAAATAATGTTACTAAATCAAATTATATAATTAATATGCAATGTGATTGCGTTTAGCACAAATTGATCATAAAATATATGTAGATAGGATAATTATTCAATAATTCATGTATATTTAAATAACATTAATTGAAGAAAAAAAGTTATTAAATCAAATTATATGATTATTGTGCAATAAGATTCAATTGTAATATGGATAATAATAAGTATTATCTTATGATATACTTTGAATATGAAATAGTTATTAACAAGAATTTATTTAGTTTGATAATTTTTTGATAAAAGAATTTAATGTTATTAGTTATTGTGAAAGAAAAAGTTAAAAAGAAACACACACACACACACACATATAGTACTCCCATAGGATTTGAACCTATGACATTATGAATGTTTAGATACTTAACCACTATACCATACTTAATTTTATGTCATGATTCTCTTTTCATAATATACATATAACATATATATTTTTTTCTTTTTAAAAATTAATTTTTCTCTAGTCTGAGAGGGTGAGGCCCCCTTCGGCCCCCTAGATCAGCCCTTGAATCTACCTACTTTAAATTTTTTTTTATATATAGTCTCTATTTTAATATAGATATTTTCTATTTAATATAATATATTAGATATATATGTGTGTGTGTTATATCTACATATATTTGATATAGATATTTAGTTTACATGCTATATGTTATATATATTGTACATATATGTATATATGCAATATATATAGCAAATAAATCATTTGTATATTATATATTATATATAATTTATTTGTTAAAGAAGATCAATATTTTATATATGTTATATATATTCTATATGTAATTTGTAATATACTATACGTACATATAATTTGTTTCATATATTGATAGTTTTGTCTTTTTGTAATTTAGTTAGGGTAATAAGATATATTTTAATAGAATGAGAATACAAACAATAATATTATATTTTAACGGGTTTATAAATAGGTTTGAGTCTTAAACCCAAAGTTGGACATGTATTAATTTTGTATTATTTCCAGGTTTGACCCGTTTATTATTAGTGTTGACTTTTATTTATCCAAACCCCTTTATAATTATGTTATGTATGGGTTCATGGGATCGGTCCTAAATTGCTTGCATTAATTTGATGTGATATACAGATCCATCAGAACACTAAAATCAAGTAAGTGGACTTGGACCCATTGGCTAAACAAATTCAAAAACCAAAGGTACATATTAGGCTTGACCTATTGAACTATGTTAATAAAGAATCTTGGTATAATTGATTTGAAGACCCATTGACTATACAACTGTAAACCCCCAAATTTTCGGAATCGGTTTAGCATAAAACCCTAAACCAGAAGTCAAACGAAACCCTAAACCAGAAGTCAAATGAAACCCTAAAGGTCAACAAAACCTTAGTTTATCGTAATCGATTAGATTCGACATTGCCGTTTTCTTTGGCCCTAGAAAACGAAGTTGGTATAATTAGCCAGAATAGTTTGTAATAACCATAGGTTTTATAAAAATTTCAGTTTCGCAAAATTCGGGTGTCCTTTGAACCCGATCGGACACGGTTCTCGAAAAGCCTCTCCGGGAGCCCGAAATAATAAAAATATTCCGAATACACCGTTAGACTCGTAAAAATATAAGTTTTCCAAAAATATCAGTTTCGTAATTTTTCGGTAAGTAAAAATAGCAGATATAGCTATTATACGCGTATTTTCTTATTACCGGTACTTTATTAGTCATATCTACTTTATATTACACTATTCATTACTATTCTACACTATTCTTTTATCTCTACTTTTTCTTACACGTATTCTTACACTCTACATAACCTATAAACTTAACTTTTTACCTTTCCCATAACTTTATTTCATGTCTACCTTACACATTACATCTTTCATTCAACAAAAGTAAAAAAAATAAAAAAAAAAATCACTCCCCCACTAGTTCCCTCATGGCCGGCGCTAACCCCCACCCCCACCTCCCCCACCTCCCCCCAATATGCCTTCAATTTTGTTTCAATTTTTATTTATTTAAATCACACAAAAATCACTCCACATTTTCCTATAAATACCCCCTCATACCTTCACTTCTTTCACACCACTTCTTCACTAAAGTTACTCTCTCAAAATTTCTCTTTAATTCTCTCCAAGAAAGTTCTTTCAAGAAGTTCTCTTTAGTTCATCTTCTTTAGGTAAAAATTCTTCAAGAAGTTTCTATGTTCATTTACTTAGTATGAGCTTAGTGTGTGTTTTCTAAAACCATGAAGGTTAAGAAAGCAACAATAGGTTCATACTTTGTTTTTGTTCATAATATCAATTCCTTTATGTTCCTTATGTTTTTTTATATTTCCTTTATGTTTATTACTATCTAATATATCTATATAGCTATATACATTATTTAGAGCATATAAGCTCATTGTCTTGCAATTTATTTATCTTTCATGCAATTTATTTAATTCATTCCAATTTATTTAAATTTCAAGTTGTTTATAAGACTAGTCATTCTAGTCTTAGACTTGTCCTCATCAAGTCAAAACAAGTTTTTCTTTCTTTCATTTTATTTTATTATGGGACTAGTCTACTCTTAGCCCCGGGAGCCTTGAAAAGCTAAGACTCCAATACTTGACTTTATTATTTATGTTTTATGTTATTTTGTTTATTATTATTCTCATAATCATGTTCATTTAGATTGTTGTCCAAAAAAAAAAATTTTTTTAATTTCTAAAGATAATTAAACAAAAGAAGGATTTTGTCACTTAGAAATAAGTTTATGTAAAGCATAAAGTCTATAAGATAACAAAAATAAACTCATTCCTTTTTAAGTTACAAAAAGAACTCACTATAATTTTAAAAACTATTTTTACTTAAAAAGCTACTAAAACCTTTATTATTCCACTTTGTTTTTCAAAAGAAAATATTTGTTGATACAAAGATGGTTCTTTTATAAAAAGATAAATAAGATGACGGGCTAAGGAATTTTTAAGTGAAGACCTTTACAAACAAATAGGCAAAGGAAATCTATGGTTTGAAAACAAAAATGAAGTTATTCCTTTTCAAGTTACAAGAGGAAATCAATAAGATTTGAGAAACTAGTTTTACTACAAAAAGTTCTTAACTGTTCCACATTGTTTTTATGAAGAAAACAAATTTTCATGCATGGGTGATTTTATGAAAAACATAAGATATGAGGAAAGAATGAGAAATTTCAAGTAAAGATTTTCGCAAAACAAATAAACAAAGGAATTTGCACAAGAAAAATAAATATGAAGAATAGCATATTTCCTAAGAACTTCAAAATAGTATTAGTGTAACTTAGAAAATGGAAAATTTTATTTTCAAAAGCTACACAGAAAAAATAATGAAACCAACATAAAGCGTCTTTAAACAAAAGGAAACAAAGTATTCATTTCAAGAAATTTACAAAACTAATTTTTGAAAAACGATATTTTTCAAAACCGATATTATTTTACTCAAGAAAAATAATTGGACAACAAAACACTTGGGCATGCTTGAATATGAGTTATATAGTTATAAAAAGAGAATTTTTCAATTATATAGATAACTAAGTATTTATCAAACAAATTTTGATTTTTTGAACCAAAGTTGTTTTTACTTGGAAATCCGTGGTGAATTTTGTCGCCACTTTTTCGGAGCCTATACGGCTTTATTTGTTGAAAATAATTTTGGAAATGGGTAGATCTTTTTAAGTAGGTAGAAATCGGTATATTATATGCGCAATTCCGAGTTAAAATGACCAAGTTATGACCATTTTTAGTTGGAACATTCCTTTATACGCACTTTAACGTTCTTATGACATTGTTTTGTCAAAATTCAAGAAAATCATCAAGAAAAACTCATTGTGGGTATTTTCTTTGGCTAGGTGACCCCGAGGAAGGATTCCTTTACCCCGAGGATTATTACGACTAAGAGGAGTGTGTGAACGACTCACCCGCATAGAGGAATAGTCACCATGGCATCGTGAGTTTATTTCCATTAACAGCTATACTTGTTGTGCTTGTAAATTAGTTGCATTAGAGATAGGAAAAGATAAACCGATGTGTATGTAAAATAATTCCTTGAAAGAATTGTTAAGAATATCGAAGCCGGAATTGTTTTAAATGCTTGTTTTAGTATAGCATTTGATTGGTGTGAAATTCTTTGATCGCCTTAAACTCGAAAATAATTATGCTATGACATTATAACAAAATGAATTCATGCATACCACGAAGTGAGTCACATTGCATTTTGGGTTATTATCCTTGGGTGAAAAGGATAGTAAGCTCATGTTGAAAGCAATACTTGGCGGATGATCCGAAAGCGATTGCTTGGCGGCTTAAGGGAAATGCTTGGCGGAAGATCCGAAAGTAAGGTCAATCAAGTAGATACGGAATGCTTGGTGATGAGTGCTCGCTAGCATGAAAACTTTTTAAATTAAAAATACTTGAATTGAGGTTATGTATCACCAAACCCCGAATGGAGGGCGCAAATCCATTCAACATATAGTTCCCGGAAAACTATATGCTTGTTTGCCCATGTGTTTGTGCATTACATTTATTTGATTAATCAACTTGTTTGAATCTTTTTACAAGAAGTTATTTATGGAAATAGTTCTCACTAAGCCTATTAGCTTATACCTCGATAGATATCTTTTGCAGTTTTCCTACTTATGGTTAAGGCCACGTGGACCCTGCGGGCAGGTAATTTCTTTTAGATAAAAGAATTCTAAGATGAAGTTTAAAATTAGAAATAATATAAATGTCTTGTAATAGAATAGTGATTTCGGGAAAATATCCCTAAGTTTGTAACACCATTAATAGGGATGAATGATTATTATGAATCATCTTTTCTTAATGTGTTATTTATATCTTCTTAAACTTCATCATTCCATATATGGTCCTCTAAAGTTGTGAAAGCACGCCTTACACTTAATATAAAAGCTTTTGGGAATGCCTAAGATTGTCATATTTAAGCTTTAATATTAAGTGTGGCGGACTGTCACGTTTAGGGTACCCCTTAGGGCGTGACAACAACCATCATAACCCTGTTATAAGTGATGTCAATGTCGCTAAAATTCTTGATAAGTTTAAAGGAAAAGGGAACATAACATTTATTTCATTGGTTTTCGTAAAATTGATGATTCATTGATTTTTTTAATTGTCAATACAAGCTGACCTATTTATGGATATAAAATAAAATCTTAGGTAATCTAAATAGAAAAGAAAACAAAATAATATCCTATAAACTAGGAAACATAATAAAATCCCTCTCTAAATAATAACCTAATAACGAAAAGTAAAATATCATCCTAATAAATCAAATAGTAAATATGATGGTTTTGTTACTAAAATTAATTTATCTTTTATGACTTGAAAATTTGCTTGAATTTTCATCTTGCTATTCATGAACACATTATGATGCATCCCTCGACATTATGTGAATGCAAACTTGGAATCCTAAAGAGTTTGTATTAAAAATTATTTAAAGATGATTAATTTAACTTAAAAGTGTGCGATTAAAAATGGTTGTTTTTTTAGACATGGATAAAAATATAACAATATAGTTAATCTTTTCGTTAATGAAGACACTTAATTGAAACTGAATAAAAAAAGTACTAAATCGCTATAATGAAAATTTAGATATTAGACTATTGAAAATTGAAAGTGTAGATAGTCTTTCTACCTTTATCCTTATTTTCTTCTTATCATCCATGTTTCTTTCTCTCTCTCTCTTTTCGTTTAAACAATCACAAAAGAAAAAATGTTTAAAGCAAAACAAAGTTTCATGTTTAATAATTTGACTTAGTGTGATCCACCCACATGTGGTTAAAACAATAATTATTGTAGACTTGTGCCACTAAATGGCACCATAGATCTTTTTTTTCCCTCTCCATTGCCTTTTTTTTTTTGGAAGAAACTATTGAATAAATTGACCCATTTCAGATGCAACAACTATTTTGTATGTCATAATCATGGGGGGTATAATTCATTTTAGCTCCTTTTTAGGGAATTTGCAACAAAATTATATACATATAGGCATAAAAAATATTTGGAAAAAATACAAATGGGAAATCTCTATTATCTTTCTAAAGTTTGAAGATTGTAGAGGACTATAACCCTTATTATTGATAGATAATTTTGGTTAAGGCCCTTGTGTCTAATTCAACTTCTTTAAGCCATGGACCGACCTCTTGAACAACTATTTAAATTAGGGTAAGTTACATTTGAAGGAATTAACGTTTGATGGTAAGTTCATTTAAGGTATTAATGTTTCGAGTGGTTAAAAAGAGGTATTAATGTTTGAGGATAAATCCATTTAAGATATTTACATTTCAAGAGGTTAAAAAGAGATGATAGTATTTTGTAAAGTGAGTTAAATAATGCATAAATAATTGATTATTAACGAAAACTGAGGAACTTAATTGAAAACTAATCGAAATATTGATACCTTAAATAAACTTTACAAAATGTTGATAACTCATTTGATTCACTTTACATAATATTTATATTTTTTTTAACCACTCGAAATGTTGATACCTTAAATGAACTTATCGAAAAACGTTAATACCTTATAGTGCAATTTACTCATTTAAATTATGGGTCGACTTAAGGCAAGGATCGGACTAGCATCCTATGGTTGATTTCATGATTGACTGCTAAGGTTGGCCATATATTTTAGGCATGTAAATCATTTAGCCAATTATCTCCAACTTATACAATAGATTTCTAGAATATTTTCTAATCGGAAAGATGCACTTACTATATTCTCTTAGATGTACTTTCCTAAACTATTAGGAGGCAATATTCTTGTTTAATTTTATTCACTTTCCTAATCAATGATGATACTACTACTATAAAAATCCTATTCATATCTAGTTCACGTTCAAATTCACATATACTCACTCTTGCTACTTTTTAGCTATTGTGCTATTGAATTAATCACTGATTTAAACATTGGAGTGGCCGTTGTCAGATAACCTCTTAATGCTCATTAACCATGCTTTGTTTTGCAAGCTTAAGCCCAATTAATTCAAGGTTATCCAGGCTTAGCACACATAGATCATTGCTCTAGTAAATTGTTAATCTCTAATGATGGAAATCGACTAGGAACATTTGATATTGTTTGTGGGACAAAATTTTACTTCCTATGTGTCATGCTCCGAAGGGTACCCTAAACATGACAGTCCGCCACATATAATATCTAGACTTAAGAATGACTACCTTAGTCATGCGATAGTCTCGATATTACATGTAAGGCGTCTAACACAGTAATAGGAGACGCTTTTGGGAAGTGTGGTTTAAGCAAGTAAAAATGAACATACAAGAATCTATAAATAACATAGATCATAATATTAATAATTAAATATCTATTACATGATTCTTAGGGGCATACCCTTGCTAAAATTCCAAAGATCGAGATAACTAATTGTCTTTATAATAATTTAAATACTACATCAAAATATTTTAAAGGAATTCCAATATAACCCTTCAAGTAGATTTCCTTCAAAAGCTCTCAAAAGAAAACTTACACTGATAAGAGGGGACCTTGGGTACAAAAACAAGTGCTCCTGTGAATACAAATATCTATAGGGGCGTAAGCTTATGGGTTTAGTGAGTAAATCCCAAAATTCATACTTGAAACAAAATATCAACCAAGTTTATTAAACAAGCAAATGGGATGCAACAAGCACGTGAGCATACAAGACATATGATTTTTTGGGAATCATATGTTGAATGAATTATGCCCTTCATTCGAGGTTAGGTATTCTGGCCCATTACGACCACTACTTTTTTGAAAAAAAAAACCATTTTTCTAGATCTTATCGGCTCTTATACGCCATAAAAAACACGTAGTTATTACTAGCTCCTACTAGCCACCAATTTATGTAGTTTCTATCGGCTCCTACTCGCTACATACATAATATATCGGTTATGCCTACCACCACTATCATATACTTGTCCTACCAGTTGTATAATAGCGAATGTAATGTGACTCAACATATGAAGTGCATGCATCAACTTTTATTTAAAGCCTAGCCATTATATTTTAATTTTTTACAAGTGATCAACCAATTTCAAACACTTCAATGTGATAATGAGCATACAATTTATTACAAGCATTTTATGCTTTGATATACTTAATATTCTTTCAACACGTTATCATACATCTTCAATTTTATCTTTCCTTAAGTTAAATACAACTAATTTTACAAGCACAAACATAAGCATGAAAAATAAGGGGGTAGATTCATTTGGCTATGTCGATACTTCTCTCTTATGGATGAGTCGATCGATCAATCCACTAATCGAAGTAATCCTCCGAGTATGAATACTACTTCTCGGGATTACCTAATCAAGAAGAATACCCATAATGAGTGTTTCCTATTGATTCTATTGTACTTATCAAAACTATGTCGTAAGATCGTCAAAAATTCGTATACAAGACAATTCTAACTTAAAACGGTCTTAACTTGGTCATCTTAACTCAGAATTGCGCATATAATATACCATTTTCTATCTATCGAAAAGATCTATCCATCTCTAAAACTATTTTTTATCAAACTAAGTCATTTGAGCTCCGAAATAGTGACGACCAGATTCACTACGAATTTTCTTGTTTGTAAAGCTTAATTTTGTAAGCTTTTCTTTATCTACAAATACTTGTACTAAAAATATATATACTATAATGGTTGAAAAGAATTTTAAAATGTATATATATATATATATATGTTGTATCATATCAAATGCATGAATTTAATGAAGTTGTCTTCAATGATGAATTTTTGTAAAAGCAAAGTCTTCTAAAAATTTAAAAAAGCAAAACTTTTGAAAATTTCTACTTTAGCTTGTTAGAAAATTTCTTAAGTTATTTTATATGAGTATTTTCTCCTTCGTAATTTCATTTCCGTAGTCTTTTAAATTTCAAAAGAATGATTTTTGCTTTTCTAAGTTTCTTAATTTCTAGGAATTGGGAGGGTAATACTTTTTGAAAAGTAGTTAAAATCTTATCAAACTTTATACTTTCTTAACACTTCTTGAAGTTTATTTCAAAAAATGATTTCCTAAGTTGTTCACTAATTTTATTTCTTAAGATCATTCTATTCTTAAGAAAGAAATTTTCTTGGTGTTTTGTCAAACTAATTTATTCCTTTATTCCAAAGTATTGGTAGAAAAATGAAGTTTAGTAAAACTTTTGTTAAACATTAAATTTGAAATTTTTAATTTTTAAAGATACTTTTCCATTTTTGACTTTGTAAAGTGTATATTGTATTGTCTAAAAATTGCTATGTTCTTTGGTTACAAAAATTTATGATGAACTCCTCTAGATTTTAGAAAAGATTTGTTAAGATAGATTCCTAAGTTTTTATGAAAAATCATTTCTTTCATGACAACATTTATTTTGGAACAGAACTCCTATTTGAGAAAACTTTTCCTTCTTTATCTTGTTGAGACAAAAATCAATATGTCCATGCATGATCATAAATATGAAATCATGAAATTATGAAAATATAAGAAAGACTAGAGACTATGTTAGTATTTCTCTTTTGATGTTTTGATGATAACAAAAAGATTAAGTATTACTAATGAATTTATTGAGTATGCAGAAATCTCATTTAATGTGATAAGTGAAGTAAGAGTTTTCAAGAACTAAGTAAGAAGTTATGAAAATTTAAAGATAAATCAGAAAGTAGTTCAGAGACAAAATAGAAAGACAAAAGTATTCAGAAGGAAACTCAGAGAGTGAAACGGCTGAGCGACAAGACAAAACTACTCAGAAGGTAACTCAGAAGGTAAACTGGGAAAGAACAGAATTCGCACAAAAAGATCACAGTTCGAATCTTTCAAAATTATTTTATTATTTTGAAGACCCAGCTCCAAAGTTGAGTGTATTTGGGTAATACATTCAAATGTTCCACAAAGTTGGTTATTATATCCAAGGGGATTCGAATTTTTTTTAACGATAAAATCTCAAGAACTCATGACAGAAAAATTAAATTAATCAAGATCAGATTATGTCTGATATTTATGGCTTGGGTTTATATTCAATGATTATTACAGAATTCGTTTTTTTATCAAGTTTGACAGTCAGATCAAGAAGGAAAGATTCTATCCTATTCTTTTGGGATTTAGAAGATATTTCACGAGAAGTCTATCTTCAAGACGGTCAAACAACATATGGATAAACATCAACGTTTCAACAGCAAGATAAGATTTGGATAATCACAGAGATATCAAGCACAAAATCAGGAACTACTGGAGATTATCATCTATCCAATTTTTTGAATTCAATTCGCTAACCGTTTTCAACCGAAGAAGAAGGAGAATTTTAAATTTAAATATCTCGAAGACATGAAGAGAGTGTGTGTGAAAAAGACGAGAATAATCAAAAGCCTTTGAGAATCTCTTGCTAAATTACTGTCATTCGAAATTTTCCTTGAGCTGAAATTTTAGAAACGTTTATTCTTTGTTTCAAAGCATTGTATATCTTGAATGAGATTTGTGTAGAAGTGAGAGTTACATTTAGTCTCTGTAGATCAGTAAATAGCTTGAGTGAAGCTAGATAGGCTGAGCAGAGTGTTTGAAGTTCTTTGTTGAAGAACAAGCTTGTATTCTCATTTCTTTTGGATATAGTGGAACATACCGGTGTGGAATACCGGGTCCCCGGCTTGGAGCTGGAAGAGAGGATTGACGCTCGAGGCGGAACCTCTATAAATCGATCTTGCAATCTCTTCTCTACCTTATCTTTTTAATTTCGTGCATATTTTATTGTTTATTCTTGCTGCATTATAAACTCAGAAGACCAGTCAGAGAGTAACTGGAAATTTAAGTTCTACTGAACATTGAACTCAGAAGATCAGTCAGAGAGTAACTGGGAGCAAAATAAATTTTTATTAACATATTTTTTTTAATTATTTGCGAACTTGATCTTGTCTGATATTATTCGAAATTTATCAATATATTTAAAATAGAGTTTTAGAAGCCATTTAATTTGAGTAACTAAGTAGAGTGAATTTGGTTGAATTTTAAAAAGGTTAAATTTTATTAAATAACCAATTCACCCCCCTCTTGGTTATTCTTTCGGGACCAACAATTGGTATCAGAGCGGTTCTCTTTTGATTAATTGAGTGATCTTTGAAAATGGCTGATAACAACATTGCAATGAACAAGGCTCCTTTCTTTGATGGCACGAATTTTGCATATTGGAAAATGCGGATGTCCACATACATTAAAGCTAACGACTTTGACTCTTGGCAGGTTATCTCACATGGTGATCATACTGTAACGATTTCTGATGATGAAGTGTTGACTCTACCAGAGAAGAGGCTGATTGAGACAAATTCCAAGGCTAAGAATCTCTTACTCATGACTATTGCATCATCTGAATTTTATGTGATATCATGTTGTGAAACTGCAAAAGAAATATGGGACACTTTATGCATGACATATGAAGGAACTGAAACTATAAAAGATACTAAGATTAATGCATTACTTCAGAAATATGAGCTTTTTAAGTTCAAATCTAATGAGAAAATAAAGGATGCATTTGATAGATTCACTGCCATATCTAATGAACTGACATCACTTGGTAAGAAAATCCCTGAACCAGATTTGGTGAGGAAAACTCAGAATTCTTCCTAGAACGTGGGATGCGAAAAAGACCGCTATTGAGGAGGCTCAAGACTTGAAGAGATTGACTCTTAGTCAGCTGAAAGAAAAACTCATGGCGTATGAATCTCACTTGGACACCACGGAAGAAGCTGAAACAAGCAAGAAAGCCATAGCTTTCAAAGCTAAGAAAGTCAGTGAAGCAGAAACCGAAGATGATGATGACAGTGATGATGAAGACATTACTTTGCTGGCACGAAGGCTCAATAAAATGCTCAGGAATAAAAGAGGTAAAAAGTTCAAATTTACTAAAAGAAAAACTTACAAAGGTGATGCAGGTGAACTATATAGAGAAAAAGAACAAAGAAAAGAGAAGAAGGAAATCATTTGCTATGAATGTAAGAAGCCAGGACATATAAAGTATGAATGTCCATCTCTCATTGAAAAAATGAAGAAGTTCAAAAAGAAGAACAAAGCGATGATGGCAACCTGGAGCGACTTGGATGAGTCAGAAGCTGAATCAGAAGCTGCAAGTGAAGATGAAGAAGAAGCCAACTTGTGTTTAATGGCAGCATCCGAGGTAAACTCTGAGTCTGATGCTGATATGACAGATAGTGAGATATATGTAGAAATGAACAAATTGTTAAAGGCTCTCAAAAAGGCTAATGTAAGCATATCTAAGTTAGACATTGAAAATAAGGCTTTAAAAAATGAGAAAGATGTCTTGAAACAAACAAACAAATTGCTTATTGATGAAAATGACACTCTGAAAATTGACAATGAAAAATTGCATGTAAATTCTGGTAATCTAAGAAAAGAAAATGGTGTTTTGAAGGATGAAATTAAAGATCTAAAAGTAAGATTTGAAGATCTGTCAAAAACCATTACAAGCACCTTCAATAAGTTTGATGAGAGTGATAAAAAATTAAATATGCTACTTTCTAGTCAAAGAATTGGAAACAATAAATATGGACTTGGATATGAAATTGGAAGTAGTTCTAACCATATGAAAAAGACTGTATTTGTGAAAGCAAAGGAAGTTGCATGTAATCAACAACCTGTTATCAGAAGGGAAACAATGAATAGACCCATAAACAATAATAACAGAAGGTACCTCAGAGTGTGCCCTGAACAAAGATATCAAGTCAGAGGCAACCTCAGAAGGTCCAGTCAGCGATACACTCCAAGGTATCCTAGACAAAATAGATGGAACCAGGTAAATGCAAGATATAATTAAGACCTACCTATACTTGTTTCTTCTGCAATAAAGTAGGACACATTGAAAAGTATTGCTTTTATAAAAAGAACAAGCTCAATTCGAATCAAGTAAATAATAAGGAGAAAATGAGCTTATCTTATCAAGGACCCAAGCTTGTCTGGGTTCCTAAAAGGGTTTGATAGCCTTTTATGATTAATTGCAGGAACAAGGAGCAAAAATAAAAGGAACTTGGTACCTAGACAGTGGGTGCTCAAGTCATATGACAGGTGATGTTTCCTTGTTTACAAATTTAGTATGGAAAGAAAATGGTTATGTAAGATTTGGAGATAATAATAAGGTAAGATTATAGCCACAGGTATGATTGGTTATCCACCACATGCTATAGAAAATGTTTCACTTGTAAAAGGACTAAAACATAATTTGCTAAGCATAAGTCAATTATGTGACAAGGATATAAAATGATTTTTGAGAAAAGTAAATGCTATGCATATGATGATAAAGGTATTAAAATGTTTGAAGGATTTAGAAAGAAAAATATTTATAATTAAACCATCTGATATGGATATTGAGTGTTGTTTTCTTTCTATATCTGATAATGTGCATTTATGGCATAAAAGACTTGGACATGTAAATTTTTATCAACTCGAAAAGTTATCCAAAAAGAATCTTGTTGCTGGATTACCAAAAATGATTTTTAAACAAGATATTAAATGTGATACATGTCTTAAAAATAAAATGGTATCAGCTCCTCATAAAAGTAAAAATGTAATATCTACCAAAAGACCTTTAGAATTGTTACATATGGATCTCTTTGGTCCAACAAGAGTTTCAAGTATTGGAGGAAGCAAATATGGACTTGTTATAGTTGATGACTTCTCAAGATATACTTGGGTACTGTTTTTGAAAAGTAAGACCGATACTTTTGATGCCTTTCAAATTTTTGCAAAACAAATTCAAAATGAAAAAGGTTTTTCAATTATATCTATAAGATCAGATCATGGTACAGAATTTGATAATGCTCAATTTATTTCCTTTTGTGATGAATTTGGTATAAGTCATAATTTCTCTGCCCTTACACACCACAACAAAATGGTGTTGTTGAAAGAAAAAATCGAATAATACAAGAAATGACACGTTCAATGCTTAATGAAAGCGGTGTTGCAAAGAATTTATGGGCTGAAGCTGCTGCAACAGCATGTTATATCATAAATAGAGTTTATATTAGACCTTTCACATCAAAAACAGCATATGAAATTTTTCGAGGAAGAAAACCAAATGTTTCTTATTTTCATGTGTTTGGTGCCAAATGCTTTGTGAAAAAGAACATTCATAATCTTGGTAAATTTGATGAACGTTCCGATGAAGCAATATTTTTAGGATATTCATTGAATAGTAAAGCATATCGGATTTTCAATAAAACATCCAAAGTTATTGAAGAATCAATAAATGTGCGTTTTGTTGAAGAAATTAAAATGATTGTGATGATGATAATACAACTGTGTTTTTGAAAAATGCTACTAATGATGCTACTGTATCAGAATCACCCAAAGAAAAATCACCTAAAGAAACAATGATACTGATTACTCAGAAGCTAGATCAGAAGGTCAAACAGAAGGTAATACAGATGCTAGTGCTAATACACCAGAAACTCGAATGCTTGGAGATATAAAACGGCACATCCACCTGAATTAATAATTGGTAAAATAGATACTGGTGTTAGAACTAGATCAAAACTAAAAGATTTTGAAAGTCACTTTGCTTTATTATCAGAAATTGAACCAAATTGTGTTGAATCTGCTTTGATTGATGATAATTGGATAAATGCCATGCAAGATGAATTAAATCAATTTCAAAGAAATAATGTATGGAATTTAGTGCCTAGACCTTTAAATAAATCTGTTATAGGTACTAAATGGGTATTTAAAAATAAATTAGATGAAAATGGCAAAATAGTAAGAAACAAAGCTAGACTTGTAGCAAAAGGTTATTCTCAAGAAGAAGGAATAGATTATGATGAAACTTATGCACCTGTTGCTAGGTTAGAAGCCATACGTTTGCTACTTGCTTATGCATGTTTTAAGAATTTTAATTTATTCCAAATGGATGTAAAAGTGCATTTTTAAATGGTTATATTAAAGAGGAAGTGTATGTTGAGCAACCACCAGGATTTGAAGATCCTTTCAAGCCTGAATATGTATATAAATTAAGAAAAGCTTTATGGACTCAAACAAGCCCCAAGGGCATGGTATGAAGACTTAGTGATTTTCTCATCACGAGTGGATTTCAAAGAGGTAATGTTGATACAACCTTATTTTTGAAACATTATAATGAAGATATATTGATTGTACAAATTTATGTTGATGATATAATTTTTGGATCTACTAATGAGAAATATTGTCAAGATTTTGCAAAGCTTATGCAGGCTGAATTTGAAATGTCTATGATGGGAGAATTGAATTTCTTCTTGGGTCTACAAATCAAACAAACTAAAGAAGGAATCTTTCTTCATCAAGAGAAATATACAAGGCAAATTCTGAAAAAGTTTGGTTATGAAAACAACAAACAAGTGACTACACCAATGAGTACTTCAATCAGGTTAGATGCTGACTCAGAAGGTAAGAAAATCAATGAAAAACTTTATAGAAGCCTTATTGGATCTTTGTTATATCTTACTGCTTCAAGGCCAGATATTTTGCTTGCTGTGTGTATATGTGCTAGATTCCAAAGTAATCCAACTGAAAATCATCTAAAAGCTGTTAAAAGGATATTCAAATATATTGCATGTACTGCAAAATTAGGATTTGGTATCCAAAGAATCAAAATTTTGAATTGATTGGTTTTTCTGATGCTGATTATGCTGGTTGTAAAATAGATAGAAAAAGTACATCTGGAACTTGCCAATTTTTAGGAGATAAATTGATTTCATGGTCTTCAAAGAAACAAAATCAGTTGCTTTATCTACAGCAGAAGCTGAATACGTATCTCTTGGAAATTGTTGTGCTCAAGTTCTTTGGATTAAACAACAAATGCAAGACTATGGTGTTGAAAATAAATTTATTTCGATTAAATGTGATAATACAAGTGCAATTAATTTGACAAAGAATCCAGTTCATCATTCACGATCAAAACACATTGAAATTAGACATCATTTTATACGAGATCATGTAGTTAATGGAAATGTGTGTATTGATTTTGTTCCAACTGAAAATCAACTTGCAGATATTTTACTAAACCCCTTGATAAAACCAGATTTGAATTTTTGAGAAATGAGATTGGAATGTGTTATCCTTTTTAATATTTTTATTCATATGTTTTTCTCTTAAAAAATATATATATATATATAAATAAGAATAGTAAATAAATTAATAAACTGTGTTTGATATTTGAATTCAAAAGATTATGGAAAACGTGCAAGACAAGTGAATCATTAATCACGTCTCCATTTTCCCACGCATTTCAAACGGCCAAGAACGTGACTCTTCCATTTCCCTGTGCTGCTGCTATTCGTCATCCAACGTCTTTTTTTCTCAAAACTTCAAAATTCTCTCTCATTTCGCGCTCTCTTTGCTCTTCAAACCCTAACATGGCACCACGAAAATCATCAAGATAGCTCAAAAGGTCCTAAAGGGAAAGTTGTTAAAGGAACTATAGAGATTCGTGATGAATCTTCTGATTCAACACGAACACTCTCTGAACTTCAAGAAGGTAAGAGAGAAGAACGAAAAAGAAAAATGAATCTGTCGAAGTTGAACAAACCAACCCTGAGACAGAGCAAGAAAAGGAAAAAGATTCGTCTTCTTATGAATCTTTAGATGTTACTACCCCAGAATCTGAAGGAAAGACTAAGAGGGTTCAAACCCTAAACCAGACGGTGACTCAGACGGTGATCAGAAAGTTCTAAGGAAGAAATATCTAAGTCACCGCAAAAGAAAGAGTTCGAAAAAGAGGAAACTGTCTTCAAGATCCCCAAAGAAAATGTCAGAAGCAAAAAAGAAGAAGACAGGAAGTTCTTCTAAGAAAAGGTATGGGAATATCAAGATTCTTGATAATTCGTTCATAGATTTTTCTTTCTTTAAGAAAAATGGGTTCTATTGGAACCATTGGCTAGATAATATAGGATGTCGAAATCTGTGTAATTTGTCTAGTGAAGTTGCTGGAGAAGTTATCAAGGAATTTTATGATAACTTGACATTGTCGGATGGACTGAAGTTGAAGTCTGAAATAGCTGGGCAAAAAGTTAAGATAACTAGGAAAGACTTATTTCATGTTTTGATATGAAAGATGAGAAAGATGATGACTTCTTTGTATCCATTAAGAAAAATGATCTGTTTCGTGCAATAAATGATGGAGTGGGAACATATTCTGAAAAAGATGTGTTTAATACTGAGTTTAGTTTGTTGATAAGGCTGCTACACAAGATAGTTGTAGACTGTTTGCTTCCAAAGAATGGTAGTTCTACTACGATTAATAAAACGAAGCTATTGTCATTCTGGCAATAAAAAGAAATTTAAAGCTTGATCTACCATCTTTGATTCTGAAGCATTTGTGGAAAACTAAGTTTAATATGCCTTATGGAAGCATGTTGATGAAGTTGCTGAGGTTTAAGAAAGTAAAGCTGCCAGAAATGCTAAGTTTCCTCAAAATCTGAAAAGAATTGGGGAAATTGTGCTTATGAGAATGAACATCAATGTTAAGCAAATTCTGGTTTGCTAAGGATGGAGCTTGGTATGTTCATCCTAAGTTCAGCAAAAGAATTTTTGATTGGGAGAAAATTAAGTCTGCAGTTGAGGGGGAGCACTTACTAAGAGCAGATAGTGGCTCAGAAGGTGATAAACAAAAGAAGGATAAGGAAACTCCAATGCGAAGAGCAGGAAAGGAGGTTATGAAGGAAAAGAAAAGGAAGAAACCTGCAATCATGACTGGAGGGAAGTTTGAAATTAAGGAAGGTGAAGGAAAACATCTGGACACTGACTCAGATAGTGACTCAGAGGGCATCTCTGTTAAGGGTCCAGGAGAAACATCAAAATCGTTTTAAGAAGCTATTCTTGATCTGATGGAGAAAAGATTTGCTGAAATGAAGGCTGAAGTAGAACACATGTTCGAGGACATGTTTACAGATCCTACTCATGGCTCTGTTTCATCTCCACCTCCACAACATGATTCTGTCCTTCTCCACCAGTCTTTGATGCTGACATGATTGTTGATCCTCCTGAGAAGTCTGAAGCTTCACACCTGACAAGTGAAGTTTCACCACCTCCACCAACAGTGGAACCAGATGTTCAATCCTTTCAGTGATTCCTATCTCTCAACCCTCTTCAACATCCGAACCACAACAAACTCCTCAAATCATTCTTTCTGATGTTCTGATAGAGTATCTGCAATCATTCAATCCGCATTTAATTCTCCTCCACCTCCTGAAAGCTCAACTCTTCCTATCGTTAGGTATTCTGGACGGAAGAAGACCACAGCTAGGAAATCAGTCAAGCCCAAAAAGAAGCGCTAATTTTCTTTTTGTTTTTAGTCTGTTATTTTTTTTAAGAACTCAGTTGTTATGATCCTTTTAATTCCAATGCATTTCTTTCAGACTATTTGATATTCTTTTTGGTATTATTCTAATTGCTGATAACAAAAAGGGGGAGAAGATATTAAAACAAAGATAATCATGCAAATAATGTTTGATGAATACTTATGCGATTGATGAATGCTTGTGCGAATGAATTTATGTGATGATGAATGCTTGTGCGAATGAATTTATGTGCGATGCAAGCATGTATGCAAGCAAATGTTTGTGCAGGTTATACAACTTGTATTTTAATTACTGAATTATCTCTGGATTATGCAAATAAATAGAGTTATAATAATTTTTTGTTTTAATAGATAGGTTTTGTTATCATCAAAAAGGGGAGAATGTTAGTATTTCTCTTTTGATGTTTTGATGATAACAAAAAGATTAAGTATTACTAATGAATTTATTGAGTATGCAGAAATCTCAATTTAATGTGATAAGTGAAGTAAGAGTCTTTAAGAACTAAGTAAGAAGTTATGGAAATTTAAAGATAAATCAGAAAGTAGGTCAGAGACAAAATAGAAAGACAAAAGTATTCAGAAGGAAACTCAGAGAGTAAAACGGCTGATCGACAAGACAAAACTACTCAGAAGGTAACTCAGAAGGTAAACTGGGTACAAGAACAGAATTCGCACAAAAGATCACAGTTCGAATTTTTCAAGATTATTTCATTATTTTGAAGACCCAGCTTCAAAGTTGAGTGTATTTGGGTAATACATTCAAATGTTCCACAAAGTTGGTTAATATCCAAGGGATTCGAATTTTTTTAACGAATGAAATCTCAAGAACTCATGACAGAAAAATCAAATTAATCCAAGATCAGATTATGTCTGATATTTATGGCTTGGGTTTATATTCAATGATTATTACAGAATTCATTTTTTTTTATCAAGTTTGACAGTCAGATCAAGAAGGAAAGATTCTATCCTATTCTTTTGGGATTTAGAAGATATTTCACGAGAAGTCTATCTTCAAGACGGTCAAACAACTATATGGATAAACATCAACGTTTCAACACAAGATAAGATTTGGATAATCACAGAGATATATCAAGCACAAAATCAGGAACTACTAGATTATCATCTATCCAATTTTTTGAATTCAAATTCGCTAGCCGTTTTCAACCGAAGAAGAAGGAGAATTTTAAATTTAAATATCTGAAGACATGAAGAAGTGGTGTGAAAAAGACGAGAAAAATCAAAAGCCTTCAAATCTCTTGCTTTATTACTGTCATTCGAAATTTTTCCTTGTGCTGAAATTTTAGAAACGTTTATTTCTTTGTTTCAAAGCATTGTATATCTCGAATGAGATTTGTGTAGAAGTGAGAGTTACATTTAGTCTCTGTAGATCAGTAAATAGCTTGAGTGAAGCTAGATAGGCTGAGCAGAGTGTTTGAAGTTCTTTGTTGAAGAACAAGCTTGTATTCTCATTTCTTTTGGATATAGTGGAACATACCGGTGTGGAATACCGGGTCCCCGGCTTGGAGCTGGAAGAGAGGATTGACGCTCGAGGCGGAACCTCTATAAATCGATCTTGCAATCTCTTCTCTACCTTATCTTTTTAATTTCGTGCATATTTTATTGTTTATTCTTCTCTGCATTATAAACTCAGAAGACCAGTCAGAGAGTAACTGGAAATTTAAGTTCTACTGAACATTGAACTCAGAAGATCAGTCAGAGAGTAACTGGGAGCAAAATAAATTTTTATTAACATATTTTTTTTAATTATTTGCGAACTTGATCTTGTCTGATATTATTCGAAATTTATCAATATATTCAAAATAGAGTTTTGAAGCCATTTAATTTGAGTAACTAAGTAGAGTGAATTTGGTTGAATTTTAAAAAGGTTAAATTTTATTAAATAACCAATTCACCCCCCCTTGGTTATTCTTTCGGACCAACAGACTAGTCTTAAAACAACATGAAATAAGTAAATAAATTGCATAGCTTGGAAGTAAATAAATAACAATGAGCTTATATGCTCTAAAGATTATATATATAAGTACATAGTTATATTTAATTAAATATATATATGAGGTTAACATAATATCAACAATAATATGAGCAAAATAAATAACAACATAAAAATATATAAATACATATTCATGAACAAGAACAATACATGAACATAGTGTAACTTCCATAACATTAAGTTTAGGAAACTCACACCATGGTCATGTAAAGTTACATGACATGGTAAGAGAGATTTGAGGAGATTTCTTATCTAAAGTAAAAATGGTAGTAGAAGAGAGTTTTGAGAAGAAATTTTGGGAGTGTTTGAGAGGAGATTTGGAGAGAACTTTGGAGAGTAATTTTGTGGTAGTAGATGTGTGAATGAAGTAAAAAGGAGGGGATATTTATAGCAAAATAATGAGTGAATTTGAGTGATTTAATTAAAGAAAAATTGAAAAAAAAATAAGAGGAGAGAAAGGGGGGGGGGGGGGGAGGGGCGGTCGGAATGAGGCACCGGCCTCTAGAGGGGGAGAGGAGAGAGATGATATTTTTTTGTATTTTTGTATTTTAAAAGTAATAATATGTAAGGTAGATGTGATAAAAGTTATGGGAAAGATAAAAAGTAAATATAATAGGTGTATGGAGTTGTAAGAGTAGGTGTTAGAAAAAGAGATAAATGAATAGTGTAGAATAGTAATAAATAGTGTAATGTAAAGTAGATGTGACTAGTAAATTACTAGTAGTAAGAAAATACGTGTATAATTGCGATATCTGTTATTTTTAGTTATCAAAAATTACAAAACTGATATTTTTGAAATCTTTGTATTAAATCGGTCTTAATGGTGTTATCGGAATATTTTTACTATTCCGAGCTCTGGGACACGCTTTTCAAGAACTGATCTCGTTTGGGTTTGAAGGACACTCGAAATTCACAAATCTAATGTTTTTACATTTTCTCATATTATTACGAACTACTATCACTAATTATTTTAACTTCGTTTTCTGGGGCTAAAGAATACGGGAATGGTGGATATAAATTCTAGGATTTGCACTAGTCTTTTATTGACCTTTAGGGTTTTTGGTTGACTTTTAATTCTAAGATTAAACTTAAATTAAGCGAAATTTCAGGGTTGTACACTATGGACCTTGATAATGACAACCATGATGGCTAAAAAATCGAAAACAAGAGTACTGCCTAAGTAGTTATTTACGATGGTGGTCAAGCACCTGACTCCACTAACTTGAACCCTATTGCTTTATATACACACATTGCTGCAATCCCCGCAACAATTGAGTACTGATTCACTGCACTACAGTAGGTGTATCAATAGCGGGTTGCTTAGTGTAAGCCCCCGAATTTTTCGATTGTGGTTTTGGAATACCAAATCGAAAACCCTAAAGTCTAACCCAAGTTGAAACTGAATCTTAAACAATTTTGATTACGGAATTTCACAAGAGAATTTTCAAAAAAAAAAAAGAAAGTTCAATAATCAATTGATTCGAAAATCTGAAAATGAAAAGATCCGCCTATCCGATCCCTGAGTTAAAATGGCAAAGATGGATTAAACCCTAACCCTAGTCAAACCGGAGTTTAGAAGTCAACAATAACCAAGACAATCAAGCAATTTCAACTCTGCAATCTCGCGTTCTCAAACCTAGAAAACGAAATTAAGTTAGTGGCTTAAAATAGTTTGTAATAATATAGGTAACATAAAAAATATCAGATTCACGAATTTCTAGTGTCCTTCGAACTAGAACGAGATTAATTCTCGAAAAGCGTGCCCGAAGCTCGGAATATTAAATATTTCGATAACACCAAAAGACTCGTAATAAAACAAGGATTTCAAAAATATTAGTTTTAGAATTTTTCGGTAACTAAAAATAACAATATAGCTCATTTACGCGTATTTGATACTACCGGTATTTATATGTCTAGTCTACTATTCATAGTACTTTTTCTATTCATTACTATTTCACCATCTCTACTTTTTCTTGCACCTATTTCTTACTACCTATATACTTATTTTCTTACTTTTTACTTTTCCAATGCAATTTTATTTCACATCTACCTTACACATTACATCTTTCATTTATCAAAAATCAAAACAAATAAAAATACCCTCTCTTTCTCTCTCAATAGGTGCCGGCCCTCCCCCTTTCTTCTCTATTTAATTTTATTTTCAATCTATTTTATTACATCCAAAATTCACTCCAAAAATTCTATAAATACCCCCTTCCTCTTTCATTCTTTCACACACTCATTTTACATAACAAAACTCTAACAAAATACTCTCTCAAAACCTCTCTCCAACAAATCTCTCACAAAATAACTCTCTACCCATTTCTACTCTTCAAGAAGAAAAGTATCAAACAAAAATCCATTCATCTCTTTCTAAACCTTCCAAAAACCTTAGTAAAATCCTACTTCTATTCTTCATCATGTTCATACAACTTAGCATGAGCTTAGTGTATGTTTCTTAGGCTCATATGAGTTAAAGAAGCAACAATATGTTCATGCTTTGTTTTTGTCATGTTCCTATTTTTACATTATGTTATTATATTGTTGTTTTCATTGTTATTATTTTTGCTCTAATCTAACTTATATAATATATTATTCTATGTATATATATTTATTTAGAGCTATAAGCTCATGTGTTATTTATTTATTTCCAAGTCTTGCAATTTATTTATTTACTTGTTTTATGCAATTTATTAAGACTAGTCTTTCTAGTCTTAGACTTGTCCATATCAGTCAAAACAATTTCTTTTCTTTTCTTTTGGGACTAAGTCTATTCTTAGTCTGGTTGCCTTGATGAAGCTAAGGTTCCCAATGCTTGATTATTTATTTATGTTTATTTACTTACAAGTATTTCTTTCTATCTTACTATGTTTTATCTTTACTTTTACATTATTACATAATCATATTTATGCATTATTAAGAATGTTTGTTGTCTTAAATAAAATAAAAATGGGTTCTTTCTTAATAAAGAAAAGTAAACTAGATTTCTTAACAAAAGGAATTTTCAACAAAGATTTAAGTTTTCTTTTTAATAAACTCTTTTCAAAGGATAAACTAATCATAAATTCTAGAGAGAAATTAGTAATGAAGATCTCATCAAATAAAAAAGAACTCATTTCTTTTAAAAGCTAAATACTCCCATCAAGATAAGAATTTTTAGTCTTGAACTCAACTAAACTTTTAATAGGTCATTTTAGACTTTGAAAATCACATGCTATGAAAGCATCTTCAAACTTGAATTTATAGTTGTTATTATCCTTTCAAAATTTAAATGAAGTTTTACTAAGTTCTAAAGTTAACAAATCTTTATTAAGAAAGCTTTTCTTATAAACTTTCTAAGAAATTATTTTACTATTTAACTAAACACTAGAATAAACAAGTTTTTCACTAAGAAAAAATAACTCCCTATTTAAAGACAACTTAGAAAAATAAAATTTGTCAAGAAAATAAAGTTTTAAAAGTTATCTATAAAAATATAAGGAAAACATATTATTTAAACAACTCCAAAATGTTTGAAACTTAAAGAATATTTTGAAAAAGCT